>JAKTPY010000003.1:0-286773 GCA_030556385.1 Nakaseomyces kungkrabaensis | reverse complement strand
AAAAAAAAAAAAAAAAAAGTAAACATGTGATAAAAAACAGTTTTGGGTAGAGAAAATGTGACACTTATGTATAAAGATTTTTTTTTTTTTTTTTTTTTTTTTTTTCAAAGAATGGCTGGGTTCGGTATAACCTTTCTTGCCTCCCTTGTGTGTGAGTGTCTCTGTGAGTGTCTCTGTGTGAGTGTCTCTGTGTGTGAACAGCAAAAATAAAAAAGAAAAAAGAGTTTGTGTGTGTGTAAGAAGAACAAAGGAAAGGGAGAGCAAACAAACAGAAAATTCCAAAATGGAAAATGTTTTGTTTTTTTTTTTCTTCCACTGTAAAGCAGGAAGAAAAGAAAATTTTTTATTCTTTTAAAGAAAAAGTAAACAGGCTGTTAAAAACAAAATCTATGAGGGGGGGGAGAGGGATTGAAGAAAGTTGCTTTTTATTGTGAAGAAAAAAATTAAAGGATGTTCTCATAACAATTTTTTTTTTTTTTTCTTGTAATTCTTATTATAAAAATTGATATTCTATTCTTTCTTGAAATCATAGATTTAGAATAAAAACCAGATACTATAAGTTAAAAAAAAACAAAACAAAACAAACAAACAACAAACTATGCCAATTAGTCATAGAGTGTTACTGTCGTTAAAGGAGGCTGCCAAGGTTATTGGTACGCAAGGGCATTCTATACAAGGTGTACGTGACAAGAACAATGGTGTGAAGATAGGTATATCTGAGAAGGTTCCTGGGTGTTCTGACCGTGTGTTGACTTGTAGTGGTGAGGTTGAGGATGTGTGCAATGCTATAGGTGACATCGTCGAGATGTTGAACAAGAAGGATGAATCAGAGGAGGCCAGTGCGGAACCATACCACTTCCATTTCTTAAACCATCTATTACCTCCACCAACTGTGGAAGAATTGAAGTCGCGCAGTGAAAGTGGTAATGATCTGTCGGATGAACAAGTTGAAGAACAGTTGAAGAGAATTGGGTACTTGAGACTGCTGGTATTCAACTCCCAATTGTCTAGTATCATCGGTAAAGGTGGTAACCAGATTAAATCCTTGATCGAGAAACACGGTGTCAAGTTGGTTGCCTCTCGTGGTTTCTTGCCTGACAGTACCGAGAGACTGTTAGAAATTCAAGGTTTCTCTGGATCCATCACAAATGTATTGAAGGAGATCAGTGATATTATCATCAAGGATGAAGAGGAAAACAGCAGCAGTAATAATAATAGTGATGGTGAGACTACCCCATCTGTGTCATCCAGAAGGAGATTCGAAAGAAAATACTATCCTCACTTACAAAGAAACAATGAGACCAATGGTAACAGTATTGCTCAGGAGTACACTGCTACCGTATTGATCCCAGAAACTTATGTCGGTGCCCTGGCTGGTAAGAAAGGTAACAGATTGGCAAATCTAAGAAAATTCACCAAGACTAAGATCATCATGGAGGCTAGACCGGACGAACCTGGTGATGTTACTCACGACAATATCAACAACGAGGACGATAAGAGAATCAGAAAATTTACGATTATTGGTTCAACTTTCAGATCTGTTAACCTAGCTGAGTCTATGTTGCAAAGAAACTTGAACACCGAAATTCAAAGACGTAAAGAAAGATTCAGCAACGGTGACGACAACTGAAGCAATTCAAATTTTTTTTTTTAAAAAAGAAAATTATGAATTAAAAACAAAAAAAATATAAACTGAACCTTAATATCCTTTATTGAAGAAAAAGTGAAATAATAAGAAAGACTTTTTTTGCTTTTTCCAGCAACACCTGAATTTTAAATTTTTTTTTTATTAAAAAGAAGAAGAATATATTTTCTACTTCATTAAAGATGTTAAAAAGATAATTTGCCCTCTCCTCCAGAGCAAAAAATCAACACCATTTTAGTGGATAAAAAGGATAGGCTAAAAAGAATTTTTTTTTAATAGTCTTTAATCAACTCTCTATTTGTTTCTCTAGAGTACTTCTTTTGTATTCAAGAACTCAGAGACCAAGTATTATTTTGTTTTACAAAATCCTGTTATTTCACTAATTCCTATTCCTACTTCTATTTCTATTTCTATTCTATTTTATTCTATTATTTCTCTCTATCATGAAACAATTCACCTACCTCTCTAAAAACAACAAGTAAAAAGCAACAACAAACAAAAATTACTACTACTACTACTTCTAATCATCTTTCATTCCCCCATCATCTTCCCATTCTAGAATCTAAAAAGAGAATTGTGTGTACTATTTTTTTTTTATAAAGTTCCAATTAAAGTTTTATTCAATATTTAATAATTTTTTTTTTACTGTACTTATTTTCGTTCTTGGCATAAGTAATTGTTATATAATAATTAAAAATTAATTTTGAAGTCTAACTGATCAACTAAATTACTACGGTTTAGTCCGTTTATGGTTGGCCCAGTTATACCGGCTGCAAAATCATGTGATCAATATCAAAACATCGATAAATATTTTCTTTTTTTTTTTATTTTTTTAATTTTTTGATCCGGCCCTTAAGGCCCAGGAAAAAACAAATGAAATAGTCAATAACAAAAAATTTCAAGTACGATGTCAAACTTACTTTAAGTCTTTACGGTTCTGAATACACTTACCAATAAGTGTCAAGGTAGAAAGGCTTTCCTAACCAATAAAAGATAAAAATAAAAATATATTTAGATGGAGGATCAGGATCCTGAAGTGATCATTGATCAATTGGGTATATCGAAACGTCTAGGGGCCTCCATCTTCGATGAGCTAAGTCATAGAGCTACGGAGGCCAAAGATCTTGTGCATCATCTGGATCAACAAGAGGAGAATAGAGAGCAATACGTCCCGGAACAACACTTTAACAAGATTCATGACCTGAATTTTCAAAATATGAAATCCGTTGATACCCATTACTCAGTACAATTAGATGAGCAGAATAAGAAGAAGTATAAGTTTAGTCCCATCAAGAGGACACCAGAAGTAGCGGAAATCACCAAAAAGATAAGAAGACTGAAATTGAGGTCGTCCTCGACTTTATCGAATGGTGGATCACCTGAAAAACGAAGTACTAGTAATGCTACTGTGGAATCGAAGACCAATTTGGCTCCATTGAAGACCCCAAGTTTTTTACAACCAACAATTAATTCTATGAATAGAGCCCGTGAAACCACTATACATTCACCTCGGCATAATAAGATGGATACTCAGCTTAAAAGACCTCCCATGCCATCGTTCAATACAAACAACGGTTCATTCTATTTAAACCGACCCCGGATACGACATGAGAATTTGGCGTCAAACAGCAATGAGGGAAGGTCTACAATACGACAAGACTCAACACAACAGGTATTACCAAAAGCACAACCTCGGAAGGGAATGTCACGATCAGTTTCAATACAAATTAAACCTACTTCGACATCTACAGGAAATAAAAACCAAGATAAACCCCAAGAACAACGATCCATTTCGGACGGATCATCTAATGTGTTCGAAAGGCTTTATAAGCAAACTACTATGTCTCGGTCCAATTCTATGGCGTTCGACCAAGGCAATAAGCGTTCTCTAAGTAAAAGTAAAACAATGGGGTCACTTTCAAAGATTGCCATTGGTACTAATGATAAAAAAGATGAAAAACCAAGGCCTTGGAGATAAGTAGAAGTAAACAAAACTTTATAGATGTTAAATATGTTTATTACTGAACTAACGACAGATATGCCATACAGCTTTATTAATCGTATGTTACATATAAATATTTCTCTTTAGAATTATGAAACAAGTGTACAAGCAGATTTTTAAAAATATATATATTTGCAGTTAGGTCAAATTAAATATGTACGGTAGTTACAAGTAAGTTATAGTAACTTTGAATTTTTTTTCAGTTTTATCTTCCCAGTGTTTTTCTTTCTTATGACTTGAATCAATACATAACTGTGAAGTAAAACATCAGTATCATCACAGAGAAAAGTTAATGTAAAAAAACAAATCAGCAAAACAAGGAGGTATCTGGCAATATTCGGAATGCATATGTACATGGATCAAAAGAAATATATTGCAAATGGATGGAAAACATCAATGATATGAAATGAAGCGAAAAACACAAATAATGTACAAAAATTTCAAAAGACCAATTTGCAATCAATGTTGTATCCGATAGATGTAATACTTAATTCTTCCCCATAATTTGATACCCTGTGTTCCACAATTAGTTCAATTTTATTACTCAAACTCCCTCAGTTAAAGATCAACTGATTCTCTTACCTGATGCAATGCATAGTTCCAAGTCTTAACGTATTAAAAAAAAAACAGTACTGGTGTAATAAAATGAAGGTATAGTGTTTTGAATTCAGACTAGAAGAAAACAAAGAGTTCCCTTCATACTGAAGTTATATTTGTTTGTTTCTTTAAGAATATTAAATCAAATTAATAGGAATGAAAACAAAAAAAATAGAATAAAGTCATAGAGAGAAAAAATAGAATTGCTAATTAATGATTAACACGTCTATTTGAACTTCTTACCGAACAAGATCATTTGCAATTGGTCGTACAAGGAGATAACACCGGCACCGGCGACACCTCTCAAAATGTTAGCACCACAACCCTTGAACAAGGTGGAGACACCTTCAGCGGCGACAATCTTTTGCAAACAGTCCATGGCACCCTTGTACTTAACAGCTTGACCGGAGGTCATCATCATTCTTCTTCTAACGGTATCCAATGGGTAAGAGGCGGTGGAAGCACCAGTGGTAACAACCCAACCTAGCAAGAAAGAGGCTAAGAAAGAACCTTCCAAAGAACCAGTCAACAACAATGGCTTCAAAGAATCGTACATACCGAAGTACAAACCTCTGTAGACAATGATACCAACGACAGAAGGCATGAAACCTCTGTATAGACCGGCAACACCATCGGAAGCAATGGTCTTCTTGTAAACATCAATTAGACCGTTGAATTGTCTCTCACCACCCTTCTTGGAGGACTTAGCATCGGCAGCCAATCTAGTTCTGGCGTAATCCAGGGAGTAGACGAACAAAAGGGACAGACCACCAGCAGCACCACCAGAAGCCAAGTTACCAGCGAACCACTTGGCGTAACCTTCTTCCTTCTTGAAACCAAACATAGCCTTAATCTTGTCCTTGAAGGCGAAGTTTAGGGCTTGGGTTGGGAAGTAACGAATAACGTTGGCGGTGTTACCTCTCCAGAAAGAAATGATACCTTCTTGCTTAGCGGTTCTTTGGAAACATTCGACAATACCGTTGTAACGTCTGTCCAGAGAACCTTGTTTGATCATCTCATCTTGGTTTTGAATCAACAACTTAACTCTCTCAATTGGAGAAGCAGCAGTCTTGGCGACGGCAGCGGAAACACCACCCATCAAGAAATCGATGGCGAAGTTAGATTGAGGCTTTTGTTCAGACATTATTGTTTTATATGTATGTAATTTGTTATTATCTCAGTAATACCCTTAACTACGTTCTCCTTTTATTGTAATAACAAAAAAAGGCCAGCGAAGGAAAAAAAAAAAAAATTTCTGGATATCGATGAGAAAGGAAAGATCTATCTGCTTATATACCGAAAGAATCTTTCTCTTGTAAAGGATTAAAAGGAAAAAAAAATTTTTTTTTTTCTCTCTCTCTCCCAATCAAAACATATTTCAACCCCTTCAACACAGAAACACCTGTACAAAACTATCAAATTATATTTCGAGATTATGGACTTCTTTGATAAAAAGTAACCCTGCCTATCAGACTTCTGACCAATCAGCATCGAGGATTTTTATCCCCCTCAGAGAAACAACTGCACCAAACTGCCCCTCTTCCCTTTTTTTTTTTGGCGCTGGAAAATCTCTATCACGGCAACTCACCCGCCATGAGATAAACAGCCGTACGAATCCACCTGGTTTCTGTAGATTATATTTTTTCTCTCTCTATGATAGATTATACCTGTTTACGAGTATCACGAGATGTCTGTCCTGTGAAAAAAAATATTGTTCATTCTCAATTTTTTTTAGGGGAGATTCGCGGTGGTACGAGAGTTTATGTGCAGCAGTAGACGAAGTATTAGAAAAAAATTTTTATTGCGAATACTGGACTTACCGGTTAATGGTAGGCGGAGTGGGAGCAGGATTGAATTTATGCGGGGGGGGAGGGGCATAAGAGAAAGCTGAACCAAGATGGTACGGGATTCGGGATTAGCCAGATGGCCCGATATCTCGGCTCGTCGTCAATATGAATCTAAAACATGTGACTTGTATACTGTGATATAACAATGTTACGGTTATATAAGAGAAAATAGTTAAATAAAAAAAAAAAAATTCAATACAAAACCATTATGACATTAGATATATATGTTTACCTAGATAAAATATAATACAAAGTGTGAACCTGCACAACATTATCATTGTTTCATTTCTTGTTGTTGGTGAATAACCTTTTCTAGTTGTTCTTTGCTACTGAAATCCTGTCTCCAGTTACAAATCGTACAATGGAGTTGGTTGCCCCAGTGTAATGGCACCAAAGGTACAAACCAAACGGTAAAGAATTGTCTGCGTTTTACTGGTTGTACACTGTAGTTGTGACAATGTGGACAGTATAATGGTGGCGCATCGTTTCCTTTATATGGTTTGTCCCAACTGTTAACACCACAAACTAAAGGTATAAAAAAGAACATATTCCTCTTTTTTTTTATATTTTTTTGGTATCTCGTTGAACTATGAAAAGATGAAAAAAATCTTTTAACTTTAAACACATTCTTTCCATCTCTTTTTATAGCATAAAAGAAAGTAGCTTAAATTCCATTTTCCTTAAAAAAAAAAAAGCCATAAGGAGCCCCCCTCGTTACCCACCCCCATCCTACGCCCTTTTACTTCCTCTTCCAACACGGAGATCCCTCATTGGAAAAGATTCAAGAAAAAAAAAATTATGGTAGAAAAAATTTTTCATTTTCCTAAATATTTACCCAAATATATTACCCTAGTTTATCATGTGCATGCGACGTATCTTATAACAGTAAATATATCTCCTGATTTACCCGAATATATTACCCTGATTATGCATGTGCAAGGCACGTACCTTATAACAGTTAATAATTCTCCTGATTTACCCGAATGTAATTTTTTTTTCGAAAAAAAGGTAAATCCTTCATTTTACTTTTCCTAAAGTATCAATGTTACCCTACTGAGAGAGAGCGGCTCATTTTAGCTTCCTAAATCCGAGAAAGAAGATGCAAGGATTTTTCTTTCGATTTTTCCAAGGGATGGTGAAAAGAAGGGAAAAAAAAAAATTGCCAGAGGAAAAAGTCACTAAAAAACAATTATTCCTTTTTCCTTGTCCCTAATTCAAAAATGATTTTCCTTTAAAAAAAAAAAAAAAAAAAAAAAAAAAGAAAAAACAATTTCTTTTTTATTCCCTAAAAACAGCAAGCAGAAGACCATTCAGTGTTCTATAACGGGTTTTTTGTGGTATATGTGAAGGAAAAAAAAATTACAATGGTCATGGATTAATAATCAAGGTAGAAAAACATCTTTTTAGTCTACCTCGTTGACACTGCTATAATTTCTCCGAGGCCCCGCTTTTTCCTTGCTCTATCACTTCCACAAACACTGAAAGAAAAGACAGTAAATAATGGGGGTCAGGGGGGAGGATGTTAAAAAAAGGAAACCAGCATTGTCACCTCGCAGCAAGTCAAACAACGTTTTAGTGTGTACTCTGATACTCATCAAAATATTTTCTAGAAAAAAAGAAATGAAACCCAGCAGTACACCACACTATACCGTTTTTATTTTTAATATTATTTATTTATTTACATATTTTAATTGTCACTTTTCTTTTACATTACAGTTTTTTTTTTTTTCTGAGTAGTATAAAATTACTCAAATTGGAAATTTTTTGTTATATGGTAAACAAAATTAAACATTACCCAGCTTTTAGTAATTTTTTAATGGTACAAAAAACATCGTAGAAACTCATTTAAAGATTCCTTTGTTTTTTTTATGTAATGATCCTAAATAAAGAAAAAAAAAAAAATCCTTTATTCATTACTTCCTTTTAGCTTCACTTTTCTTTTAATTTGCAAGTATTTGGCACAATGCAGTGCAAGAGATAAAAAAAAAAAAAATAGAATAGAGGTATCCGAAAAAAAAAAAAAAAAATACAAGCCGTGAGGGCACTTTCCAACTTGTATTTCTTTATCGTTTACTTTTACATAACAATTATGTATGTGCCGTATTTACTGTTTATGGAAAAGTGTGGGTAAGTAACTTATACCAGTGCTCAACTACCAATATGATCATATCAAACAGAACCTATTATCAAGATACACTATACATTTCATAATAGAAGAACAAAAGACCTCCTTTTCTAACCAATTTCGATTTTGTTACGATATAGCAAAATATGTAAATCCCTTTTGGACAAAGTCCTTGAGAGTAGAAAAAAAAATAATACAAAATAAATGAAACCGACTATAGCCATACACTATCAAGAGAAAATTAAAAAAAAAAAAATAAAAACGTAATTGAATTTTTCTTAGTTTCTTATCTTTCGTGTAAACTGTGCTAAATTGATTAAAAAAAAAATAATTCCCGCACAGTTAAGGGAAAAAAAATAAATCTAGACTGTGGAATATCACCCCGTACGCCCTGGAATATCTTTACTTGTATATAAATTCTGTTTCTCCTGCAGGGGTACGAGATATTTTATATTCGAGACCTTGAGATACCCACGTACTTTTCTGTACTTTTATCTACAATTAGCCGGTACAGGCAGAGAAAAATTATTCCTAGTTAAACATCTGAACCTCTCCCCCCCCCTCCCCCTCTCGTAACTCAACTTTCCGTGGTAGATTTTCCCCAACTGAGTGTCAAACACACACCACCCCACCCATTGTTTAAACTTTTTTTATTATTTTTTTTCAATGTCTATGAAACCAATGTAGGCCTTCCTCTTTCTTTTTTTTATATCAACCCTCCAGCATTTCTCCTCTCTCTTACCCCCTTCCTCGTTATCTTCTAGGCCGATTCAATTCTCTGTTTACACTATAAATATTTCTTCTTCCCATCTTTCTGAGAGACGGAAATATCTTAGGATTTTTTTCTCAACGAAAGAAAGAAAAAAGGATAATTTTTTTTCCGTGTTGATATTTCTCCGTCATGTCAACAGTAGTCTTCCAGCTTGATTCGTTTTAAGGTACCCCGTACATTCCCAAATGTGAAAATCTCTTTCTGTTCTACGACTGTTCTAAGACATTTTTTGTGTGAAAAAAAAAAAAAATAAAAAAAAGAAAACAAAAAATAAATATGTACTAGCTATATTTACAAAATTTTGACGGATGATCCAGCCGTCAAAAATTTCTACAGAAACCCATGTATAGAAATTATTCCTATCCCTCTTTTTCTCCTTCTTCTTTACTCGTTTCACAACTTCTTCTTTCCTGGATAATTTTACAACTCCTTTTATAAAACTACATAGAAAGGAAAGAATAATTTCTCTATCATCCTTAGGTTTCAATTTTTTTTTTTTTATATATACAATTTTGTCCTTCCTTGCTTGTACGCGTTGTTCTTCGGGATCTTCTATTTTCCTTTCTTTTCGTTTCTTTTTTCTCGCTATCCCTCTCTATTCTCTCTCACTTAACTTGGGTGACTCTTCTTTTCTTTTTCTAGGTGTCTATTTCGAAAAAAAAAAAGAAGAAGTGAACGGTATTCTATGCTTTTGTTGGAGAGTGGGTGGGAAAGGTACAGAAAATATCGTAATTCCTTGCATGTCTTACTTAATCATCTCAGAACACCCCGTACAAGCAAAAGAGAGTGAAGGAAAAAAAAGAATGGATTCCTTCTTCTTCCTCTTTTTTTTTTTTTTTTTTTTTTTTTTTTTTTTAATTTTATTTTTTTTTTTTTTTTTTTTTTTCAGAAGAAATCAATTTCTTTCAAAGAAAAAAAAACCATTGTCAGAAAGGGTAGAAGGAAAAGTAAAACTAATACAACCAACTTCTTCTACTTACATAGGGCAAAAAAATTTTTTTCTTTCTTCTTCCTTGGTTAACAATATATATATATAAAGTTATCGGTTCTGTAAACCCTTGTTGCATTCATTCAATCTATAACCCCCACTATCATCTTTTATTTATACGTCTTTCTATTTTTCTGCAAGTTGAAAATACATATAAAAACTAAATAGAGAAAAAAGAGACCTTTTCATGTATTAAAAATATAAGGAACTATTATTTCAATTATGGATTATTTTGAAATGGAATTAGAACTACCTCTGCCGCTAATGGAGAGGTTTGATGAGACTAAGTACGATGAGTCGTTCTCGACAATGAACTTGGGAGATATTAATATCCTAGGAGACGATTTTACACGTGAGAACTATAAGGGTAAAAACAATGAAAGCAAGAAGACAATGATGGATACTCCTGTGTCTTCTGTGTTGGATGTGAATAATGGTGTGGGTTTGGAAGATATTTCACCTGTGTCTAATGGTTGCCGTCAAGAGGAGGATACAGAAGAACAATTACCGTTGAAGAAGAATAATTTCTTTAACTTTAATTGGAATGACGATTTATCGAGAAAAACAGCCTCTGATGATCCTTCTTCCTCTGAAACAATCAACTGCGCTACTCTCACGTCTACGGAATTCTTGAACAACTTCTTGAAAGGTGACTTTGCATTGGCACAAGGTGTGTTTAAACCTCACGGAGCACCAGTGACACCACCGTTGGATGACCAACCTGCATTTACTAATACTAATGACCCTGCTGAGATTTTTATGCAAAATCATGACAACTCTTATGATACACAACAAAAACAACTACCTTTACACGCTGGCGCTGGAATGTTTATACCTAACAATATACCGTTTGACCACCAAGGGAACAACAACGATCTAAATGCTATTGGCCACGATTTCAATGTAGACATTATGTTGATGAACCCATCTGCTTTAGTGAATAAAATCGAGGATACGAAGAGACCACAAAAGAAGAGAAAAATGAGTAAGCGAAAGTCTAGTTCTGAAAGCTCTGCGTCATCGTTATCTTCTTCTTCTTCTGACTGTGGGAATACAGATCATGGTAGAAAGTGTAGTGACGCTAGACTTTCTGCAATTGGTCTTGCTAAAAAATTGAACCTAAGTACACCACAGGAAGCACTGGAACGTGAGAAATATATTCTTGATATATTTCAAAACGAGTTGAAGTACCCATTGGGATACAAGACTTGGATAAGAGATACTGACAAGGAAACAAGAACTTACTTGGTCGAGGAACTACACAACAGGGTGAAGGATAGATACCCTGAGTACGACCATAATATCCTAGAGACCATAATAAGGAGAGCCACCTATTCTATGATGCAAAGTAGATTAAGAAGAGAAAGAAGGGCTAAAATAAAGGAGAGGACCATTACTTCTGAATGAGTTATTAACTATCTTTCCTTATTATTAATCTAAATTGTCATTTGTTTGGGTTATAAAATCTTTTCGGCTTTCAAAACTTTCGTTTTGTTCATTTTTTTTCTATGATTATTATTATTATTATTATTCTTTTCCTTCAATTTTTTTTTTTATTACAATTAATTTGTTTTCAACTCATGCCTCTATTCAATTTAGTAAGCCTGACATTTCAATAAAGCATGGAAAGAAGAACAATTATACTCCTTAACTCACTGCTTTGTAAAGACCTTCTACGCTAAGAATTTTTAAACTGGTTTTCTACATTGGTATTATTCCATCATTTATTCATCTCTATTTCATTTGATAAGTTATAGGAGCCATAATTTCAGGAAGTTATGTGTTCTATTTAATTTATCAGTTGTGAGTACACACTAATAACTTAAACATTTCTCGTTGTCTTATTTGTGGTATTTTTACTTTTTTTTTTTTACTTTTCCTCAGTTAGCTATGATTTATTATAAAATCTTTCAAAGCAGTCAAGTTTGGTGTTCTTCTTATTTTTTCTTCTTCTTTGTTTTTTTTTTTATCAACACTAAAGTAGAAATTAAGAATTTTTTTGTTCGTGAATACCCTGATTTTTCTCTTAATATTATTTAAAGAATTCACCACTCCCACCAATTTGCATCTGGTATCGATAGCTCATCTGGTAATGACAAAAGAAATCGATTCCTGCCTGAAATATATTTGGTTGGGATGGAACACAACCTGTATCCCTTCATTGCATTTTGCATATAACGTTTCATAACCTCATCGATGATTATAAAAAATTAGAAAATTTTTTTTATTTTTTTTTCTACTTATTTCTTTCCACCTACCCCAAACAATGTTTGGGCTGCACTGTGAATAATTGAAATAAATATTACACAAATGCACTCGCAATGTTCTTATAAGTTTCCAATGATATTCATTCTTTACTCCTATATAAAATAAAAAGTTTTCATATATAATTTATCGTCTAATATTCAAAACCCATTTTTCTGTAATAAATGTTTTTATAATGGTCAAGAGCAAAAAAAGCATTAAGGAAACACCATCTTTAAGGAAATAACAATAATGAATGCTAAACAAATTCAATAAGTTTATTTATTTTTTCTTTTTTTAATATAAAAAGTAGTGTCCTAACAGTTAATGGGTAGACAATTAAATAATATAGATAATACCGACCAGATTAATATGATTCCCAAATGTATTGATAATAAAATTCTAGAAAAAAATCCTAAAAGTTGGTAAAAGAACCTTTCTTCTTAGACTTCTTCATCTTCTTGTTTTTCTTATACAAATGGTGTCTTCCTTCCCTCCAGCCAGATGTACTAACCTTAATCTCATTGGTGTCAGGTTTGTTCTTTTTCTCTTCAATTTCAGCAATCAGTTTCTCTTCATCAATCATTGCATCAGCACCTTCTTTCTCTCTAAGTTCCTTTAACTTTTGTTGTATTAACTCATTCTTTAATTTATCAGCGATTCTGGCTTCTCTTGCATCAACAATTTTTTGAAACACAGCTTGTCTCTTGACAGATTTTGCCTGAAGATGTGTACTAGCTCTCAACGATTTGGCCATTATATTTTAATATTACCCTAGGTTTCTATGATACAAAAGAGTTTAGCAACAAACAAACCTAAAATAGATGTCTAACTATTATCTAAAAGGTTATTCTTAAACAAATGCAACAAAGCTCATCGCAAATTTTTTATTTGAATTTTCCTGTCTTTAAAATTTTCACTGCCTACCCGAAGACGAAAAAAGGCAGAAAGTTTAGCTACGACCATTTCCACCGATGATCCACAAACGTATAAAGTACGTCAAACACGATATATTTCACGTGATAATAGCATAGCAGCAAGTACACAAATCAGCAGATTAACCTTAGAGAATTTCATTTTATTATGGTTTAGTTATATTATCTGTTGGTTTTTGTCATCAAGTTATTTCAACCAAGTACCGTAAATCATCTGTGTGAAGGTTTTTAGTTATCCCGTCATGATGCCACGGAATGAAAACATCAGAGTCTTCTTTAAACTGATCTTGATCAATAGGCGGAAATAAGACATGTCTTACTATTATTCTAGAATACAACCCAGTGTCCCTCTCTTTTTCACAAATCCATTCACTATCTGATTCTTCACGTAAGTAATCGTGTTCCTCTGTCATGTAAATCTGTTTATAATCTTTATCAAAATATTATCAAACAGTATTTTGTTGCTTATCGATAAATATGCTCCAAATTGTGCTTTCAAGTTTGTTGCTGTTATTCGTTTGCTTGCTTAGATTATTCTTTACTTGATGTCAATATAGTCGATAGTTCTCCACCCTTAAATGCCAAAAGGAAAAGACCTCTATACCTTCAAGATAGATGCAACCCAAAAATGTCCCTTCGGTATAGGAATGTGATGCAATATCGATTTGCGTATATAAATTGTTCGCCGTTATACCTCAGTAGCAGTCAACTTTTTTTGATAAGATTCTTTTTTTTTTTAAAAAAACAAAATGTCCTATTTTTTAAGCCAGTATCTCCCTATTTATTTTGTACAAAAAAATGTCATGTGCTTTCGCAGGAATAAAGGAGAAAAAAATGATCGTACGATAACGAATTATGATACTTCATGGATACCATAAAAACAAGATCATACCTTGATAATGGTGTAGATATTTGATAAATACTCATCTTATTAAAAAGAAATGGATAAATATATCACGTGCTTCTGGTATTACGATATACTTGAAAAGTATGGAGAATATTAATATCGTGCCACCTAAAAAAAAAAAAAAATTAAATAAGAAAAAGCCCTTATAGAAATCTGACCCTGGAGTTTAAACCATAAATAATGTGATTTTTTGTACTATCAACGGATCAACAGATACATAATTAGCGTATTTTCTTTCTTCACTTTTATTCCCCGATGTTCTCTAATTCTGTATCTCTATTGTATCAGATTTTTTTTAGTACAAGGACATTTGATTTAGACATTATTCAATTTTTTATTCCTTTTTTTAAGAATATAATGTTAATTATGTAAATTTTTTGTCAGAATAACTCCATAGGAAAAAATTTAATTCTGCTTAGAAACGTATTTTTTGTCCTACTTGTTGAATTTTGTTGGGATTTTGATATTCTATTTTGTTAAGTTGATTTTTTAGCATCTATACTTAAGTTACTGTTTCAAGTACAGTCATTAGCCGTTTGATGCAACATGAGAAGAAGAAGAAAAATAAAAAGGGTTGAAGGATAGGAAATACATGAAGTTCACCGAAAACTTTATCTCCGTTAGTAACCTTTCTTCACCCCTAATATTAAAAAAAACTGTTCCTTTTTCTAGTCTAATTGAAATGAAATAACTGTTAATCTACTTATAAATAAAAAATTTTGATGTTGTAAAATTCACGTTATGATAAGATGATCTACGATAATTTTGAACATTGCCTCTTTTCTTTTCGTTTTTAAAAAGAGGTATAATATTTCCTTCAAATTTTTTTTTTTTTTTTTTTTTTTCAGAATTTCTTTTTCCTACGGTGAAAAATTGGTTCTGTATATGATGATTTATTTAATCGATTAGTCACAATAAAATTGAAAATAATAAATAATTAATTATAGGTAATACATAAAAAAGCTAAAAATATACGTGAAATTGAAACATATTATAAAAATAAATTTTGAAAATAAACATAGAAATAGAATTAAAAATAAAATAAAAATAAACAAAAAATGCCAGGCATATCAAATATTTTTAGAATACAGCTTGTTAATTACCACCTTGTGCTTGGTAGAAAACAAAATAATAGTCATTTTTTGCTTGTGTAGGAGTTTGAGAGTGGGATTTTGTCACTTTCCATCGTAGTGTGAAGTAGCGATGAAATAACATAGAATAAAGGTTTTTATAGTGAAAATTTTTTGGTTGTGGTAAAAAACTTTTAGAAATAAATTTAGGTTCTGAAAATGTTAGGAAAACATAAAAAAATAATAAAATCATATAACGTGAAGCGTATTAGAGAAATAAAGGGGTCATTTTTGGCTAACAAAAACTCTTTCGAGTAATAATATTTACTCACAAAAGTATATCCTTAACAGTAAATGTTAGAATAGGAGCGATAAACAAAATTAATCCATATGAAATTGATAAACTTAAAGTAGAACATAAAAATGATCTGTTTATCCTTAAGTCAATAGTAATGGAGTTAGTTAGTTGTCCTATATCAATGTTCTGGTGGACTCGAACTATTGGATCTACCATTATTGTTCAAGCTGCTAGAATTTCTTGTAGACCCAGAAATTACGTAATTAGGACCATATGAAGTCCCAACAGCAGGTCCCTGCCCGCTCAAAATACCTTGACTATCATTAGTCATAACAGCACCGTATTGTCTCATACCTTGTTGAGAAATCATGGTGTTGGATTGTTGGGTTTCATAGCTACCAGAACTTGAATACATTGGCTGTTGATATACAACACCCATAGTTGGCGGTTGTTGAACCTGTGGAGAATACTGACTAGGAACATAATTGACATCTCTTTGAGGTTGCGAAATATTCTTGTTGTCTGTATATTGATGACCCTGTTGATAATATTGGTTACCAGTAACCTTAGAATGTTGCGGATGAGGCAAAGATATTTGAGATGCACTGTTGATACCAATTCCTGCTTGAGGCTGTTGAGTTGGAGTTGAGTTTTCGATAGATCCTGTTTGGTACATGCCATCTTGTTGCACAGTACAGTTAACATAACCAGCTGGTAGTGGAGCTTGAGTCCTTTGTGTTGACATTGCTTGTGGAGTGGCAGGAGGGATACTTGGTGTAGTTTGGTTCCCTTGTTGATAAATGGGCTGGGGAAGAACAATAGAGTAAACAGGGGTCTGTTCTACTGCTCTTACCTCATTCTGTCCATATACCGGGGCACCTCTACCTAAATCATCTCTCATTGCAGCGACCAATGGTTCAGCACCCTTCCTCAAATCTCTCGAAGAAGGCAGATGACTGTCATATACATCGATGAAGTCTCTGTCCGATCTTTGAGTGTGCAATGCCCACTTAGAGCTTAGGAGTGATCCACTTGAAAAATCGGTAGAAGAGGCAGAAATACCAGACATTGGTGCAGTGGAAGGGGTACTGGATGTATGACTTAACATATGCGAATCTTGTAATCCAGGTCTTTGGTAGTTGATATTTTCAATTCCAGGAGAACCGTGATTGTAATCACTTAATGTAGCAAGTAAAGGCTTGTTAAACTCATAACCAGTAGCAGATCCTGAAGATAGAGAAGTATGAAGAGGCAATCTATTCTGAGGTTGGTTGAAATTTGTAGACTTCTGTTCCAGGTGTGGAGAGCTAGATTTATTTTTAGGAGTTTGTGTATGCTCATTACCATCGTAGGAACCCTCTGCATTCTTTTTTTCGTAGTATTGTTCTTTTGGAATTGCATTCATAGTAGCGACTACGTTAGGATTAGAGTCAATATCTTCCTTTGAACATGCATCAATGATTTCATCAAATACAGAATAAAACAGCTTCAGTGTTTCTTCGTTTTGGATTGGACCCTTTTCAATCAACTCCAAAATCTCTTGATCCAAGGCAGTCAACCTAACATTTGTTGATAACTTATTCAAGATAGATTTTTTCCAAACTTGTATATGAGAGGATATTTGTTTCTTGGTACGAACCTCACCAGTGTGGTACTTGATATAGATTGAGATCAACTCGTTTCTACCATAGTTTTTGTTTCTAATCTTGATTTTTGAAGTACCATTTTTAATAATTAAGCGCAAAGCAGAGGTAAAAGCACTTTCGACACGGTATGGCCATTTATCATGACCATACATGTAAGGATAATAAGCATGAGCATAGGGATCAGCAACTCTAGGAGAATATCCTGTCAGATAAGATGGTTGAGTTGGAACAGCAATGTGTGCAATACCCCCCTGGTAGGACACATTGTCGTTAGGTCTCATAACGCCAGCGTTGTAACTCTTAAGGATATTTGTTCTATCTATGGCCATATCCATGTTGTTGGGGTTGTTGCTTTGAATATTAGCGTTGTTAAAGTTATTGTTGAAACTAAAGTCCTGTGAAACTCTTTGAAAAGAATTGTTGGGCTGATTGTTTACTTGGTTGAAATTTTCACCAGTGAATTGATTGGAATTATTCTGTATATGTGGATGGAATCCTTCCCTTCCCATAACAAAATTTCAAAAACAAACCACCTGTTAATAAAAGGCTTTTTATAATGGAAAACAATTTCTCAAATTAAAAAACGAACTTGAAAATACTGTTTTCTAATCTTTAATTAGAAAGAAAATGAAATAATGAAATTTCTGAAATGTGAACTAACTCTTATAATAAAGAGATGCTGAAAAGAACTTGATGTGCTTTCGGAAAAATAGGTGGTAAGATAGTTATGGTGTAATTGTATAAATTTATACTATCCTTACTCTCCTATGTTATCTTTGAAAAGAAGAGTTTATCTGTACGTCAATTACTTGATAAAGTAAAGTTGTATCTTGTATAGTCAGAAATAAATGATAATCGGGAAGTTACTAATGATGGATTTTCTTCCAAAAACGGCAACTCTCCAATGTTATGTTGTTTTGGTGATGGCTATCAATTTGTTGTCTGATAATTATTAGTCGGAATGAAAAGCTTTTATTACTTCTGTATTAATAATAAAACTGAAATAAGCCTTTCAATTATGGTTGAATATAATGTTAGTTCTGATTAATGAAAATTTTGAGACTAATAATGTACCATAATAATTTTAATGAAGTAACTGAAGTCCCTCTAAAAGATGGTATAACCAAATAATATTAGATATATTGTTATCACTTCTTCAGAGAATTTGGTCGGAGTTATTACTAACTTGCTGCCAAACTGAGTTTGAGTGTTATGGGAGTGACTTCAGATGAAATAGAAAAAGAAATTTTACTTTTTGATTACTTACTGTTCGTATGAGAAAGTTTGTAATTTCTTTTTCTTAGTATTATCTTTATTCTCTAATATGTTTTAGAGAAATAAGCAGAATAATTTGATGTGAATGAAAGGATGATTGTAATTGATAGATGGAAAAAGGATGAAGATAACAAAGGGTTTGGAGTTGATGACTTTATTATCTATGAATTGTTAATTGTCTTTTTTTTTTGTATATATGTCTTAATATTATTTTTTTCTGCAATCCTAGTTGAGTATGTTTGATGGAGTTTATTTTTTCGATCGAAATTTTTATTGTCAGTCTTTTTATAAGAAAATTCAAATTAATAAATATAATAAGAATTTTCTTGAATAGAAAAAAAAAATAGTAAGTACTTTTTTAAAATTCTTTTTTTTCTTGTAAATGTTTCCCTTTAATATAATTCTTTTTGAATAGCACAGTATTATTATCTATGTGAAAAAATCGGACCACGAGCTTTTCTGAACAAAGCGGGAAAATACTGAAGGAAAAGGGAAAATTTTTGAAAAGGACAGCGAGGCAGGAAAAAAATTATTGACAATGGGCAACAATTTACAACAAGTTAAACTGATTAGTACTTGTTTCCTGTTGAGTTGTTCCTGTGTGTAAATTGTGGTAGATTTCTAATGCAAAACCTAGATTTTAATAAGGACCTTTTTATTCGCACTATATAACTAGACGGGGGGTAGTAAGAGTATAGTGCAGCACGTCAAAAAGGGCTTGTTTCGACTGTTTTATAGTCAGAAAAATGAGTATGATGAGTAAATCTAAATAATCACTCTTTTCCTTTTTCTATTTTAAATCTGAGTTCAAGCTAATAGAGAAAGAAAAAAAAAATCTTTTTCTATTATAATTTCCGAAAATTATTGCTTTCTAATATTTTAGTTTCCTCTTTATCTTTTAATGTACCGAGGAAATCTTTTGAAAATATTATCTATCGAAACGAACTAAAATAATAATAAAAATAGAAATAGAAAATTCGAGTCAAGTTGTGTGTGGAGGTATGAGTGTATATGTGTGTGCGTGTGAGTTGATATCAGTAGAGGAAGTCTTCGAGAAGGCGTGAAAGGTTTTTATTATTTGTTTTCAAAGAGACTAACCAGATTCAGGCTTGAATTTCACTTAAAACGATATAGCACACTAAGGTAGAAATTTTCAAGAAACCTCTTGCTTTATATATAATCGTAAACCGACAAATAGTTTGAGAGACAAAGTAAGAAACAGAGGCTAGTGGGTGTTTTTGATGAAGATAAATTAGTAGGACCCTTGATAATGAAGTTTCGGGCCTAGTAAAAGAAGAAAAGATATCGAAAACAAACAAAAAAACGAATGCAAAACGAAAAAAGGTATTGTTATTAAAAGAAAGCGAAAGAATTTCATGAAAAGAAAAAAAGCACTGACTACAGTTAAAGTAAGTACCGAAATACAACCCACTATTGTTTAATCTCGCCGTAACAAATTAAAAATCCAACAATATTATGGAAGAAAACACAAATATTTCGCATTTAATGAACCTCTTTTTTATTTCTATAATCAGATATAAGTGAACCTTTTCTTTTCCTATGTATTACCTTTCAAATAATAAGATAATCTGACGCAGAAAAATGAATAGGATATAAGGGATAACTTACTGAATAGGGAGTAGGGAGGACATCACATTATTTCCATTAAAAATTTTGTTTATGGCATTTGTGTAAAGTGGAGGCGGAGGGAAAGAAATCTTGCGGAAATGCTGGCAGAAAAGTGAATAGGAATCCAGAATTATAATTACGTACTAGAAGTAAGGAATATAGTGGTATTTTGCTTCACCAGTGAGCGACGTGGAGACTTGATACCATTTTTTTACCTCCTTTCTTCCCAGAGTAACGTTGAGAAAAGGAGAGGGAAACAGCCATGTAAATTGTATTGTAGTCTTTCTTTGTTCGTCGTTCTGGCGAGCTGAAATGTTTCATTCGATTGTAAGGGATTTGGAAAAATTTTCTAGGACCACTTCCCTTTTCTGATCGTTCGAGGGTGCTGCGACATTAAAAAAGAAAAGGCACTAGAGTTAGCACAAAAAAAAAGCGCCCGGCTTACTGGAAATAAAATCATATTTTAGATTTGTGGAAAAAAGGGACAAGTGATCAAGGGACTGCTATGTCACAGGAAACAAGCAGCAAAGAATTCTCAGAGGACAGACGGAGAAAAATAGTTTTCCAATTCTTTGCAGTTCAGCAGAGTGGAGAAATGTCATGATTAACACTGGAGTAAGAATTACGAAAAAATAATGACATAGAACTGCATAACAATCTGTGACATTATTCCTTTTTTACTTTACAGTAAAGTAGAAATCCTCAAACATTTTACTTTGTTAGCTCCAAAAGAAAAGCAGAGAAAGGGAAAATCCTGTGATAGAAAACCAAAAAAAAAAAAAGCAATTTATCGCCGTTTAAAAAGAAAAAAGGTCGTAGAAAACAAGTGATAAGCTGGGAAAAAATAAACAAACAAATGAATACCAAATTATTCGGCAATTAAAATAAAAAAATTTCTGCACTGACTTATTTAGCTGTTTGCTTTGTCATGCTTAGTTTTCTGACGGAATAATTTTCATAACTCTTTTTCACTTTTAATAATGATGGGAGGGGTCCTATAGTAAATTGACAATTTTTCCATTTCATACCTACAAGTACTTCGCCATAGTAAGAGGATTTTACTTGAAAACAATAGTCTGGTGAGGTACTAGCCTGGAAAATGAAACTTACATAGTAAATCTCGTTTGAAAAGAAAGCAGAGAACGCTTGAAGGAAAGCTTAGAAAACGACGAAAATTGAAAATAAACGCATTTCTTCACGTTTCTCCTTTTAGTTTTTTCTTGGACGACAATGCTTTTTTGTGCCTTCAACAAAAAAAAAAAAAAAAAAACAATAGCTTAGAAGAACCCTTCATTTTTATCTAACCCACTCATTCAAGATATACTAAAAAAACATGTAGAGTATAGCAGGGGTGTTTATCGTTAAGAGAATTGGAGTAGAAAAGAGAGAGGGGCGAGAGTGAGATAAAGGAAGTAACGAACATATTAAGAATTACTGTGCGCCTCTGTTGTAATAGGTTATTAATAGTTCTACTATATTATTTTTATCTCTTTTTTTTTGTTCTGTTACTTGTTCGGTTTTTTTATTTGATGATCACGTTGTAAATTTTCGATTATCTATTAATGTTTTCCAGTCCATTTTACTTTTATCATTTATTTTTATCATTTATTTTTACTTTTCTGTGTTAATTTGTTGAACTGAAATAACAAAAATGGGATACGTTCTGCATATCATTAAGCTAGTGTCTATTTTTGGATTCAAACTTTTGATTGTTTTAGGATAAAAATAATAAAAAAATAAAACAAATAAAAAGAAAAATGTTAGAAAGTGATTGTCGGGAAAATTTGTCCTAAGTTGGGACATGTGAAATCTTCATAAAAAAAACAAAGATAAGCAGAAAAAAGAACTCTGTCAATTCGCTCCCTCTCAGCGACAGGAACCCTGTCCCCTACGGTAGCTGCCCTGAATCTTATGCAGTTTCTCATTCTTGGTAATGTTCATACTGCTGACAATATTTATCCGTATTTTTCCATACTTTCCCTCCAGTGTTTTCTAAAGCTAATGTTTCATCATTCTTTCTATGATCTTTTCTGTGTGTCTGTAAGATACCAAAAACAGGGTAAATTCATGAAAAAATGGGATCTTAGGACTTTACCTTAAAAAATATAGTAGAAGCCTCAAAAATTCATTGCAGGAGACAGAGTCTGCGGTAAATTCTAAAGGACTGCTATTTCTTCCGTTCATTTTTCCGTAATATTTCTTGGACTGAGGGTAGAATCGATTCAATACAAAGTTCAAATTTCGTTGCTTACCCCATTTGTGTGAGAAAGTACCACATGAATAGAAAACAAATGTAAATCCTGTACCAATAAGAAAAAGTGAAAATAAGAACAGCTACTTGAACAGAAAGATTTGCACAATAATATAGTCTTTCATCTATGGTAGAAATGTGGTGGCTTTTTTTCCCTTTTCTGTGCGCAAATCTTAGGAGAAAAGAAGTAAATCGAGAATACAAAGTGGAATCACTAAGAGCGCAAACATGCAAGGCTGGCATATTTCCGAAATTCTAAGAGGCAACGATATTTTTTACAGATAATACTGATTGGTTTCACTATTGGATCTCGGGAATAATATTATTTGTAGCGATCGTACGAAAATTCTTAGAAGAAATTAACTGATTATCCTGGTCTTAGCAAAGAATATCAAAATTAATTTGATAAGATTTAAAAAAAAAAAATATAGAAAAAACAACGCTCATAACAATATCATTGGTTATAGTGATTGAATCGGATGATATTAAAGTCGGATGATAAAAGAAGTGGGTTATCATATTAGATAAAGGTCAATAATGTGTCCTATTTCTGAACACTCAATAGTAGTAAAATTACTAACGATCTTTATTTTTTTTTTCTTTGTTTTTTGATAGTCGGCAAGTTTTCGTCGTCAAGAATTTTTTCATGTTGAAATTAGGACATCAATATATTCTGTGTAAATCCATTTCCCAATTGAGAAACGATAGCATAAAGTTGATTCTCAGATTTGCACCCTTGACGACTCAAGACAGAAAAATAAAAAGAAATGGGTCTCCAGGTTTGCCATTTACTGAGAAATGGCGTGGGTGTTTCATTTTTTCTCAAAGATACGTCTTTACGACGTGAATTCCACTTCCAATTTCTTTTTTTTTTTCAGAACTCGATTTTGTCCTAGGACATTTTGTTTATCGCTGGAAATGAAACGGCTTATCTTTCCCTTCCAAAAAAGATTCGTCCAATGGATTTACATCCATTTTTCCGGTTAGAGTTTGTTTTTTTTTTTGCTATTTTTTTTCTTGTTTTTTTTCTCGCAAAAATTGATGACCTCCCCCTTTACTCGCTTCCCCAAAAAATATTTGCTGAAGACACCATCTATCTTCTCATCACTCCCTTCTTTTGAAGAACATTCCCTGGATCCGTTTAAAATTTCGTTGCTGACTAATACCATAAAAATTGAAATTATTTTTTATTATTTCTTTATTATTCTTCGTTGCTTCTTTGAGTTTTGACACAAAAGCCCATAAAAGTGAGCTAACATAGTTGATGGTAGTCAGAAAATGCTGGTACATTTACTTTTGACATTTTCTTAGTAAGCATGGAAACAGTGAATACGGCTGTAACAATTCTCGCAGGATTGCTTATTTTTTGTAATGAAATCTATTATTTCATTGGAGGAACAATTTCCTTATTAGTCTCATTGTCAGACAAAAATCGTTAACTTGGTAGGGTCTGACCATCTGGCTTTTATTTTTGATAGTGACTATAAAAAACAGAAATTCGGTAATAAGAAAGACAGGAGAGGGTCAATGAAAAAGCTTAACCCTTCTTTAGGAAAAGGCATGGATATAGATCCGAAATGATGGAAAATACTGTTTTTTCGCTAAGGATGGAAGGAGGAACGGTATAGCCATATAAGCTCTACTGGCTAGACTAAATAGTAATGCTTAATAAGCAGAATTGCTGACATTTTTCTTGAGTAAAGAATACATTCTTAAATGAAATTTTAGTTCTTTTGTTGTTGTTTTTTTTTTTGTTGAACCTATACTCCGCTGAATTCAATTTCTAAAAACAGTAATTTCATTTATTACTAATCATAACTGAACATGAACACAGGTGCAACTTGTGAAGTTCGTTACGATTTATTATGATTTGTAGAAAATAAGAAAAAGAAATTAAATATAGGAGTTGGGATCAATAACGTAATGGAGCAAAAAGATAACATAAAAGGAAAAAAGTTAAGGTTTACCCCTCTTCAAAATCTTTTTTTTTAAAAAAAAAGTTTTACTTTAAGATTAAGTTTCTTAGGAATAGGGCATGACAACAAAATAATAAAATGCCGATATGAGAGAATTTATTTTCCTATTATTCTTGAAAATCGTATAAATAAGAATGTATCCTTTTCTGTATTCCCATTTACAAAATATAACACTCTTGATTTATTGCTTAAGCACCAATCCTATCACCTTTTCTTGTGGTTATAAGAGACGCCTACGTAATGAATTGCTACGCCGTTTTATTGAAGTTTTAATCGTTTAACAGGGATTTATTATGGTCAGTTTTAGCTGCTTTAAGAATGTTATTTATTCAGAGCCATAATTATACCTGGAAAATCTAATTGTTTGTTTGTTCGTTTTTGTCGCTGAAAGAATCTTATTTTCAATTCTTATTTTTGGAGATTGAGTTTGGTTCCTTATATTAATAGCCAAATATGCACGTTGTCTAATTATAGTATTACAGAAATACTAAACAAAAAGAAAAAGTCACTTAGGATCTTCGTGCTCTGAATATATCATTAATTACTATGATATTTATAGCTTAACGTCTCTTAGTTTTAAGGCGATCCAAAATCATAACTCAAAGGGAAAAATTATCAGGTACCAGGAAATCACGCGTCATCAAGAATGTGAAAAATTCTCGACATCAAACATTGGATGTATCCTTTGATTAAATAAGAAAAACCAATACTATGGGGATTGGATATAGCATGTACAGAGTTTGGTCTATTTTTAGTGTGAAACTCACCAGATATTTCTGAAAAGGCTATCATAATGCTTATATTATTTCTGTTCGTCCAAAAGTCCATTCCAAACGAAATGGAACAACTTGAAATGAATCAATTCAAATTGGTATTTCGTTTCACTTTCGACTATTTTTTTCTTAGTTTCCTTTAATAGGTCCAAATTTAAGTTGAAGTGAAGTAAAAATATATTAGTTTTTAAACTGATAAATTGATTACCAATTGAAAAATTAAAAACAAACATCTGAAATCGTAAACAACTTTTTCAACACGAGGTTTATTGCATTTTTGATTTTATTTTCCTCATAATGAGGAGGTATAGTGCCTCTCTTCTTTTTTTTTAATTTGTCATGTTCGGATTGAAATTGGGAAAAAAAACATGTTATTTTATTGATTCCACATTATAGCTAACAAAGATTGCTTGCATTTTTGGATTCCAATAATAGTGGTAACTGACATTTTATTCCCAGTAAAGACAGATCAAAACCAAAAATAAATGAAGATCCAGATAAGGAAAAATGAATATTTTCTTTGAAAGGAAGAATAGTAAATCTACCTTAACATAAGGGCATCCAAGTCTTCAATGAGATAAAAGCTTCAATCATAAAGGTTATTGTAAAGTGTTATGAATGGCAAAAAG
Organism: Nakaseomyces kungkrabaensis; assembly: GCA_030556385.1. Classification (NCBI taxonomy): domain Eukaryota; kingdom Fungi; phylum Ascomycota; class Saccharomycetes; order Saccharomycetales; family Saccharomycetaceae; genus Nakaseomyces; species Nakaseomyces kungkrabaensis. The sequence continues at coordinate 261,164 of JAKTPY010000003.1, read as the reverse complement.
TACTAAATATCTTAAAAAGTACTGAATATCATCAAATCACAACTTCCATTTGCTCAAAAACAAATGAAGAGTATATCAGAAAAAAAGAAAATAAAGAACTAAAAAAATATATTTGATCCGTAAGCATTCCTGGAAACCCCATTTACCTTATATACAACTTTTCGGAACCAAGTCTTTTTGTTGCCTTTCAAATAGAGAATACACACATTTTCCAAAAGGAAAGATAAAAATATTCTGTAGAACTAATGCTATACAGGAAAAATAAAAAATCTTAAATGATAAAAAGAAAGAAAGAGAGAAAAAAACAAAAGAAAAAAAACAAAAGAAAACAAAAGAAAAAACTGGCAGTAATATAGAGTTTAAACTGGAAATCCAAATTCATAAAAAGAAAAAAATTAACAAAAAATAGAACGGCGAGTTCTTCAAAAGGAAAAAAAGCTAATGGCAAATATTCAAGGCCCTGATTAGTCTCGCCGAATAGCAAGTGATCAAGAAAGAAATGAAATCTTTTGTACAGTATCTCTTGCGCTAACCAATAATCTGAGTATCTACGAGTATTAGTGCTTAATTTTCATTTGTTGTTTTTGTTACTGCTATTATTTGGATTTCTTTTGTTTTTTCCCTCTTCCTTTTTTTACCTACACGAATGAATAAAACTGTGCTGCAACAAAACTAGAAAGAAATGAGGAAAAAATGATCTGTGTAGTATATTTTCCTATTCCTTAATAGCTAGTCTCATTTCTTAGAGGGATGATTGTTCCACGCTGGTTTTTACTTTTCTGTTCTACCCTTTTGTTTTTCCCAATAGTGCCCCGCTTAAACACACAAAAATCACCTAAAGTTCAAAAGAGATCGGTAAGCAACACATATCTATAGACAAGAAAAAGAACAACTATCCGCTTCGAATTTCGTCTATGGTAGCTTCATCATAGTATCTAACTCAGACAACCCTGTAGTGTTACTGTAAGCTTTTTATCAAAAAAAGAATACGTATTTATAAACTGTCCTTTTTTGCTTATCATTAAGAATTAATAGGAGGATACGGATATTTGCAAAATTCTAGCTCCAATTGGAGTTTCTAGAAATGTTTGAAAAGAAAAGTGCCCAGTCAGTGTTTCTTTTTTTTAACCCCATTTTTTTAGATCCTCACAAGCATCTGGATCAAAAATAGAAGGACCTTCAACTACAAGTACAGCGTTCCACTGAACGCTGTACTTGTAGTGCTTTGAATTCACACACGTAATTGTTTGTTATAAGACCTCTTTTTCTTTCCAAACTTACTCGTCTCATGATGATATTCTACGATGACATACAATACTATTGTTTATTAGAATTCAGATTGGTGAAGCAGACACCCTATTACTTTTCTTCCTATTTTTCAAACTAAGTAATAGTACAAGTTTTTCTAAGGAAGCAATCATTTGGAGACGATTTTGGTGATCAGAAATAAGCCCATACGAACGCTACACACAATGCCTGGTAGACAGGGTAGGGGGCAGTTAAGTAAAAATAACACTGAACACCAAAAATAAGTTTTAAGAAAAACAACAGGAGAAAAGCAGCAAAAAAAGAAAGAAATGTTTTAAAATGATTTCCTTTTTTATGCCTCTGGTCTATTCTGAAAGCATCGTTTACCACGCAACTTTACTACATCCTTCGTGTGGCAATTAGTTAGGATCAAGGCCATTTCGTTATAAAAATGGTTAAGGGAACATTTAAATCTATTCCAGTCTATTTGAAAGGTACAATAAGAAAAGAGGCCGTTTTTTGTTTTTTTCGGTTCTGCTCTTGATTTCTGTATCGAAAGAAATCCCCAAATATAAAATAATCCTCACTAATTTTTCTTGCTCAATAGAAAAAATGATAATTCGGGATAAGTTAAGGAGTGAAGCTATGATGTTGGAATTAAAACACCCTGTCTTAAAAACAATCAACCACCAAAAATTCAAATCTGGAAAAAAGAAGTATCCTTTTATTTGAATGCTATTTGTTTTCACTCTTTCCCCTAAATTTAAATCCCGTGGGATTTTGAAAAGAAGTAAAAATAAAAAAAGCAATTCTTATGGTACTATGAAAAACCAGCAAATATTCTGGACTAACTAATAATAGCAAAACTGTCGTTAAGTGGTAAAAGTAGTTTTAAAAAACTTATTTTGAATACAACCTTATGTTGTAGTTCATTCCCCCCCACCCCCACAGTTACAATTTATTGGCCAAAAATACTGTTGAATTGAAATAACTCCTAAGCTCAAAAGGGAATTGAAATATTTTATATTTAGCCGCATTCCAGTGCTGATTAATAAAAATAGCCTAGTGAGTATTGATCAAGGAATCCAAGAATGCTGTTAATGACATCTATAATTAATATTATTTCTTTGGTCACATCTTAAATAGTGATGTAAACTTATAAAAGGGTGTTCGTCTTAGTCAAACCAATGTAGTTGTAGATATGTGGTATGTATCTGTTAGTAATAACGTCTTGAACAAATAACTGAAAACAGGCCTCTCATTAAAGAAGTTGCTGGATGAAGCTAATGATTTTTTGATGTTCATTGACAATATGGAGAAATATGGATGTTCTTTTCCCGCACCATTTCTTTGCAAGATATTCACTTCGTTTACGCTTTGTCTATAGTAATTTTTTCATTGGTGATTTTCCAACTTTTAAAATAGGTACAATGAAGACATTCTGGAAATTCTTCCATTCAAAACTTTATCTGCGGAGCTTCCAACATAAAAGAGGTAAAAGATAATTCAATTCTTATTCTGCACTTCCAACTTCATCAAATATTAGATAGTGTATGAGATGCCGGCTAAGAATTTTTAAAAAATGTTGGGATAGATCAGGCAAAAAAAGCAAAAGACTTATGTCAAGCATGGATGGACTAAGTGAGCCTTTATGACTAGAATAGACACGTAAGATATGGTACCTTCATAGCCATTGTTCTTTCCTATTTCCATTATATTTCCTTTCAGATAAAAACATCTCAAACAAAAACAGTGATGGAAACATTGAGCAAAGACATTGCATACTGTCTTAGTCTTAAGATAGTCTTTTACAATTTGCAAAAAGATGAGTAGTTTATGTGTACTCAATGATACTCTCATGGTTGGATTTTCGTACTTGGAAAGATCTATGATTTGACCAGAAGGTAATGACAATATATGAAACCAAAAGAAAAAATGGGTTAATACTATGACAGAAATTCTCAGTTTAAAGTAGGTGTTCAAACGTTTGGTCTGGTAAATATTTTATTTCCCAGTGTTTTTACCGGCATAACAGTCAAAAAGGGCAGAGATAAAGAAGGACACTATCAAATGAGTTAGTTATAAGGCAGATATCATCTTTCCATAACGGTTGTACTGATAACAGTATTTTCAGTGTTTTTACCTTCATAACTAGTTAAAGGCCAGAGATAAAAAAAATAAAGGTCATTATTGATCAGGATTTAAAGACATTTTGTTTGTTTTTTCTTCGTAGAGTTTGAAAACAAATGTAAACTAATACAACAGAAGTGAAGATTTTGAGTTAAACTTTAAAAAAACTTGAAAGATTTAGAAAAATTCTATTTCATTTCAGAGGTTTATTACTTGGAATACTGGAATAAGAATTTATATTCTTCTTGATTGAGGATGTAAAATAATTTTCATTCAAGACTATTTTGAAGAAACTTGATTCGACAAGGGTGGAACCTTTTGGCAAAGGGTAATAAAGTATCACATTTCGTAAGGGTGTTTCTCAAATTCATTTTTGATCGGAAAGAGATATATAAAATGAAATTAATCCACATTATCTGGTAAGAAAGCGTTCCTAATGGGAATGTAATATTTTGATTTCCTATTTTGGTTTAAATTAGAAGCACAGTTGGTCAATTCATAAGACTTCAGATATCACGGATATCTCATCAGAATTCGACGTTCAATATTACAATATAAGCGAATTGTTTGAGGTTGATAAATTGTACTAGCAATGTTATTTACATTTTCGGATTCAATTCGAAAGATCCGCAATCAGTGATTAAGCATGCAAATGAGGGATAAGCTAAGGGAAAAATGTGTGCTTAGTGAGGAATTTGAAAGGGATTGGCTTTTAATCACTAGCACAATGTCTAATCGTTGTTGGATAAAATATTATAGTAGAGGTTATCGTCTCACAGGTTGTAAAAACTATAATGCCATTACTCCATCAAATTTCATTGAATTACCCCATAACATCAAAGAATCATGGATGGTAATAACAATTTTGATCTTTCATCACTAGCTAGGGTTTTAGAAGTTGCTTGTTAGGAGATGAGATCAGGTAGGTGTGTGAAGTTTCAAATCATACTAACTTCTTCAGACTGTTCCAAATGAAACCAAAAAAATCCAACTTCAATTCTTACATTCCCGCCTTATGTGCGTCAGTTTCCTCGAAATATTGCAGGAGGTGGTAATGGAACTAGTTTACTGTTTGATCTATTAGACTGGCTTTTATCTGTTTTCAGCTTTCGAAGAAAGAGCTGATCTTCTTGATGATTTCAGAATAGGGATAAGAAACACAATCATATCGAATAATTGCTCATAAGTAACCTGCTGAAACTCACATCTTTCTCCGCCATGCAGTGCTCAAGAAAAGAAATGGGAACAACTAGCTAAATTTGATGACTCTTTAAAAATGCCGTTTTATTGTAGTTCCTTATTCAACCATTGAATTTGATTAATATTGTATCTCCATGGATATATAAGAATGGTATTTGGTGGAGATAACGAAATGAGTAAGACTAAAAATCTCTGAATTTGCACCAGGGTTGTAATCTATAGCTTAGTATGTTTTTGAACTGCAATTTCCAAATAAGTTGGTAGTTTTTGTTAACGCCAAACACATTCAATCTGAAGCACTGGATTCCCTGGTGCTAGTAACTGCTATGGAAACAATTATCAATTTTTTGTTATTTCGAGTGCCTTAAGTCAGTGCTTCATGTAAGGCATAAAAGTCTTAATGACTAAGATATAATATTTCGCGTCATTACATATAAAGTGTTTCGAAATACAGTTTTTTAGTTTAAAAATTGAGTTCCAAAAGGTAATATTTGTATCAATACAAACTTATCCGAATTTGTAAAACATTCGATAGTCATTTTGTTGTGATTAATTGATGTTTAAAATGATTGACGGAATCTGTGCACTATGTTAATGCTAGGGTTTTGTTCGAGAATGATATCATGTAATATTTGGCCCCTAACTAGATTAATATTTGGCATAGAGAATGATGCTTATCATGTGGGTTAACAATAAACCAAGACCATTTATTTTCTGGATTGAAATAAAACGATAATCCCGAGAATTGTAACCTATCATTGTTTGGGGTTGTAACTAAAACCAGTAGTAATAGTATTATATTATTGCAGTATCTGCTCCTTTGTGGTGGATATTTTGAATTTGTAATCGATGTGTTGTTACACGTAAGGATATTTTTACCAGAACAACGGAAGGTGGTGGGGTATATAAACTAGTAAAACAATCTAGGATATATTTGGAGGGTTAGTATTTTTTTTTTATCTTGAGTATTTTTGTTATAAGAATACACATGAGGAAAATCGCTGGAAAATCGGTTTGATAATCCTAATGAGGAGGTTCACACTGTTTTAATAAAAGAGCTCAATTTGGACATATTTATCATGGTGAATTACACTTTATTTTCTTCTTGTTGCTTTGTGAATGAATTTGGGGTAAAATAGCTATCAATGAGGAGCTATTATTGTAGTGTAACCTTTACAGCTACAATTTGGCTTGTATACAAAATTGAATGCTATAGCTTAAACATCAAATTTGAATTCTCTAATTTCTTTCACTCGATTTACACATTCCTTTAAATAATTCTGGATTGGTTTTTTGTTTTTCAAAATTTGAAAAAGTTCAATAATTCATTTATTTGAACTGTATTCGTTAAGGTCAGTTTTAAAGTTGATAATTCTGCTTTTAAACAATTTTACGGAAACTATGAGTATGTTCCTTTTGAAAACTTGAAAGAAAATACTTCATATTTTTCAGGCCAAAGATATTTTTTATTATTTAATTTCAACTTAAGGTTGAAAGAAAAAATTTGGCTCTACCGCTTAAAGCCGGTTTCATTTAACCTTACTATATTTTTTTCTTGTTAAAATAAGTAATAAGGAACCGTCTTGCATTTTCTTGTGCAGTTTGTTAGGAAAATTTTTTTATTTTTCTTTATTAGGCTATTTGTTCTATGAATAAAGGACAAATTTGTTCTACTATGTTATTTGTGTAAGCACTAGATGTCAGTACAGAGGCACAATTTTAGGAGAAGTTAATAAAATGAATACAATATTATCATTGACTATTACGAAGATGTGAAATAAGCAATTAAATCCGTTTTTGTCCTCAAGCTTTCTAACTAATAAATAGAAAAATTAACAAAAAAATGATTTTCCTTTTAATTCGAAAAGAGAAATCAATTTCGTCAGATGTTTTCACTGTTGACATTTTTCTTTTAGCATTTTTCTTGTAAAACCTACTGATATATACGAAGGGTTAGATACTCAAATAATAATTCATTGTTATTTTCTACTCGCGCATAGGGCATTACCTATCAGAATAATTACAAATGAACTGTTACATTATTGGTCTAATTTACGGTTAATTAAACGGAATGTATCAAGTTTAATAAAAACTGTCATTTTCGCATCAGCAGAATATGAAACAAGATAGAGATTACTAAGAAATAAAGAGAAATCAAAAGTTTCTTGATTTCTATCCTCCTTTCAGTCCCTCTTCTTTCAATCCTTGTCCAATAGTATACAATTAAGAGGTATTGCTTTTTAAAGAGAAGCAGTTGTTTTCAGTGAACTTTTCGCTAGTGTCGACTTTCTTATAAGCCGTCCGTTCATCTTCGTATTGTTTCTTTTCATTTTGTCCTCTGTTACAAATGGCTAGTAAAAACTCAAGCAGCTACATCTTCCTCTAATTGTACTTAATATTTCTCCTACATATTGTATTTTTTTAGCTAATTGAACGATGACTACTTTTCTTTTTCCTGAGATTGAGCGAGGGTGAGAAGGTAAAAGAGACAAAATATATCGACATATGGTTCTAGTTGTTTTTCTAACTAACGTTTCTTTTTTTTCTTATACTCTTCGAAAGAAATGAATTTCTACTGACTGATATAGGAAGGTTCAGTATACATTACTGGACAAATGGATGCTTTATGCGGTGAGTAATATTTGCTTACTGAGGACGGCTTTATTTCCGAAAAACGGATCAATCCTTAGTCTTAATATTATGCAAGAACTTATACACGGAAGCCTCTCCCATAACGATGGATTGAGGCATAAGCTTTTTTTTTTTCTTGTCAAGGCATTCAATAATATAAATGGTGGGCTATTAAATATATTGTCGCTAAGCCATAGCTCTCACAATAGGCTTTTTGAAAATTGGAAACACCTCATTGATTCCGAAATAATTGTTTTCTTAGTATATCATCGATATTGTATTGATACTGTTAAATTATGTTAATTTTACTATTAGTTTTCTTGCTATTTTTTAAGGATAGAAGTTATATTTTAATCTATACATTTTTACATCAGTTATTATTACACTTCTATTTCAACAGACATCTTATTTGTGAGGCTATCTGCAATTTTTAGTGACTATTTGTTTACGAGAACTTTACTAACTCGTAGTTCAAATAGTGCCAATTTTTTTTTTTTGTTGATCGTTAAAAAAGGTTTACTTGTGCTTTCAAAATCAAAATTCCAGGATATTTGATAACTGTATGCTGATAGAATAATTATTGAATAGATGATACAAGAAAAAAGTGAAAATTTAGGGATGCTAGTATACAAATTTTGACTGTTTATATTATTATATTATCTTGTTTCGTGTTTTTCTTGAAAAACAACATCATTCGCTATCTGATTCTAGATATTTAGCATAATCTTCAGCAGAGGCAAAGACGGGAAGACTCTTCTTCTTACTTTTCTTTTGTTTCTTAGATTTAGTCTCTTCTTCAGACTCTTCATCAGAAGAATCCACATCTCTAGACCTCTTAGCGGTGCTTGACTCTTCATCTTCTGAATCACTCTTACCTTCACCATCGTCATTGAAGCTATAGAAAATATCCTCATCAATATCAAGATCAGGTTCACCAATTTCACCTTCTTCAGCTTCTCCCTCAGTATCTGATGAACTTTCGAGACCAGCTTCGTTGTCTTCTGAATCCATGTCGCTCATATCACCAAAATCTTCGTCACTGAATCCGACACTATCATCGCTGTCATCTTCGACATCTGGTCTTGATTTAACCAATGCACTCCAGATTTCGTCTTCATCCATTTCTTCATCTTCATCCTCATTACGAGATACTTCCTTCTCTTGTGACTTAATAGCAGACTTTTTGCTTGTGAAGTACTGGTAGAAGAAACGATCCTCTGGTTTAATGTCATCAATTTTCTTTTCCAACCAGTTCTCAGTATTGACGGGAGCTTCAGTTCGTACAATATCAGAGGCCTTAACTAACAATGAGTTACTAGTTTGGGCACCCCCATACAAGGGTTGCATAATAGAAGAGCCTCTAGAAACTGGTCTCTGTTTGGCATTTCTATAGACAAATCTGTCTAAGAAGTGTGACAAGCTAAATAGACCTAAATCTGGTTTAGTAACTTGCTTGTTGTCATCTTCAACAAATGCAGTGGCATAAGTTTGAATGGTAGGGTGGAAATGATTCAGAAAGTTTGAAATTTCCCATAATGAAGAAATAGCAGCATTGGAATGTTGTGGATCACGTTTACGTGGATCATATTGAGCATTCTTTTTAGAGATATTTGTATCCTCATTTTCGTCATCAGATTGGTACTCATGGTCAATTGGGGTATTGGTCAATAAGTTCTTGATATGTGGAACTAATTGCACTAATTGAATCAACAAGAAGAAGAACCCTGCTATGGTACCAACATTTAACCAATGAGAACAAACTTGTAGAATCCTCTTGACAAAAGCTTCAACTCTACTGGTATTTGAGGCATCTTGTTTCAAGGACTTGTACAGAAGGTTTAAATAGATACCTTGCTTGGAAGAATTAACAAGCCTTGGATCTAACAAACTCTCGTATAAAGTTCTGTAATATCTATTGTTATTCAATTCAGCCTTGACAGTAACTTGGTTAATCAAAACGAGAGCTTGAACAGATGTGTTGAAGTTGGAAGAGTGAGTAATCTTGTAAAGAGTGTCAAGATGAGTTTCATAAACGGCCGCGGAAAGTTGAGCAAATGGGAAAGCTCTGTTAATACCTGTTAGTAGAGCACTAAACAACTTGGAATTCTTCTCCATGATAACTTCTGACTCAGTTTTTTCGTCCTTGACTGACTTACCACCCTTCTTACCTCTTTTGAAATTCTTCTTACGTTTGTTTTCATAACTCTTATTGGTTTTGGTAGGACCATTCTCTGTATTATCCTTATCCGTATTGATCAAAAACTTTTCAAATAGGGTGAAGTAGGTTTTGATTAATTTATTAGCAATTTCATCTTCAGATCTCTTCAAGATAGTTTGATTTAGAGTTATTGCGGAATAGTAGGTAGCGTGGTAATCTGCATTGGGACGAAGAGCAATATCGACAACTGAATCAATAATAATTGATTTCATATTGGGGTGTTCTTGTTGTAACTTTAGTAGCAAGTACGAGGCTTTGGAGGAAACCTTAGAATCGATATCACCCAGTTTGTTAACTCCTAATCTCAATAAGTTGAATTCTTGTTCTGGCTGCTTAATCAAAAGATCAAAAATATGAGTTAAAATTTGCATTCTAACGTGAATGATTGGATCATGAGATAGTAGTTCCAAGATTTCTAAAATCTTGAAGAAAAGTTTCTTCAAATAATCTTCAAAGTAGAACACTGCCAGAGTTCTCTTATTGGTCATCATAGAAAGACCCGGTTGGTTCTTAAAGTATCTCAATTTTCTATTTGGCAATAGACCACTGAGGAATAAATCCTTAAGAGCGTTCAAACTCTGTAAAGCAGAGTTTCTGGATTTCTTGCTACAATATCCCACCAAAGTATCCAGAGACTTGATATTATGTAGTGGAGAGTCCTGAATCAACAATGTCAATGCGGAAATTTTATCATTTAAAGTACCCTCAGATAAAATTTGTGACATAAACTTTCTTTGAGAGGAGTCCTTAGTAAATTCATCATAGTAGGTTTGATTGTCTAATTCTAAAGCCTCTCTACCTCTATCAAACAACTTGGTAATTTGTTCTTTTGTCAGTTCATCTTTGTCTTGATCCAAAACATTCTGCTTTAACTGAGGATCCAAAGGAACCTTGTACCATGGTACATCATATGGAATCAACAATTTGTCCGATGAGATTATGGTTGTTTCTGAGATAAAACCATCGTTTTTCTTATCTTTCTTGATTTGTTCTGGTTCGCTTTCTTGTTCTTCCTCTTCTGATTCAGAACTAAGCTCTTGCTCTTCATCAGCTTCGTCCTTATCGTCAGCTTCCTCTTCATCAGCTTCCTCTTCATCAGCTTCGTTGTTATCCTCAGCTTCTTCATCAACCTCTTCATCTGAAACATCTGAAACAGTTTGTTTATCAAGGCCTAGTTTATTCATGAAATTTTTTAAATCAGAAGAAAATTCTTTATCTTCAGTATCATCCTGGGCACTGTCAAGAATCAAAATTTCCTCATCTTCTTTATCATCAACTCCACGAATCAATTCCAAATCTTTCTCATTGGCACCAAGTTCTAGAGCTTCACGAAGCAATACCTGATCATCTTCCTTCGTAGGAACTTTCTTAGCATTCTTCTTCTGTTTCTCAATCTTAGCAGAGACTTTATCCTTCAAGGAAAATCCATTGTCTCCAGCCATTTTTGCTGTTGTTTTTTTCCCTTTGATATGTTATCTAGTTCAATCCTACAACAGTTTGAGAGTTTAACTAATGATTTAATATAATTTTAGTGTAATTATTATAATCATTAGAATTATTACTATTATTTCAAAGAGCTCATCGCAAAAAGCTCATCGCATGAACATGAAAAAAAATTTTCAACATTTACCCTGATAAAAAATTATGAGATCACTAAGCCTATTCGACCACATAGTTACCAGCCTTAAAACAAATTCCAACCGAATTCTTGTTCCTCGTGGCCCAATGGTCACGGCGTCTGGCTACGAACCAGAAGATTCCAGGTTCGAGTCCTGGCGGGGAAGAATTATTTTTTTGCCTTTTTTGATTGTTATTTTCCGGGTAACAATAGAAAAATTTTTCAGTTGTGTTACCGATGAGCTTCAATCAATTTGCGATGAGCTCTATTATATGTAGATATATTCTTGAAAGATTACATATTGTAGTAATTCTTGTTTGGAAAAGACATCAAGAATTGAATCAAAGATGGAGACTACTAAATTTGTTAAGCAATTAGCTTCTAATAACAGGGTTGTTAGAGAACAGGCGTTAAACACATTACAAAAGTATTTGGTTACTAAGCAATTTAAGTCCGCAAAGCAAGCACAGTTTGATAAGTTATGGAAGGGTCTTTATTACTCTATGTGGTTTAGTGATAGACCCAGACCACAACAGAGACTAGCAAATGAGTTGAGTGATTTGTATCTACGTTATTTTGATGAGCAAGATAACAGGAGCGAGGAAGAATTGACTTTGAATGATAAGGCCTTTGTAAGGTTTAGTAAAGCTTTCTGGAGGATCATCTGTATTGAATGGTATGGTATTGATAGACATAGGTTGGACAAGTACCTCTTGTTGATTAGAAGAGTGTTTTTCAAGCAGTTGAAGTATTTGAAGTTGAGAGAATGGCATGAACCTCTTGTGGATAAGTATTTGGACCGCGTTCTGCATGCAATCCCATTGAGTGGTGATCCAAAGGTTTACAACGGTATTCCAATCCATATTATTGATATATTGTTTGATGAATGGGAACGTCTTGCATTAGAAAGTGAAGCCGACGAAGAAGAGGAAGAGATGAAGTTCGAAGAAAAGGTCGAGAAAATGGCTGAATTTACTGCTAACTCTCCATTTGACAAGATCATTGCACATTTCGAGAAACTGCGTTCTAACTATGACAACAGTAAGATATTAAGAGACAAAATAAAAGAAGAAATTTTCGGAGACAAAAGATTACTACTATGGGATGTCATTCAAGAGAAAGAAGAGCTAAAGAAGGATGATCAAGAGGAAGAGGAAGAATGGAAGGGATTTTAAATATCTTGAATAACCCGTGTACATTATAATAAAAGAAATAATTAAATAGATAGCATTTTGTCTCGCATTAAACGGTTACTGTATCGTGATAACAATACGTATTTAGTTATATTAACGGAATAAATGCCAGCACAGCGACCACGCCGATCATTGTTGCCTTTTTTCGATTTTTTTTTTTTTTTTTTCGTTGTTTTGCTGCGGTGGCCATGGTGAATTGGATGTGCTGGTCTTTGACGTTTTTCAGTGCAAGGGGATGTTTGTGGGCAAAGCAAGAGTTTTTTTTTTTTTTTTTCATTTCTTCTCTCACAAATTTCAAAATATTATTTAAAGATTGAACTAAAGTTTTCAATAAGGGGAGTTACATTTATTCTGCTTGAAGGTCAAAAACCCAAATTCAATAATCATAATAACTCTAATAATAATAATATAAAACAATGGCAAGAAACGAAAAGGAGCAAAAGGAGCAACAACTTTTGGATGGTCCAACTGAATTCTTCAAGGAAGGTACTCAATTTTTGAGTAAGTGTAAGAAGCCAGATGTTAAGGAGTACTCTAAGATCATTAGAGCTGTTGGTATTGGTTTCGTTGCTGTCGGTATTATTGGTTATGCTATTAAGTTGATTCACATTCCAATTAGATACGTTATTGTCTAATGTAAGAACTGTTTTTCAAAAAAAAGAAAGAAGAAGAACATTAATATAACAAACATTTTTAAAAACCAAGACAAAGTGTATTATAATAAGAAATTGTTGGTAGAGTTTTAAAAACTATGACATGTAATTAAGATCAACCCTCATAATCGATTTTGATACTGGGTTTCAAGATTTGAAAAAAAAAAAAATTAGCTTAAAAACTAAGTGGATAAGGGGACTTTTTTTCAGTATCAGCAATTGAAGGCTTATTATAACAATATAATATTTAATTGTAATATATAGCTTTTCTAATAAAAAGACAAAATAATAAAAAAAAAAAACAATTCAATAAGCACATATAGTTTAAAAGTTGTTTCAAGTAACTTTCAAACTTGAATGAGACATTTAAATTAGATTATCAAAAGGTAGGGCTATTGATTTAATGGATTCTTAACTAAATATAAGAGCTTAATAAGGGAAGGTAGGTGACAAAGTAAATCAATATTTCTTTATGGTCTATTAACATATTTTACGCTCTCCCTCTGTAGGCGAAATACAGAGACTCATAATGGATGTTAAGAGTGGAGGAAAAAGTAATACCAGTAGAGTATCATATGCAATAGCAACGGAAAGTGATCCTGGATCTAGTTCCTCGATTGAGGACAATATATCTAATATTATTGGTCGTGAAGTCAATGAGAAAGATCGAATAGACACAATGTTTTTGCAACCAGAGATAGAACAATTGAAACATAAGCCTCGAACAAGATTTAAACCATTAAAACCACTTATGAAATCAAAGAAAAAATTTGTTACTAAAGAATCTGTAAGAACAAATGCCGTGACCTCAAAGAAAACACTACTTAGCGAAGAATTGAGTCTACGCGCGCAAAATACGAACCGTATGGACCATGAGTACAGAAAATTTATCGTTGAGTCAATGTTCAAATCAACAATGGAAAAAACTAATGATATTAGTGGAGAAACTAGTACCGAATATGATTTTCCTGGAAAAAAAGAGACATTAATGGATGTGGACGAGGTATTTGATTTGGCGCTTGCTAACTACTTTAAGAGTCACTATAATATTATAGCCAATAAAGACATTGGTAATAATGAATTGAAAGGAAATAAATTACTCGAAGTATTAGTTCCACCTAAATTACCTAAGGAGAAGAGCAAAAACTTTGTTGAAGATTTTAAATGCCTAAGTGCGCTTATAAATATCAAAGAAGATACTTCTATACCAAAATATATTGTGACAGCACCACCGCGATCCATTCAGAGACCTGCTATATCAGATAAAGAAATTTTGAAACGGTTCTATACACCAGTATCAAGTCCTACGACAAGCATAAAATAGGATATAAGTAGTTTCAATAATGTTGTCAGTTTTCGTTCATTCCTTCTAAAAAAAATTAAGAACCAAATTTACAGGAAAAATAATAATGATGATGATAATAATTATAGAAGTTTTGTATATTAAATGTTGCTCGAAAATATCAATCGTAATGTTTCTTTTATTCACTAAAAGCAAACTTATGTCAAATGATAGGAAATATCTGATAAAACTTAAAGAAGCTTTATTGTTAAAGTATTACCAATGTCTTTATTGATTTATATATAAAGAATAAGGAGGAGAAGAAAAAAGCTATCTCGATTAAAAAAAGCTTGAAATTTATTTAATTTACTTTTTCCTCAGTTGAAAAATATGATTTTTTTTATGATTGCCTATTGTTAATTGTAAATTTTTAGTTTAAAATTGTCACAATAAATAAATACAGATCTAATCAATTTATTTATTAAAGTAGCTTAAGATTTTATTATCTTTTTAATGTGCTGATGATATTATGGTAAATGTGACAATATCATATTGAATTATATATTCTTAGCTAGTTGATGTCGATATTAAAAACAATGCTAAGCAAATATTAACTATGAATGATAAAGAATCTGAAGAAATTTAGAACGTTGTTTGATATTTGGACATTATTGAACGGCATTGATGATGATACAACAAATGTAAAGCAGTTTTCGCACAATGTGATAATTAAAAATGAAAAATAAAAAACTAAATGATTTCGCCCAGGATCGAACTGGGGACGTTCTGCGTGTTAAGCAGATGCCATAACCAACTAGACCACGAAACCATATTAAATTGATTGTTAGTTTTAAAAGTCTTTGATGTGATATTTGGGATGTTTCATTCCTCAATGACTGCATGAAATACAAAATGAGAAAGCATAGCAGACCCGTTTATTGTGATGATTATTGGGATTCATATTACATAAATAGATGGGTTTATAGATTTTTTTATGTGAATGGTTACTTTATTAGATTTTTAGGGTGGAAACTTACTAGTTAAGTTAGCTTTGGGTTTTAAGTGAAATTTCTATAAATATCTTATATTTCCAAATAATAGATGTTGACAAAAACAATGGTTTTCAAAATGGCAGTGTTGCTACGGTGATCGGAAATCGAATAATGAAATAAGAAAAACTGAATATGTCCAGATTATCTTCAAAAAAATTTATGGTTCTTAAAATAGCAAATTGTTTCCATCTTTGAAGGGTTCTATTTTTCCTTTTGTGCTTATTATGTTAGTTCGAACAAGGAAGGACAGGTTTTTCTGTGGCATTATTTTTGTAACGAGCTCCAAAAATTGAATCATGGAAACAGAAAGGTAAATTATAGTCCAAGGACCAAGAGAGCTTATCAGAAAAATAAGAAGCATTTCCAAAGATTAAAAAGGCTTTTACAAAGCGTAGTTTCAAATTCATTGGTTTCGATGGTACTGGATAGAGATTCTAGGAGTAAGTTAATTGAAGGTATGTTATCTAACATGGCGCCTTTCAAAGTACGACCTTTAAGTTTTGAAGACTATGAAAAGTCATTTAGTAATAAAACTCTTTGAATAAGACTGCCTTCATTTTATTGAAAGGATAGTTAGCATCCACTAAGGAAAAACGCTCTTTAAGCTCATGTGCAAAATTCTTTTGCCAGTTCTATCTCCAGCATCCAATAGAGAGTGTTTTTTTTATCAGTAATAATTTTGGAAGCGATGTAACTCTGCCAATACAAGATCCTACAAAAATATATGATAGTGAAGGGGTAGATAAGCACATTGAGTATTTGCCATTATTTGATTTTAATGTAAGTTCAAGCCAGAGAGATTTTATATTAAATGCAACTGAATCTATCAAAGAAAAAAAACCATGATATTTTTCTTAAGGAACTATTAATTAAAATGTCCCGCTACAAAAAGAAATGCAACCAATAGTTATATACCATCCATAGTCACATGGCGTTTGCTGAAGAAAGAGTACATATGATAACTTGACAAAATAAACCAGTGCTTGGTGCTCCTACTAGATTATTCTACAATAGGTTTCAAATTAGAAACATAGAATAAAATATGAAATCAAGAATATATTTTTGTACATGTAAAAAAATTCAGCTCGCACTCAGGATCGAACTAAGGACCAACAGATTTGCAATCTGCTGCGCTACCACTGCGCCATACGAGCTTCTTTTTCTTAAAAATTTTTGTTTTACCTTTTCTATAAACCAGCAAACAATTCACGTGAATTTAAATAATTACATACGGTTGATTGATTCCAAAGTGAAAAATAAATTTAATGTTTTGAAAAGAAACAGGGTCTAGAGTACTAAATGAACTTTTACTAATAAAATATTTGAAAGTAGAAATATCAAGCAAAGAAAGTGAACATAATCTACTTTACATAATAAGGCCAATCCATATTACTTAGATATATACGTGATTTATCCGAATCTATGAAGTTCTCATTACACAATATTTCATAGTTTGAAGAATTCAATTATTTTCTGGAGGATATACAGATAGTTAGACCAGACTGCGTTACTGTATTTCTTATTGACCTATTAGGTTTTAGGAAATTAAATACACATTTGACCTTATAACAGTACTTTTGTATGAAAACGACTAAAGCTCATTAACTATAGATATTATCATGATATTATATTGTTAATTTAACATCGTTACACGACTCACGTGTACAAAATTATGGAGAATCACATAAACTGAAAATGGCAAGCCCTAAAGATTTTACATGTCTGTTACCCTGTTGTCAGGGTTTTAGTACATTTGCTAAGAGGCCATTTTTCGCGAGACGTGGAATTTTTTTCCTTAGGAAGAATCGAGTTTATACAGTATTTTCTTTGCAACATACTTATTTATCCCTTTTAGGGTATGATAGGAATGAGACGCGTTCATTTAATTTTAGAAGGAGAGCCAAATTTGGCGATGGGCGTATCAAAAAGCCCTAGGGTGTATCTCTTGCTACTTTTATTACGTTTCTTTTGAGACACCATCATTACAGGGAATGATCTACCCATTCTCATTTATCTGCATTTGGTATAGGTTGAATTAAACTGTTACTAGAGACTGGCAGTTTTTGCGTTTGAAACCCTAACCTTTTCACTTGAAATATTTTTTAGAAATTCGTATTGTTTCCTGTTCTCAATTATTTCGTTCCCTGTGGTAAGTACAAGGTATGAATTTTTTAAATTCAATTCAAATCATATAGGAAGGTTCGAATTTTCTTCCCTTAAAAAATCGAATATATATCAGTAATATTTTTTTTTCTCTAGTGCAATTTAATTCCTTTTACATTTCGATCTTAAAATATTTATTTCTAGTATTTTGAAACTAAACCAGAACGGTAGAAACTCAAAAAAAATCTAATGGATAATATGAACAGTATCAAGAAAGATGAAGTGTCTAAAAGAACTCCATTGGCTGAGCTGACTAAAGTTAATGGTGTGGTTAGAGCTAACAGCTCTACATCATTATGCAAACCTATAACTATGAGCGCATCCAAGCGTAAATTAGAGGTTTATAGAGATGAGCCAGTGGCCAAGAGACCTAAATTGATTGAACAAAGGTTCAAATTTGAGGGTAATATTAGTGATGTCAGTGAATACTCTAGTGATATTTTCAGAAACCTTTTCAAGAGTGAGGAGAAGACTATACCAACGCACAATTACCTGCTCGACAACTCATCTGAATATTATCTACGCTCTAGCATGAGATCAATCTTAGTGGATTGGTTAGTCGACGTCCATGCCAACTTTAAATGTTTACCGGAAACATTATTATTAGCTATTAATATCATGGACCGTTTTCTTTCTTCAAACAAAGTTCCAGTATCTAAATTACAATTAGTGGCTGTTACATCTCTTTTCATCGCTTGTAAATATGAAGAGGTCAAGCTTCCTAAGATCACCAATTTTGCATATATTACTGATGGAGCTGCTACCGTGGAAGATATCAGACAAGCAGAAATAAACATGCTTGAGAACTTGAGATTTAACATCAACTGGCCAAACCCATTAAACTTCTTAAGAAGACTATCCAAACTAGATGATTATAATTATGAATTGAGAGATATCGCTAAATTCGTTCTAGAATTTATCATGTGTACTCATTACTTTGTTGATTGCAAGCCATCCTTCATTAGTGCAATGGCAGTTTATCTATCCAAGCAAATTTGCGATGGTGCTTTCAATGAAGACGTAAATGCTATTCGGTGGACCGAGAAGCACACTGAACTTAGCGGTGGTATTGATCCGGATAACAACACAAAATTCAAGGATTCACTTCAAACCATAATAAATGAGTTTAGATCTCCATCTAGTAATACTAAATCACTATTAAACAAATATAAATCCAAAAACCACTACGGGATGCTTTTCAGAGTACAGGATTGGTGTCTAAACTATTCATAAAAATGATACTATTATAAAAAATCTTTCTGCTCTTTAACTATTTCCTGCATGTTGTTTGATAGCTAAATTAAAACAACAATTACGACATATTATTTTTACTGCATGCTTTCAATTCGATCTATAGATTACATATTAAAAAATAATGAAATTTCACTTTTTTTTAAAGCACTATCCATTTTTTCTGGACAGAAATCTTATGAACCTAATGGCTTTTTCTGCAACAAAAAAATTGCTTGCTGACTTAAACTTCTTGATCAATTCTGGATGTATTTCTGGTTCAACGAGATACTGAATGAGGTTTTTACATATAGTTTCAAACTTAGCAATGTTATTTTCTTTCTTTAGCTTTTCCGTCATCTCTGAAATGGTCTGATTATACATCCTAAGTGCTACCAATATCGATGCCGCTGCACGATCACTAATATTATAACATAAAAATCGAAAATCTATCAACATTATTTCCAAGAGAAATGTTGCCATTCTTGTAACTTCTTCAAAATTGCTAATTTGAGCGGGAAATTGCTTTTCCAAAATTGCTAAAGGGCTGGGGAATGATAATTTAAAGTTTATTATTTCCAATATGTCAATCTCAGCAGATTTGATATCTTCTGTATGCACAAGGCCATCTGTCTCAAGGGAGAATTGGAAGATCGTTGGCGTCAAAACCTCCTCATACTTGGCTGCAATATATAACGCAGTAATTCCTATTAATTGAAAATCTCCTACGAGAACCTCCTTTTTCATGAGATAATTATCAACAATTTTAAATGTTATGTATAAGGTTTCACTTTCTAGATGCATATTGTTATGTATTTTAACCAACCAATTTAACAACAAATCCCTGCTTTGTCTTAAGTTACTGTAACTTGTCAGGTTTTCTTCAGAAGGGACTTGAGCACTATCTAATTCCAATAAATAATTATAGGCACGATCTGTAGTAATATTTGGGTCCTCTACCTTATAATAATATTCATCTTTATGATTGTGTTGCTTCTTAGCAGAAGTTAATATTACATTACTATTTCCTTCTATTTTGCTTGGGTTGCAGTTATCTCTACCATTTTCATCAACGTCTGCATCGGCTCTAAAAATAGTACAATCATCATTATAAAAGGTTAAGGTATCTTTTTTGGACGCAAATGATTGAATTCCCTTTCTGTTATCATGACTTTCTAGAACCAATGTCAATATATTTGAATTTCTTGACTCATTAATCGACTTGCATTTGGAATTAAAATTACTCTTCTCAGGAAATAAATTTAAATCATTAAATATTGTTGTGCCATATCTTGTTTTAATGGACTTCTTGATTATATTCGATTTCGAGCAGAAAATGTGACTTTTAACAACTTTGGAATCCATAGCCACCATTGATACTTTAAATTTTTATAATATTTACTTCAAAGAGACTACAGATTAATACATACCAATGTAATTAACCGTTTTCGAGGTAATAATCAACATATGAAATATCTGAGTGACACAAAAACTGGAAGAATACGAATTCTTATTGAATGTTATATAAAGAAGTCTCTAACTTTACTAATGTTTTAAAAAAACCTTTAATTAACTATTTAAGTACGACTCTGATATGATATGGAATAAAATATAGTCCAATCGGTTTCGAGAAGTGAAAACAATACAATATATTATGCAAGAACTATATAAATTAATTTACAACGCGGCAGTTTTCGAAGAACTCATCCTTGTTAGCTCAGTTGGTAGAGCGTTCGGCTTTTACGTCAAACGAGGACAACCGAAATGTCAGGGGTTCGAGCCCCCTATGAGGAGTTCTTTCTTTTTTATTTTTCTTTTTAACAAAGATTAAACAAATCAACGAATGATTTATCTTCGATGTTTTATAGATAATTAATCAAGAAAACTACAGCGGCGCATCAATATTGTTATTTCTATGTTTTTATTAGTTCCAATGCCATCTCAATAATTTGGTCGAGTTTTCAATTCGTATCAAGACATCTAAGCAGTTTATTTCCACAATTCACTTCGTATACTTTACCTAAAAATAAAATCCGCAACTAAGAGTGAAATCCTTCACAATACAGTCGTATTATACCCTCAATTCTTAACTTCTCTCTTGTATACACTTTCTTTTTTATATTGTTGTAGCCTGTAATAAACAACAACTACATAAAATTTAAATTTTAAGGGATACGTAAATCACTTTAAAATACGTAAATCCATTCAAAATTGATCAAATACCGCTGATCACAATTGAATAAATTATTTAAAAAACGACTAATAGTAATAATTTCACAAACTATATTAAATTAACATTATTAAAAGTAACACAGTATAAGGCTTTCTTAAAACAGCATTTAAGAAACATTAAGATGTTATTTATTATTATATTATTTCTTTTTTAAGACATTTTTGGATTTGTTCCTTAAAGTATTCCCTCTTTTCTCTCCCAAATCACGATTTGTAGAGCTCATAGTACTACCTTTTGTGCAGTGAGAAATTAAAGAGGAACTACTAAAATAAATCAAATGATAAATTAATAGCAAAAAATCATTTCAATTGAAGGGGAATATATTTTTTTTTAAAAAAAATCATAAAGGATGAAAATGTTGGTTTCCTTTGAGTGTTAAGTATTGATGGATTTTTTAGTCATTCAGTTTATTAATCTGAACTCTTAGCCTTTTCAGCAGCAGTCTTGGTCTTATCTGTCAAGTATACAGTAGTCTTACCAGAACCATCCTTGAAAGCATGGCCGACAACCTTACTGTCTTCGTAAACTTGGTGACCTAGCTTACCTAGTTCACTATTAGATGTTCTGACTGCATCAGCAACAAAGGACTTGTTAATCTTATCACCGATACCGGAAGTGTCAACCAAATGGTGCTTTTCATCAAAGGTCAAAGTACCCAAGGTGTCTTGGGATAGTTTGGTTAAACTTTCAAAAGATAGCTTGCTTGGCATTTTTAGATGTGTAAATTGTAAATTTGTGTATGCTTGTTTTTTTATTTAGTTATTATAATAAAGAAAAATATTAAACTACTAAAACAAAATAAGGATAATAGAATGAAAATTCATGAAGGAAGGATACTCTTTATATATCATTTTTTTTTTTATCCCTTTTTGTTCTTCCATTCGAAAATCCCTATGAAGTACATAAAAATTAGGCTATGAGAGTTCATCACGTTAACACCTTTTCCCTCCCTTTAGCCCCTTCAGGGATAATTTAGTTCTTTGTTACATAAAAAATTAGTACTTATCCACCCGTTCCCCTCCCCTAAATACTTATGACCTCTATGTAGTTCTCTATAGAAAATCCAATCCGAGATTCGCACTTCATGCAATATTATAATCATTAGATAATCACGGAGACGGAAAGGGTTCTAATATTCATAACTCTCTCAAGTTCACATGGATATTTCTTTGTCAATTTTTACATCAGCACCCCTTAATATATCCCCTTCTCCTGCATTTTACTATCTACAGAAAGAAAAGAAAACAATCGATGTTCAAGAAGGAAATGAAATGATTTGCATATTGTAAGTTTAGGGGGGGAACCACATCATTTTCTCCCTTTTACATTTACTCCCTTCTCCTTGTTCATTTGCTTTAAGCCCCCCCTCCTCCCCCCATAAAGTGGAATATAGTAGGACTACTTCGTCCCCAACCCCCCTCCCCCTTTTGACAGAGAAAAAAAATGATTTACAGTGGTACATAGTCTTCACAATGCCATTCTCGAAACAAAGAAGAAAAAAAGCGACTTTTGGAATGATTTTTTTTTTTAGAACACGATAGGCACTTTACCGAACGAAAATAAAAAAACCAGGATTTGTTTCTCCGGATAACCGGCTTCTTAGTTTGATAAATGAATGTTGCAATTAACGAATATTTACCATCACGTGAGGCTCACGAAAATAAAAGCTGCAAAACACTGATAATAATAAAAATGAAAAGTAAGCCACGAACAGCCGTATAAATTTGCCCGAAGACTTGTAAATACTGAACAGTAATATCGGATACTTACTGGTTTGGTTTCATATAATACAGAAATATGTTGACAGCGGTGTATACAGCATGTGGGCTGGTTACCACAACCCTTGTTGCTCTCGCGACAGTCAACAAATACTTTAATTTCCGTATATACAGGGGGTTTCCATTCACAATAGCGGTATTAGTGGTAAATCTGGTCCTATTACTAGTGACAGCTGCTCTATTACCATTGGATTTATACGATACGGAATCTAATTTAGCTAAGGACAGGTGGTTCCATATAATTTGGCTCATAGTATACTGGTTGCAGTTCCTAATTTGCTGGCTGGCTATTCCAATACTGATATCATACGTTTCATTAAGGTATGCGATACATCCTGCTGAAGTAGTGAGAAAACTGACTAAGTCTGTATACTTGAATGTTAAATTTTATTTCATATGTCTGGTGGTACTAGTAATTGGGCTAATCTACTTGATGATGAGTACAGGACATGGCCTAAGTGAGATCAAGTCATTGATAATATCATTGTCCCATCTGTACTCACTCACATATACATTGATACTATTATCAACAGGGTTGATATTACTACCAAGAGACCTGTTGAGTGGTTCCTTGGATTTGCAAAAAAATAAAAATACGAATGCATTGTTTGTGAAACTGAGTAAGATTAACGAGGATATGAATGATTCACAACTAAATTTAAATGATAGTGCTTCATTGATATTAAACACCAAGGAACAAGAAAATGGTGACATTATTTTTAATGACCTGTTACGTGATTGTAAATTAGAAGTGGAATCTAAGTTGGAAGACTTAAAATCGTCTTTGTTATTAACCACACCATTGATACACATCAATGATTCTAGCAACTTGGCGACATCCTCAATTACCAATTTGGACAAATTGAATAAACATTACAACGAGTTTATCAATAATTACTACAATTTCTTATACGATAAAGTGAAATCTGATGAAATAATTCATCAATTAGCCGAACTTCAAGATGCGACATCGACTGATAACAAGAAAAAAATGATAAAGAGACTTTTTCTGTTTGTCTGTGGTGTTCTATCTTTGACACTTTCTTGTCTAGTTTATTTTATGGAATTGACGCCCACTAGATGGTTCCATGGTTGGTTATTCATGAAACAAAATTGGTACAATTTCCTTTTGGAACTAGCAATTATCTCATATAACACTTTTGCATCCTTGTATGCGATGAGTAAGTTCAAGTTCCTCGACTTCCACCTAATTTCAAATGGGCAAAGTAACCCTTCTAATGCCCTGTACTACTCGTTGTACTCAAGTAGATTGCTTTTCCCACTTTGTTTCAACTTAATTGCTATGATCCCATCAAATAAATCAACCGATGAAAATGGGAACAAGGTCTATTCCAGTACTTTTGAAAGAGTCTTGTACAAAAATTTGAGCGTTATTCCAATGGTAAATTTCCTTAACAAATATCTACCAATAATTTTCATGACTGTCATACCAATCAGCTACAAATTCGATATAAAACAAAAGATACTGTTAAAGGTCTTAGGGGAGGAGTATTACTACCAATTCTTTGGCATGATGCTATATGAACCAATAGGTGAAATACCAACCACACAACAAGACGTTGAAAGTAGAAGTAGACTTTCTTCCACGGGAAATACTGGAATTATCAGGCAGTATCCATCGAATTCAACCTCATTGAACAGACCTACATCTTCTATTTTGGATGAAGATTACGAGTATTCATTACAGGACGGTAAGTATTTATTTGAGAGAGCTGCTAATAGCTTAAAGCAATCTAGTCCCCAGAATAATAATCCTTTAATGAACTTGAATAACACGTCTAATAATGATATTAGAAATGGCAGGCTAACTGGTTCTCCCGCCACAACATCATATTTATAGAGGCTTTTTTATTGTTATTTGGATAAATACATAGAACGTGACTAAATATTGAATCGGTTCATTTAAGTTACAGTGCAATCTGTAACTCCCCAATCCAACTCCATATTAACAAAAGCAGAACATTTTGATTCTAATCAATCACCTTTACTATTTCAACTCGGTAAAGGTGATTGATATATTCTAATGATCATCTCTTAGTAAATATCTAAGTCATTTTTCGATTTTGCATTTTTTAAATACATCTAGCATTAGGAAATAAGCGAGCAAACAATTTACTCTCGACCTCTATACTGGTCTTTTTTTTATTTTATTTTATTTATTTTTTTTTAAGGTTAGCTGGAATTCTAAAATGCAGGACATTGTTATGTCAAGGACGTAGAATGTTCAAAGTTTCAAGGCTACGTATCTGAAAAGATGGAAACTGAAACTAAAAAACAAAAATATAAACATTTAACAAATTATTAATATAGCTCCCTAGATTTTACAAATAAAGAAAACAAAAAAAACAAAAAAGCGTTTTCTGTAGTATTTAAGTTTGGATAATATGTAAACATGATCAAAATAAATACATTCAATAAGTTGGCACAATATTCGTTTCTTTATGCTTTAAAATGTAACTAGTTTGTCATGTTTTTCTTGATTCCTCCCAACTTTTCCTGAATATACAAAAAGAAGAAATGCAAGCGATCGGAGAATTTCATTCAATTCTCGGAGAATGGAGTTTATACCCATAATTTAGGTATCATAAGACATTCAGTGGAAATGAAATTAAAAAAGTAATAGACTGTGGATTTAACGAAATCGAAAGATATAGAGGGTAGCCTTTCCCGGACTAGGTTGCTGTTGTGAGTTGACACCATACTGCAATTAAATGCATATCGTATCATATTATGAATGAAATACATTCCAGAAAAATTGCTAAGATCTCACTTGAACCGATCATTCATACTAATGGATTACAAAATATTGAAAGCAAAGATTTTCAATTTTATATCTTATCATAAATCTGAAAAAAATTATGTAGCGTGCTCTTTTTGGTCATCCTTGCTTGGGGGATGAGTTTCATGATTGGAATAGATACTCCGGGACAATGTCATTTTTTTGGAATGGAAATGGATATAAACATATTTGTATTTAGGAGAATTGAAAATTTGGTAGTCCTCTAAATCAATAATTCTCTTTCTTATTTTTTTTTATTTAGATTTGAAAAAATGTATTATTAGTTAGACTATTAAGTGGCTATAAATTAAATTTCTTCACTAAAGGAAGCGTTAAAGATTGTTATTAAGAAAAAAACATTTTTTGTTTTTTTTTTGTGATGAGAAATGGAATATAAAAGATGCAAGCAACTGAAGTAGTTCAAGCTTCACAGTCGCAAGGTTCTTCCTTCTTTGCTGCACCAGCCTTTTCTCTAGCAACATATTCTGCATAATGTAGCCATTGAAGGATTTGCCAAATGAACCAAGCCAAGAGTGCACCAAGCAAAGGACCAATCCAGTAGATCCAGTGATAGACTGGGAATGATCTAGCCGCTAGTGCTGCACCAAACGATCTTGCAGGATTGACTCCGGTACCAGTATAAGCAGTTAAAGCCAAATGGCTAATGAATAAGGAAATACCAATTGGTAGAGCACACATAAAGTTAGATTCACCTTTTTCTACAGCTGTCATCAAGACAGTCAAACATAGAATTGTTGTCCCGAACATTTCTAAGAATAATCCTCTCGTTTTGGAGCAATTGTTGCCTAATGTGTTGGCATACAAAACTGGACCTGGGGTCATACCACTAGCTGCACCACCTGCAGACATACCACCTAACATCTGTGCAATCCACATAACTATACACCTAGTGGGTGTAATTGTTCTGGTAAGTGCTAAAGATAACGAAACTGCAGGGTTCAATGCACCTCCAGATACACCTGCCATACACCAAATGGAAAACATTACAGAAAAACCGAAACCAAGCGCAATCATTATTAACTGACCTGGATGTGTTCCATCCGGATAAAGTTTCAATGCTACATCATGGTTAGCTATGTTTGCAATGACGTAGGCACACCATAAAAACATAAATGTCCCGACAAGCTCACCCATAAAAGCAATGAGATGGTTCTGAAATGAATCAGGGCCAATGTTAAATCTGGAACGAAGATTGCCGTACCTTCTTGGTGGAACTACAGTGGAACCACTATCATATGATACCTCACCATTATTTTTCTCTGCGTCCATTATATGAATGAATTTGAACTATATTCTGTATGAAGTTGATTATTTGAGTGGTTTGTTAATTATAATCCTAGTAAATAGAATAAATTACTTATTATTTGGGATAATATTGTATAAAACAAGCAAGAAGCTCACTATTTAATAACCAAAAGTTGAAGGGTATTTATACCAATGAAATTGATTCGGGCGGTATCTGCAAGGCAGCAACATTTCAATATTAAGGGACTCCACTTTTGTTCTAAACTATATTTGTTCTTCATCCCTAAGGCTGGTTATTCCTTTTTTTAATTGTTATGAGTTATTTGTGCACTTTCTATTTATTAACTGTATATTAAGGGAGTTTCTGTTATCAGTGTGACAAAATGTTTCTAAGAATGCATATTACTAAATTAAGAAGTTAACACACCATCTTGTTAATTTTCTGTGCATTTTGTTAGAGTTTCTAACCGTTTCATTGGTATTCCAATTCAAGTATTGTAACTACAGCTTTGTATCAGGGAGATTTTGCATAAGGTTTTCGGTTGCTAATTTGTTCTCAACACTGGCATTTATTTTTAACTTGCATCCTTTGCCAGTGCTCGAAAAGATTCTGGATCAATCTCATTTGTGTATGCCGCTTTCTTTTCTTTTCAATGATGTCACAATTAGTGCAGTTGCATAAAACATTTTACTTGGAGAAGTATTGTTTATGTTATTTTTTTTATAGATATGATACTAGTGTACTTATTCTTTATACAGGCTTCTCTGAACCTCCGGAACTCTTCACATGAATTAAAAATTGTGCATTAAAGATTATGCCTAGAATTCATGCTTGAAAAGAAAAATAAAATAAAAGATAAAAAGAGGGTTATGTATACTACTTGTTTTTTTTTTTTTATTCTAACTCTTCTTTATTTTCTATCCAATAGATATAAATTTAAAGTATGCATTTACAGGAACATTCTAAAAGATGATGCCACTTTTTTGAATTTTACGGCGAATCGCTTTTAATTCCAAGTGTTCCGTTGACACCTTAGAAAAATATTCTGTTGTATTTTTCATTTGAGTATCAATTTACACTTATAGGGGCCTTCCACTGTCAATCAAGGAATGAGATTAAATGTTGCGGGTGAAAAACACCGTCAATTAGATGACTTTATTTTTGTTTGTTAATTTTGTTTCCCTTAAAGTTTAAATGCTCAACTGTAGATACCTAGGGTCCTAAATAAGCACGGCAGTAATTTTTTTTTTGCTACTATGGATACCCCCGGAGTAATATTTTGTGGGGAGTGCCTGGAAGAAAGAATGTTAACGTAGAGAAATTCCGCGCGGTTGAAAAAAAAGAGAGATGAGAAAACTCCAACAGATACAAAAAAAAGCCTCAGTCCCTCCGTAAATTTTTAGGGTAGTGGCTAGACCTGACTTTAGGTTTAAAATTACTACGGTATTAGTTTACGGATTGAATGTCTATAAAACAATGCCAAACAAAACAAGACTCATATAGAAGCTATAATTAAACTATAAAAAGAAAGAAAAAGCGATAAAATCCGAAGCAGATATAAGGTTTAGAAAACATCTCCTCTTGTCATTTCCCTGAAACACTTGCATGGTTTTCGTTGTGTTTTGGAAACTGATACCTTCAACGTATGGATTTAATATTAGGGGAGTACATATAACACGTTCTCTAAATTTTCTTGCTTAATCCCATAATAAAAAATAACTATGGTAAATATGAAATTTAGTTATTATAGCAACATGCAGAGAGAAAGAAGTAACATATACGAAACGATTGCGTCACTAGACTTTAATACTTACATAGTGGCTTCTACAAATGCTCTTGATTTTGTTGACTCAAGTGACAAGACTTGAACATACCAAAAGAAAGAAGGATTATAACAGATAAGCCTCTTTTAACACACAGAACAATGTATTTTACAAAAACTTTATTTTAATTCTTTTTTTTATTATTTTCAATAATTTTAATTAAAAAATTTTGATCGTTTGATCGGTTTTCAAATGTATACTTTATAAACACTAAGTTTTTCATGATCATCTCCGCTTTAGTCATCTTCCTTTACCATAAAAATGGTATCTTAAATTGCATTTTACCGATTCTGCTTCTTGTTATTTTACCCAGTTAAAACTTACTTCTTCGCTTGTGTTTGCCGTATTTGCACTCATGCTTTTTCTCTATCTCTCTCTGTGTCACCTTGAAAAGAAATATGCAGTACAGCCCAAAACGTCGTAAATTTTTGTCCCTCCTTTCCTTATCAGTAGCCAATCATTACAGGATGATAAAAAAAAGCTTTCCCCATGGGGTTTCTCTTACGGCAACAACTAAATCTCGTTACCCTCATGGAATGAAAAGGGCCGGTCTCGGCGTAGAGTCCTATAAAGGCAGAATAAGAATATTATCATTATATACGGAAAATCGATTCACAAAAAACTAAGAAGAGCTTAACAAAAATAAAAAGAACAAAGGGACAAATTCGCGAAATCTGTACCTTGTGCCCCTCCCTCCCGCACCTATATCGATGCTTATCTATTGGACAGCACAAAGCAGAGATAAGGGAAGCCAAAAATTGCGAATCGTTAAGATAAAAAAAAGGCGAGAGAGTCAGAAAAAGATAAGGTACAGTAAGAAAATCCCGCAGGATCAACCATTGTTTTCTTTCTTTTTTTTTTTTGGTTTTTTCCTTTGCTGATCTGTTATCTCTATATCCTGCCCGCACCCTTTGAGCACGGTTACGCCGATAATTTTGGTTTTGGGCAATACGTAATGCAGGAAAAGAAAGATTTTTCTCTTTAAAATATATTTTTGACTCTTGTTTTTCTTTGAAAATAGGGATTTGCCCTCTATTTTAGTTTAGTTTTCTTTGAATTTTTTTTTTTACAGTACATTTTGGTAATAGAAACTTTTTTTTTTGTCTCGAGATAGCTTGAAAGTCCCTTGATCCTCTAAGAAATAGAGTGTAGCAAAGGAACAGAGCTAGTAACTTTTCTAAAAATTTCATGGAGGTGAAAAAAAAAAAACATATATAAGCACAATAAGTAAACTTTTGAATCATCACTTCTTTATACTTCATTCTTGTTCCTTATCTTTTGTTTTTTTTCAAAATCTTCTCTTGTTTTACTATTGCTACAATTCAACTTACTTTAGTACCCTCTAGTAATAGAATAAATAAAATAAAAAAATGTCTAACCAACCAGTCGAACCAGAGTTTCAACAAGCTTACCATGAAGTTGTTTCCTCTTTGAAGGACTCTACTTTGTTTGAACAACACCCAAAATACGCTAAGGTATTGCCTGTTGTCTCTGTTCCAGAGAGAATCATTCAATTCAGAGTTACCTGGGAAAACGACAACCATGAGCAAGAAGTTGCCACTGGTTACAGAGTTCAATTCAACTCCGCTAAGGGTCCATACAAGGGTGGTCTACGTTTCCACCCATCCGTTAACCTATCTATCCTAAAGTTCTTGGGTTTTGAACAAATTTTCAAGAACGCTTTGACCGGTTTGGACATGGGTGGTGCCAAGGGTGGTCTATGTGTTGATCTAAAGGGTAGATCCGACAACGAAATTAGAAGAATTTGTTACGCCTTCATGAGAGAACTACACAGACACATTGGTGCTGATACTGATGTTCCAGCTGGTGACATCGGTGTTGGTGGTCGTGAAATCGGTTACTTGTTCGGTGCTTACAGACACTACACCAACTCTTGGGAAGGTGTCTTGACCGGTAAGGGTTTGAACTGGGGTGGTTCTTTGATCAGACCAGAAGCTACTGGTTATGGTTTAGTCTACTACACTCAATCTATGATTGACTACGCTACCAAGGGTAAGGAATCTTTCTCTGGTAAGCGTGTCGCTATCTCTGGTAGTGGTAACGTTGCTCAATTCGCTGCCTTGAAGGTTATTGAATTGGGTGGTATTGTCGCTTCCTTGTCCGACTCCAAGGGTTGTATCATCTCTGAGACCGGTATCACCACTGAACAAATCGCTGCTATCGCTGAAGCTAAGATTAAGTTCAAGTCTTTAGAACAAATTGTCGAAGAATACCCAGCCTTTGCTGAAAACAAGGTCAAGTACATTGCCGGTGCCCGTCCATGGGTTCACGTTGGTAAGGTTGACATTGCTTTGCCAAGTGCCACTCAAAACGAAATCTCCGGTGACGAAGCTAAGGCCTTGGTTGCCAACGGTGTTAAGTTCGTTGCTGAAGGTTCTAACATGGGTTGTACTCCAGAAGCCATTGAAGTTTTTGAAGGTTCTCGTGCTTCTGCTAAGTCTTCATCCGAGGCTGTCTGGTACGCTATGGGTAAGAACTCTAACCTAGGTGGTGTCTTGACCTCTGGTTTGGAAATGGCCCAGAACTCCCAAAGAATGTCCTGGACTAGTGAGGAAGTTGACCAAGAATTGAAGAAGGGTATGGTCAACTGTTTCAATGACTGTATCGAAGCTGCTCAAAAGTACAGCAACGAAAGCAACAAGAACGCTTTGCCATCTTTGGTTAAGGGTGGTAACATTGCAAGTTTCATCAAGGTCGCTGACGCTATGTTCGACCAAGGTGATGTCTTCTAAGTTATCGAACTTGTTTAGCACATTTTTCTATTTTTAAAGCTTTAAGTAGCTACTTCATTTCTTTTCAAATCATTTTTTGCAACAATAATAAGTTCTTAAATGATTCGGTTTCACAATTTCTGTTACTTGAAGTTTCCTAATAGGATATAATAGAATATCCTGCGAGCGGGACAATCTAGTAATACGATTTAGGCATAATATACTGTTAATATACATATACAAAATTATATATTTCAAATTTATAGCAATAGGATTGTAATAGCATAGTTGGTGTTTATAATTAAATTTTGTTTTGTATTTCACCTTTTTTCACCCAACATTAATTGAAGAAGTTTTTTTAACCAAGTCATGAAAATAGAGCAACAAAACTTATAAAGTGAATTATTTAACGATTTTAAATTCATTAGAACAAGTATTGAGTTAAAACGAGCAATATATAGTTGATATATCATTTATTATGATAACAAAATATAATCGTCTGTGGAAAGAATATTTCAATGTGTTAAATGCTTACTAGAAAATTGGGAATGTGATTATATATTATAGAGATGTAGAAATGAAGAAAAAGCAAATTTATAGATTATGAACGATTTTAGCATTAAAAACCTTTTGGATCAACTTCCTAATCAAATAACCGAGATTAATAGGGAACGTGAGCTAGGTTTAGACCGTGGTGAGAGAGGTATAGTTATGTCTTGAACAGTAAACTCGGAGTGCACATACATAATATATATGTTTACCAGAAGAAATCAACAATTACGCCATCATGTATATTGTGCTGAAAGAAAATTATCTTTGATTCCAATTCCATATGTTTGATGAACGATTACAAAAAATAAAAATACTTCTATACAACATCAAAACAGTTGAACTTAGTCAAACTTGGTTTACTTTACGTAAGATATATCTGTTACTTACTAATAGGATATGAATGTAAATATAGCTCTATTTGGTCAATGTAGCAAAATATTCAAACAATAACGATTTTCTAAAACAAAACTAGATTATCATTACGAATGCACTCGGTTAAACTTTTACTATAACCGTATTTCAAAAAATACGGTTTTAATGATAGGTTGTATTTTTGATAGTACCACGAAGTAATCAAAGAATATTCAACTCTAAAAAAAGAAGATGTTAAGAGACGACCTTACCATCCGCGTTTATAATTCAACTTATAAGTACTTTATTTAGAAGCAAATAAGAGCACATCCCTGTATAAATGTCCATTTAAAATTATTCTTACGTAAGAAATTATTTTACTAAAAGGCATTATACTAAAAAGCTCTTCATTTGCAAGACTACTTTCACTACTTTCAGTGGTGAGCAAGATTTTCATTTACCCCGGGTTTTGTATTCTTTAATCCATTAGAATATATGGCTTAATTGCCTTCACTTAAAATGAATCCTTTGGCGGTTTTTATATTCTTTAATCCGCAAATTAAGCTCCTTGAAATGAGTTCAAATCATTTAGAAAATAGTACAGGAAAAATAACGAATAAAGATCTTCACAAGAAAAGGGTAGAACGATCGGTAATCACTTTGCTTACATAATTATATTCTCTATGTTGTCTTTAACTGAAACTAATACGTAATCATGTAAAATCATAATCTACACATTGGTAAATGCATTCCAATTACAAGGCCAAGAAAAACAAAATAAATTAAAAGGGTTTAACAACATTTCATCCGGTTTGCTTATAGTTTCGATTGTTTTGAAAAAAAAAAAAAAGAACAAACTTGACACATCCTCCATTGTACGCAACTTTCTCCATCCCGCGTTATTCCCCGCCCCCCCTTTCCTCGAGACAAAAAAAACAAACAAAGTTTATTTTTCATTAAAATGCGGGGGCGGGGCAATTTTGAATCGAGAAGCCTGCGGATGAGCTAATGTGGTGTTTGTTCTTTATTTGTCTGTCCGCAAATCTTTTTATTACGAAAAAAAAACGTCCCTTACCTAAACAACCCCTTAAATTTCTTTTTTTCTATGTTTATATAGATATTTTGGGTAAACTGTCTAAGAAACAATGGGATGTAATACTGCAGTCACGGCATTAGGTCCCTTAGAGCCATTATCTGGACTAAAACCCTGTAAAGTATAACAGCAATGAGACGGAGACAGACGTATACAAACCAAAACCTGCTATTTCGTATCACGAAATTAAATGTAATATCTCCCCACCCCCCCCTTATTCCCATTATGGATTTCATTGCCTTCTCTTGCGGTGAATTTCTTCGAGAATTATAACACCGACGTTAAATAACAACAACAATAAATAACTCCTCAGAATATACCATACTTTGCTAGTGCTATTGTCAATTATTATTGAATAACTTGTCAATTACGTTTTTGAGTAATGGAAAGGGGCCGTATCGCAAAACTCTAATCCAGAAGTAAAATTTGGTTAAGAACAATGAAATTAAGGATATAATATGCGGATTTAGAAATACTAACTCCTATAAATACTCACATAATCAAGTAGGCACTGGTTCCAAAAACGTCTTCAGTATATATTATTTCCATGAATAAGAATAAATAGTAAACGGTATATCCAAAAATAACGTCATAATTGTAATAACATCTATCATTAAGTCAACTTAATAGAAGTTAATTGAACAAAAACACCCAATAGTGAAAGTACAACACCCCTTTTAACTATCTAATACTAAAATTTTGGAACAGATTTTGATATTGAATAATCCAAAAATTAATCATATAAATAGAGACCATATTATCAAGATAAGTTAGAATTATTCCATCGATATTTTCTTCTTGCCCTTTTAATGGTTCCAATTATCAGAACATCATTACTGATTACTAGAAAATCTTTAATACAAATACAAAATCTTCAAAAACTTACTTTTATTTTAACGCGCAATATGAGATCTTTAGCTTACTTTAAGAAAGGTGACATCCACTTCACTGACAGTATCCCTACTCCAAAGATCAACAAGG
Source organism: Nakaseomyces kungkrabaensis (assembly GCA_030556385.1). NCBI lineage: Eukaryota > Fungi > Ascomycota > Saccharomycetes > Saccharomycetales > Saccharomycetaceae > Nakaseomyces > Nakaseomyces kungkrabaensis. Next base: position 226,936 of record JAKTPY010000003.1, on the reverse strand, counting down.
ACCATGAGCTGCTAATTGACGTTTCATGGTGTGGTATCTGTGGTACTGATCTTCATGAGTATTTGGAAGGTCCAATTTTCATGCCACCTGATGGAGAAACCCATTATTTATCTGGCCTGGAATTGCCTTTGCCAATGGGTCATGAAATGTCAGGTATTGTCAAGGAGGTAGGTAAGGGTGTCACTAAGGTCAAGCCTGGTGACAGAGTTGTTATCGAAGCAACTACAAGTTGTGGGGACACCAACAGATGGGCTCATACCAAGGTTAAAGACCCATGTTCAGCCTGTTCAATGGGTTTGCCCAACTGTTGTAACCACGGTAGTTTCCAAGGTTTAGGTTCTGTTGGTGGTGGTTTTGCCGAGCAAGTTGTCGTTGGTGAAAAACATGTTGTGCCAATTCCAGACAAATTGCCATTGGATGTTGCCGCTTTGGTTGAACCATTGTCCGTCGCTTGGCATGCTGCCAGATTGGCTGATTTCCAGGAAGGTTCCTCCGCTTTGGTTTTGGGTTCAGGTCCTATTGGTTTGGCCATGATTTTATGTTTAAAGGGTATGAAGGCCGGTAATATCGTTGTTTCAGAACCAGCTAAACTAAGAAGAGAACTGGCTTCTAAATTGAACGTCACTGTTTACAACCCATCTCAAAATAGAGGTGGTGATGCCCCAATTGAAGCCTTGAGGGAATTAACTGAAGGAGGCAAAGGTTTCGACTACACTTTTGACTGTTCTGGTGTCCAAGATACTTTCACTGCTGCTATCAAGGCTGCTGCTATTCAGGGCCATATAGTCAATGTCGCTATCTGGGGTCCTAAACCAGTCGCTTTCCACCCAATGGACATGACTTATGGTGAAAAGAAGTTGACAGGTACTATGGGTTACGTTACTAGAGATTTCGAAGAAGTTGTCGATGCCATTGACAAGGGGTTGATCTCAATTGATGAATGCAAGATTTTGATTACTGGTAGAGTCAAGTTAGAAGATGGTATGGAAAAGGGTTTCCATGAATTGATCGACCACAAGGAAGGTAATGTCAAGGTTTTATTAACTCCTAACAACCATGGTGAATTGCCATAAAACTGTTTAAAGAAAAGAGGGTGAACTCTCCTTGTCTTTTTTTTTTTTTACCTCATATTAATGATGTTATGAATAATGATAAGATTGAATAGTCACTGAAAATTATCACAAAAGCGCTAAACAAACAAAAAAAAGGAACAAAACAAATAAATATTAAACAATTCAGCTCTTAACTTTTGTTGATGATCGTTAAATAGTAACCAAAATCATGTAAATAAAAACGGCTTATTATAAGTCATTTTTACTTTTTTATAGTAATGAAAATAACAACATCTGCAAAATATTCTCTCCTTCCGTTTACTCTAAAACAGCCTGCTTTGTTGGGTTAGCTAGTTTAATGTCCAAAGAAATAGACAACTGAAATATTGTAAGAGCCTGTTATGGAATTCTGAATAAAACAAGAAAAACTTGATGTAGTTTATTTTCTGCGATACTCTCTGTGCCTCGATATTTGAAAAAAAAATATAAAATTTTTTTTTTCAGAAATTTGCGATGAGCTTTGCGATGAGCTGACAATAATTTGAATAAAAACAATAGTATTAAATTTTAAATACTGGTTACGGTGTTATTAAAACAGCAAGTAATCAAAAATATATAACATAATACACAGAAATTATGGCCAAAAAAATTTCAAAGAACTCAAGAGCAGCCAGACAAGGTTTACTTGATGTAGCTCCAAGTGACCTACAAAAGTTACCTAGAGCAGAGAACACCGACTTGACAAATATCATGATCAGAACAGCTGCGAAGAATGAATCCCTTTTGGAGGCTAAAATGAGAAAGAAGAAGGAAACCAAGAAAAAGGTTGGAAAGAAAGAATTAGAGAGGAAGATCAACAAGACTGAGAGGATATTGGAGAAAGAGAGACTTGCTAGAGCTTTAAATATAACCAATAGATTAGATGGTAAAATTGCAAAATCCATACAGAGGGCCAAATACGTCCAGACTTCAAGAAAAGCAGGCTGGGATAGCACTAATGAACAAATCAAGAGAGAGCTTCAAATGGCACTTGAATTGCAGCAAGAGGCAAAAGAAAAGGAAGAGAAAGAAGCTGATGAAGCGGATATTGAGATAGAAGAGATGTATGATTCATCAAAACCAGTAGTTGAAACCTCAATTTCTTCGTCCCAACCAACAGTTCCACAGAACTTGTTCGATCTTCTACCAGCTGAAATAGACGATTGATTAGTAGTCAGTGTATTGCAATTCCTCACTATTAAACTTCATTAATTATAAGATTTACAATTTTTTCTATATTTTATTTTTCTCTCTTTAGGTTGCATAAATTTTTTACTAGGTAATGGGATCACACATTAATTTTTTCTTTCTTAATTCTACTTAACAGGCAAGATATTTCAGCATTTAACATCGAATTTAATTCACTTTTATATGTAGACATAAATATTCAAATATACCAGTTCATCCTGATCAACAATTCCAATGTCTCGGTACTCTCCTAACATTGCTGAAAGTAAAGAAATATTGTTCTCTTTCCAGAACTTTCTTTCAACTCGCGTTCTCCGGAAAACGACATGAAAGCAAGGGATCGCTCTCTGCATTACTCTAAATTAGGCATGTACCTTGTTAGGTAAACACCTAACTCCTTTTTTTAAACAATAGTTATCATAGATCAGTATTAAAGAGGTTCATAACTATCGAACTCGAGAATACACCAAAAAGAACGATAAGTAACCTCTGAATAGTATTTCGTTGAAAGGGCATTGTTCCTCGAGTAACAGAAAATATTCAAACCATTAATCTATTGAATTTGACAAAGAGTTTAGAAAATTAAACACCAAATAATTAGCATAAAAATTCCAATATCAATTTTAGTTGTAAATGCTCTCGGGACTCATATTTCTCATATTTCTTACCATTTTTTGTAAGGGGACGTTAAGTGCATCTAATAGTATTTCTTCAATAATAAGTCCCGATTCATTTTGGGAGGATTTCAAGTCATATGAAAGTAATGAAGACTTTCAAGATGTTTGGTTAACTTCAGAAAAACTAGTAGATGAAGGTGACAGAAAATTAACAAGTGGTTGGCGTCTTTTTAGGCAGACAGATAAAAGGCTTTCTAAGAATGCAGGAATGATTGTCAAGTCACCAGACTCTATCTCAATGATTGGAAGAATACTCGAAAAACCGATACCTGTATACATTAATGACACGCTGGTTATTCAATATGAGGTTAAGGCTATCAAAAAGCCCAAATGTGACGGTGCATTTTTGAAATTATTCCAGGATATGAGTACTACGGATTTACTAAACTATGATTCCAAAATCGGAGAAGAATATAGCTTCCTAATAGGTCCAGATTACTGTATACCAGACACAAACAAAGTAAGATTTGAAATGCAGAATCAAGAAACAGTACAATTGATTCGTAATCCAATTTCGAAGCTTAATGACGATCTTATGAGAACACACTTGTATACCTTCCAAGTTAACTTTGAGGACAAATCTGTGGAATTGAGAATTGACGGTAAGGTAGTGTTGTCCGCATCTACTTCCAATAATACATATTTTAGCACTAAAGATAACAAGAAATTTGGACAAACGAGAACTAAAAATGGGTTATTATTGACTATCAACTCTCTCGTTTTTGATTTTTGGGGTTCTACGTCAGGGTTAATATTCAATAATATATATATTGGCAAAGATATTTTTGAAGCTGAAAAGCTAGGGAATATGACATACTTAAGAACTAGAAAGGATGAAGATGATGAACTAAACGAAAGGTTGAAATATAATAATCACGGAAAAAATGCTAATTCCAACAAAATATACACTGATGATGAGTCTTCTGGTAATATCTTTGATATTTTGATAGATAAAATAATTGAGGCCTACTATTCTGATCAAATATGGGAAAACAACAAATATTTGATAACCACTTTTTTTATAACCTTGATATCTGGTATAATATTTTACCTTCATGGGACATCTACGAAACCGATTATTAAAGATAAAATGAAGGATGTAAAACCATCTAGTGAATGAGAGTGACGTTCGGTGACCATCAGACTTACGGCGAACTACGAGTCTTTGCTTCAACTCTACTCATAATTGCTGAAAAGAAATTAACATAAAATAAAAAGATTGGTTTATCAAAAATTATGTACATTCTATTAAGTTGTGGATTATAGAAGATAAGAGCTTGAACTGGGTTCCAGAAGTTCAAAAGTGACGATATCACCATCCATATACTGTGCAAAAAGTAGAAAAAAATGAAGAGGTTAAGATTAGGGTTATTCTTGCAAGCAAATATCCTTAATTTTTTGACATGCAATATGAAATGCATAGTTGTATTTATCAATTATATTAGGACTTAGTTGCTTTGTTAGAGGATTTCCGGTTAGATCAATCTTTTTTAGGTTGGTAGTTGGAATAGCCTGTAAAACGTTCCTGAAATCATTCAAATCATTATCTCTTAGAACTAATTCTTCCAACCCGGGGACAATATCACATAAGTTAAGTGGTAGTTTGTCCAGTCCACTTATCCAAGATAGTGTCAGGGATTTTAGATGTAAAGGAAATAACTCAAATCTTGGTAGATCAGATTCAACTCCATCACAAATTTCTAAGATCTCCATATGTGGTGGCCTGCTTGACCACCTTTTTAATCCTTTACAGGCATCAATTCTAAGAATTCTGAGATGGTCCAAAGGTAGTCTCCTAACATCAAATCGTGATCGTATTTTATTTTCTCGAAGACTAATTTCCTGCAATGTCGCCATAGAACTAATATCATCCATATCTTCAATAAAATTCTGGTCCAGAATGATAGTTCTCAAATTTACTAAGCAATGTAAGTTTTTCAATTCCCGAATCTTATTTCCTGCGAGATTCAAATATTCAAGTGAGGACCAACCCAGTTCTGAGTCCGAATAATTTACGAGCATTTTAAAGTCAATAGTACCTTCTAGTGAGTTAAAAGAGAGGTCTAATCTGCGCATTGGTATATCGTTAAGTGGTATCAGTTTCTCAATCTGGTTTTTAGAAGGATTTATAGTTGTTAGATGTATGCAAGTCTCTAGAAACGAAATATCGGTTATCTTATTACCTTGACAATTGATATACTCTAAATCATGAAAATCGACCAGATCAATTGATTTTAAAGATTTATTTGAGACATTTAACCTTCTGGTATATTTTTTTCTGTTTGATCTCGCTATGTTATGATGATCTGTATGAGATAACACTTGTGTATTTATTTCTCGTTTTGAACTATCTAAAATAATATCTGATACAGGATAATTCGTATCATCCAAAGCAAAATCAATATCCAGTACATCAGTACTAGAATTTCGAGAGTAATTATCCAGTTTTGAAAGTAGCTTTGAATCAGTACTGCTTTTACTGCCTGTCAAATTAATGTCAATTTCATCAGTGCTATTATTCGTCGATAATTTACTAGGCGGTATAATATTTGTATCAGGGGTTCTGAATATATTAACCGCAACATTTCTTCTGTCTAGACACTTGACCATATCTCACATACAATATATCCTTTACCTCTTATTTTTACTGCTTCTTTTCCCCGTATCTTTTTCCCAATTGTATTTTATTTTTTTATTTTATCTTTCTTTTTTTTTCTTACTTTGTGTAAAGCAACAAAAATAAAAAAAAAGGGAATATAGACAGACAAATTGTATCTGGCTCTGAATAAAAAAGACAATATAGTTAGTTATGACAAAGGATAGTGAAAGCAAAAACAAGAAATTTTGCTTCAAATTCAAACTTAGTCTTATATGCGTCGTGAATAAATAAGTAAAAGATAGTATCAACCCTTTGTTAAACCAGAGGTGAGATAAATTAAATTGAAATAAATGACTCTTTCTTCTTCACTTTTTTTTAAACCTTTATCTATGGCCCATCTAGAGTAAAATGAGAGATACTTTCCTCATCTTTTTAAGCGTATTTCCGTTACAATTGTCTCAGTATCAGCACAAGAGCAGTTCAATATTTGATTTTTTTTATTTTCACTGATACTACTAGTTACTGAAAATTGTAAAAATAAGAACAGAAATAAAGGAAAAATTAAAAAAGAAGAAATAATAAAATTTATTTGTGTGAATCGAAAAATTCTTAAGAATTAAGCTTTTCTCACTTTTTTTTAATTTCTCTTCTTTTTTTTTTTTGCGAGATGGTAGAAGGTGGGATAAAAAACAAAAATACAAAAAAATGGAAAACAAAAAATTTGTATTTAGAACTCAAAATCTATACTTTTTCTATTTCTGGCCACTTAGCTTTTTATTTTCCTTAAGAGGGGATAACAAAAATTTATATAAAAATGGTTATGTAATGACACAAGATATACAAACCCAATATTAATAACAACATCCAAATTATCAATACCACTAGTGTTCTAATGAGCTATATCCTTTAACCTCAACCCCCCTGCCCACCCCCTACATTCCCAAATCCCTCTAATATTTTTATTGGCGCTTAAAAAAAAAAAAATGAAACGTGATCTCTCCTTCCGCTTTTGAAGAACGGTGCCTTTAGAGTTCCGTTATACGATATCAATCAGCACACCGCTAACGTAAAATATGTTTTTCCGTCTTTCTTTCTTTACTTAATTTATCCAAAAATTACCCGGATTGGTGTTTGTGTGTGGAGAATATCTCTTTGTGCTTCCACTTGATTTGATTTTTTTTTGGTTTCTAATATCCATGTTTACGATTTTCTTCCTTTCGGTGTGTCTCAAAACGGAAGGTGAGGGGAGAGGCCCAAGAAAAGAGAGGAGAACCATAAAAAAAAAAAGCTCAGTGAATTGCCTGAGCACAATGGAGAACGAAAAGAAATTGTGCGAAAAAGGAAATAGAAAAAAAAAAAAAGACTGCACTAAAAGACAAGGGACCCCTTCGTAGGAATTACAAGTGCGATGTTATGATGCGGGTAACTAAACAATATCGGAGTTTCAAATTTCCTTAAAAAGAACATTCGTACTGAAAAAAGTTGCTGTTCAATTAGATATTCCGATTTTCAATAGAAGCCTTGTTGGTAGAAGTAAATATTGGATGAAGATAAGTAGCATGGCAAGAATATTGTAATATAGACAAGAAAAATATCAATAGAGAGATTGAAAACAAATGGTAAAAAGAGGAAAAGGAGAGGAGATTTACATTATTTAAGTTACCTTTTCTTTCTTTTTTTCTACTTCAAAATGTTTTTTTTTTTTTGACAGCTCCCTTTTTAGGATCCCACTCATTCAAAAAAATGATGCTGTTAAAATCTTGCACAAAGATGGTAATTTCACAAAATATGCAGCAAATAAAGAGAACGAAATGAAGAAGAAAAAAAAAAGAAAGAAAGAAACGTTAACTAAGGCAATAAAACCTAAGGACGACCAACAACAAAAAAACGACCTACAAAAGAAAACGAAAAGGAAAGGGCAAAAAATTAATTAAAGCACATATAAGGAAAAAAAAAAAAATACTCAAGACTGGTATATCCACGATCACAAGTATCTGAGAAAAAAGTTAACTATAAGGAGTTTGAGCTTTCTCACTTAATCTTCTATTTTTTATTTTAAGATTTAAGCTTTTCTTATCTGATTTTTTACAGCATTGGAAACCGATAGCTTACTATAGAAAACGCAAGAAAAGAAAGAAAGGAATTCTATATTTTAAGAATTTCGGAGAATCAAGAAGGAGGAAGAAATAGCTCGAGTACTTGATATTCATTCGGTGGTTACCTCATAAAACCTATTTCGACTCTAATAGTTTCTTCTTAATATTATTTTTACTTTTTTGATTTTGTGTCTTCATAGAAAAAACCAAAAAAAAAAGAGCATAGATTTTGAAATCTAATCTAAGAAAACAACAAAGAAATAATCGGTAGGGTTTCTATTAGTTTTAAGTTTCACCTTTATTGTAATTTGCTCGATTAATAAGTTTTTGAAGGAAATATTTCTGTTTGACTAATTTTTTGAATTCCCCTTTTTTCCCCTATAGCTCATAAAAAGAGAACCATAAGTGAAGAAATAAAAATTAGAGAAAGATAAATGAGTTACGCAAATTTGACAACAAATAACGCCTTAAGGAGTACAAGTCCGTCAACGGAATCAGTCATACCTGGTCTTGGCGTAGTGGATAGAGCTGTGATTGAGGAGAAGTTAGCAACTGACATTTCGAACTTTGTGGATAAGGAGGATTTACAAAAATTTGATAACATACCATATGGATCAAATTATAACTCTATACTCTCATTAGTGTTATCTCTTCCGAGGAAGAAAAATCATGCCAAGAAAAATGAAGTATCGTTAAAAAAATACTATCTCTCCAGAAAGAACTTAACTTACCATAATAAAAGGTCAACCGAAGGTCAGATTAAAGGAAGTACGAGTCATACATCTTTGGAAAGCTCCTCATCATCAGAAGATGAGAGTACTAAAGATAACTCAATATCAGGTTCTGAGCACGCACCAAAAATACCTATTTCATCTATATCTCATATCGACTTTGATATTAATGCTGTGCTGGAAAGAATAGAAAAGCCATTAGACGAAAACAAACTCAATAATGTAGTAGAAAGCTTGGGAACGCTAGACCTCCATACAGCGGCTTCATATATAAAATACTGCCAGAAGCTATTCACAGTGAATGTACGGAAAGAAGATATTCTGAAACAGCACAACCTCTGGGTACCTTGTGTTCACGAAAATTTCCAGAAGTCTCTACTATCAGAAAGAAGGAAACGAGATCAATTTGCACATTTCCACGAAAAAAAATCTAACCCATTATTTATTGATGGTCAATGTTATCTTTCCCAAAAGTACGATATTTTTGCTGGAAGCGCGCTGATTCCATCTATTTTCTCAGAATACAAACCGCCTTCATTTTTATACCCGTGTGCTGTTGAAATAGAGGATAAGTGCTATATTTTAGGTGGTCTTATACCAATATATGGATATGAAGATGATGCTCCAAGCCTGAAAGATTTTAGAGTTGATGGCATCAAAAATATGCCCCCACCATTACTTCCTGATATTATTAATAATCCAGCCATGGTAAACAATCCCCATCTCTATGTTTACTCACTGACATCCTCAAGAATGATACGCCCAACCGTTTCTGGTCAAATTCCACCTCCAATTATAGGTATGAAAGGATCTAAGCTAACTGAAAGGTATATTTTATTCTATGGTGGATTTGAAATAAAAACTGAATCCGTATTTGATAATGATGGAAATATCTACCTAAAGAAGCGAGCGTTCGTAAATAATATTGGTTATATTTTAGACACGCGGTCTTTCAGATTCACAAAAATCGAAGTCATATCACCATCATCAGGTTCATCAGCATACCCAGATCTGCATCCTAGGTTTGGCCACTTACAAATCTCAGTCAACTTATCTGAAACTGTCGCTAATACACCATTTTCAACAAATGTTAGCCAATCTAGTCTATATCCAGAACCTAAATCAAAACATGATAATAGAGATGGGGAAGAGAAAAAAAACCATAACTTTGGGCTGCATACTATATATATCTTTGGAGGTTACCGTCAAACGGGTGATGACAGGTACGAGGCAATGGATGACATGTGGAAGATTGAAGTTCCGGTCATTGCCAGAGGTAAGAGTGGATTTTGTAAATTTAGTGAGGCAGCTCTTGCCACACCTATTCCAAAAACTCATGAGAAAGATACATGGCCTCGGGGAAGAGCATTTAGTGCATACTGTGTTCCTAACATGCGTATTGTTTATAAACAGTCGTTTGAGAATTTTCTTTTAGAGAGACTGGAAAACGAGTATAAGGTTGATTTTGAAAGTGTCAATGTGAAAAATAAGTCCAGACCGATATTTCCTAATGTCGTTTCAAAAATGGATCCAGAAATACTTAATAACCATGCCAAACTAAAAGATACTAAACATATGACGGACCATAAAACAGATCCTATAGAAAAGGAAGAATCAAAATCCAAATACCATAGAACTTACCCTTACGATGGCAGTTACGGATCCCGTACTATAGTAATGCATGGTGGCTCTGATGGTACAGAAGTCTTTAGTGACATGTGGTGGTTTGATTTAGAGATGGAATCATGGCGTCATATTGATACATATGCTAGAACTGAAGACCAATTTGAAGGATTTGTCCCTCTTGATCTTAAATTAGTAGGACACAAGATGAATCTTATTGGCCACATGCTGGTGTGTACTGGTGGCATGATCCAGTCCGATGTTAACAGATTCTATAAAAACATCAAGGTTGAGCTGGCTAAGGATAAAGTACCTGTTGGTAGTACCATATTCAATACTATTGACCTGAACACTCAAAGTCTGGCTGTGCGTTCTATCAAAAGTCGTACCTATAACAATGATGACGGGGAATCATACCTGAATTTGGAAGATATTCCATCTGCAATGTTAATTGTGAGTGTGGGTGGTGAAGCTGTTCAACATGATGGTAATATTCTAATAATCGGAGGTATAGTAATACCTAGAGATGATATGGATACACCCTATTTAAGAGGCGCAATTATGTCATGTATAATGCCATCAATGAGTTTATTAGCATGATAAACATGAAAGAAAACATAAACAAATAACAAAATTACTATTTATTATGCTTTCTTTCCAAAGTTTCAAATTTCAGTGAATTATTATTCACAGTTGTAATGATAAAATGATTTTTTTCTCCTGCATTAATGAGTTTCAAAATAATATTTTTTTAATTAATAATTTAAAAAAAAAGACATATAAATAAAATACTATTTTTTTATTGTTATTCTAGCATAATATATTTTTCCTGTTATTTTTCCTGTTATTTTTTTTTTTTTTTTCGAGAACATTTTTCTACAAGTAATTTTAATTCGATGCCGTTACCCACTACTGTTTATGAAAAAAGTAAAAACAAAAAAAGAGAAAAATTTCCAATAATATATCAATGAGCTACCGCTAATTCCTAACGTTGCGAAATCGGGTGTCGACAATGAATCGTATTGAATCGTGCGGACTTGTTATAGAAGCAGGGAACTCAACTCAGATAAAATGGAAATGCTCAAAAAAATCTTACATTGATGGGTAGTCAATTGTGGTGGGTTATTCCTGTGATGGAAGACAAAACAATTGTGAGCTTTCCTTTTTTTTTTTTTTTTTTTTTTTTTTTTTTTTTTTTCCTTTTTTTTTGTTGTAATTTTTGTTAGCTTCCTATTCTCATTATTAGTCTTTTCTTCTTCTTCTTATCTTACGGAATCCGTAACGTCATAATTTTGTAAAAAAAGGGAAGAAAAAGTGAGAGAATAAACAAAGGGTCCCTATAAATGTTATTTGAATGTTGGCTTAGTATAGATAACAACAACCACAATAGCTCATTTTTTCTTTTACTCTGAAAGCATTTATCTATTTAATGGATAGAATTTCCTTTCAATCACCAACTGTATAACACTTCGTAGACAATAGTTAGAGAACAATGTCATTTTTCTTTTGTCTTAAACGAAGGAAAAAGGATAATAATGTTAAGGGTAAATAGAATTTTTTATTTATTCATTCCATTATTTTAATATGTTTTTTTTTTGTTTAAACTTATATATAAATATGTGAGTACTATAATATACCATAATTGAGCATAGTTAACCAGCAACTATCATGCGAGTCATGATGACAATAACAAAGGAGTGATACTTAGAGGAAAAATAAAATACTAAATCATTGAGAGACATTAAAAAGAGAGACAGAATAAATCATCTAGAATTGTCAACAAAAAGATTAACAAAACGTTCTTTCTGTGAATCAATCTATTATTTTTACAACTTAACAGATTCAATCAAATGCTTAACAACACCTGGGTTAGATAGAGTGGAAACATCACCCAGTTGGTCAGATTCACCAGCCAGGATTTTTCTCAAAATACGTCTCATAATCTTACCAGATCTAGTCTTTGGCAAGTCGTCAACCAAGACGATCAACTTTGGTGCAGCGAATGGACCGATATCCTTTCTAACAGTTAAGATCAAATGCTTCTTGATATCTTGCAATTCTTCTTCAGAAGCGGAAGACCAAGTGGACTTATCCTTTAGGACAACAAATGCAGCAACAGCTTGACCGGTCAAGTCATCGTTGAAACCAACAACAGCACATTCAGCAACCATGCTGTCTTCGATAATTGCGGCTTCAATTTCAGCAGTAGACAATCTGTGACCAGAAACGTTGACGACATCATCGACACGACCCAGGATCCAGATGTAACCATCTTTGTCTCTGGCGGCACCGTCACCTGTGAAGTAGTAGCCCTTGTATGGGTTTAGGTAAGTGTCTAAGAATCTGTCATGGTTCTTCCAGATAGTTCTAGCGAAGGATGGCCATGGTCTCTTTATAGCCAAAACACCTTCTGCATGTTCATCAGTAATTTCTTCACCGGTGGTTGGGTCCAAAATGACAGTCTCGATACCAAAGAATGGCAAAGAGGCGGAACCTGGTTTCATTGGTGTAACACCACCAGCCAGTGGAGTAACCAAGTGGGAACCAGATTCAGTTTGCCAGTAAGTATCGACGATTGGGATATCGTTCTTACCGATCTTTTCCGAGTACCATTCCCAGACTTCTGCGGCAATAGGCTCACCCACAGAACCTAGACAACGTAGGGATTTCAAGGAGAAGCCATCGATGTAGGAGTCACCTGCTCTCTTTAGCAAACGCAATGCGGTTGGAGCGACGTAGAATTGGGTTACTTGGTGCTTGTCAATGATTTCCCAGTAACGAGAAAAGTTTGGATAAGCTGGGGTACCTTCGAAGACCAAAGTGGTACAACCGTACAACAATGGCCCGTAAACACAGTAGGTGTGACCTGTAATCCAACCGATATCACCAGCAGTGAAGAAGACATCTTCTTGGTGAACATCGAAGGTGTATCTCATAGTCAAAAGGGCACCTAGCAAGTAACCTGCAGTTGAGTGTTGGACACCCTTTGGTTGACCAGTGGAACCAGAGGTGTACAGCAAGAATAGTGGGTGTTCGGAGTCAACTGGTTCGCAAGGGTAATAAGTCTTGTACTTCTTTCTTTCAGTTTCCCAGTCCAAGTCTCTTGGGCTCTGGAAGTTAACCTGTGGGTTGTTGGTACGTCTGTAGACCAGGACATGTTCAACTTGTGGAGTTTCACGTAGAGCGTCATCGACGATGCGCTTTGTCTCAATGATCTTACCACCTCTGTTAGATTCGTCAGTGGTAATAACAATACGGGAGCCAGCGTCGTTGATACGGTCTCTCAAGGAGTTTGAAGAGAAACCAGCAAACACGACGGAGTGGATAGCACCGATTCTAGCGATAGCCAACAGAGTAATCAATGCCTCTGGGATCATTGGCATGTAAACTGCAACAGTGTCACCCTTCTTAACATTCATAGAGTACTTTAGGATCTGGGCCATCTGGCAAACTTTCTCTAACAAGGTCTTGTAGGACATAGTGTAACCTTCGCCAGGTTCATCAGCCTCGTAGACGATAGCTGGCTTGTTAGGGTTCTTCAAAGCATGTCTATCGACACAGTTGTAACATGTGTTCAATTGACCGTTCAAGAACCAGGCGTTATTCTCGAAGGATGGCTTCGAGGTGTCATCGACATCCGGAACAAAAGCCCTGTCGAAGTCTCTCGACCAGTTCAAGAAAGATCTAGCCTTTTCACTGAAAAACTTCTCTGGGTTTTGAATTGACTCCTGGTATTGTCTCTTGTACTCCTGCAGACCGGCCAAGTGAGGAGAGTAGTGACTCTTGATGTTATCCTTCAACCTATCGTCGATAGGTTTTTGTTTAACAACCTGAACACCAGTCAAATGCTCATGTTCAACTTCTCTTGTGGAGGTTTTCTCCCCCATCTTATTCTTAATCTCTTGTACTTTATCCATTTCGTTCTTCTCAGCAACAGCAGAAGGCATTGTGTATATTACTTCTGTAATTTAATTTTTTTTTACAACTTGCCCTCCTTATATATAAATGTATAAACGAATTGAGAAAATCAAAACTTGTCTCCAGCCCCCCCTATTTATACCTTTTTTTTTTATTATTTTTAATTGGTTGGGTTTATCGTTTAGAGATTGGAGAAACTCCGAGAAAGAAGTGCAGCGACAAATTATTAACCGCCAATAATTACAAATGATTAATACCCCGCATTTTCGCAGGGACGTGACGTTGCTCCCAACAAATTGTGTGATGAGTTGTTGAGACTTATTGACAATGAAGTATTATAGAAAAAAGGTAAATTATCCATTTATCCGGATTAACGGGTGGGAGCAATGGGGGAGGTTGAGATAGACGTAGACGTAGAGATGTAAGGGCGTATTCAATACTGATGCTTCAGTACCACAATGTCAACAAAACAAAATCTTAAATAGGGAAACTCCGTGAGTTATCCTCAGTGCCGTACCTTTATTCTGTCTTCTCGGGAGAGAGTCACGTCTCAACAAAGATTAAATCTCCAATTTTTTTTCTGCTCTGTGATGTCTTCGCAAAAAATCGAGGAGAGTTTAAAGTCGTGTGGGGTATCTTTTCTCGGTGTGACTCGTTTTTCTTTTCTTTCTTTTTTTTTGGGGTGTGTGTGGGGTGTGTGGGGGTGAGAGGTACCAAGTGCATATGAATTCGATCACGAGTACTTACCCCACCACAACTCTAAAGTATTATACGGCATCCAGTGTGTGATACATTCGTACTGTGGAATATAAATTTAACCCGGGTAACATAATCTTACCCGGTGTACGTGGCTTGTGTTTAAGCAAAAAAATAACAAAGCAAAAAAAATAACAAAGCAAAAAAGTGGTAATGTCTTCCCCCTCCCTTCTCTTTTGAGTGAAAGTTTTGTATGCACCGAAAAGGAAGAAAAAATATTGAAGACTCTCCCATTTACAGAAAAAGAGAGAGCGAGAGAGCGAGAAAGGGAAATTTGTGAGAGATGAGGCGTATTTTCTTATTTTCTTAAATTTTTTTATTTATATGACGTATCTTTGATCTATTTCAAGTATTCTTAATTTAGTAGGTCTTTTTTTTAAGCCCAAACAATCAGCAATAAAAGTGTATCTAAGGTGACAAGTAACTTATACAAGACAGATAACTTATAAAAAGGAAAGGAAAAGAGGATATAATATAACTTGAAAAGGAAAGAGAAAGAAAGAAAATAATAGATAAAAATTAAAAATATAACATATTACCAAATGTTGTTTCTTCGATCTATTTTGTGGTTTTGGGTGGTGTTTTGTGGAATGGTGTCTGCGTCCAGTGAGCACAAGCATCTGGAGACGTCTTCGTTGCTGACGTGTATGGACAACTCGCAATTTACGGCGTCGTTCTTTGACGTCAAGTTCTTCCCTCACAACAAGACCGTGGTGTTCAAAGTGGATGCATCTACTATCATTAATGGTAATATTGTAGTGAAAGCCGAGTTGATCACGTACGGTTTGAAAGTGCTGGACAAGAGTTTCAACCTGTGTGATCTGCACGAAGTGTCGCTATGCCCCTTGGCTAGTGGTAGGATCGACGTGGCATCACAGTACCAGATAGACTCGGACGTGCTGGACGAGATTCCGGGTGTCGCATACACTATTCCGGACCTGGACGCGCAGGTCCGTGTTGTCGCGTACGCTGAAGACGATACCGACTTGAAAAGCCCTCTGGCGTGTGTCCAAGCAATCTTGAGTAACGGTAAGACCGTGCAGACCAAGTATGCATCGTGGCCCATCGCTGCGATATCTGGTCTGGGTCTATTGACTTCCGGTTTCGTCTCGGTTATCGGGTATAGTGCTACCTCTGCGCATATCGCATCGAATTCCATCTCACTGTTCATTTACTTCCAGAATTTGGCCATCACAGCAATGATGGGTGTCTCTCGTGTGCCGCCAATGGCTGCTGCTTGGACTCAAAACTTTCAGTGGTCTATGGGTATCATATCGGTTGAGTTTATGCAGAAGGCTTTGAATTGGTACATCCAGGCTACAAAGGGTGTCTCCACCGTGGTGGTTTCAAATAAAGATATCCTGTCTATCAGTGTCCAGCGTAGAGCCGTAGGAAATCTATTCAGGAGAGGCATCAGTCTAGCATCTTCAAAGGATTCTAATTTCGATTCTATCTTAGACGATTCCGACCTATATACCACGAACGAAAGAGATAGTGATAACTACTCAACAAAGATTCTCGTGTTGAGAGGTATACAGAGAGTAGCATTTTTGGCAAATATCGAAATTTCCAACTTTTTCTTGACAGGTGCAGTTTTCTTCCTATTTTTTATGTTCTGTTTAGTAATTGGCTTAATCTTCTTCAAAGCATTGCTGGAACTTTTGACAAGAGGTGGTATGATGCCGGAGACATCCAATTTCTTCCAGTACAGAAAGAACTGGGGTAGTATCATCAAAGGTACTTTGTTTAGATTGGCAATCATTGCATTCCCACAAATCACACTTTTGACTATATGGGAATACACACAGAGAGACTCTCCAGCTGCAGTTGTTGACGCTGTAGCTTTGTTTTTGATTATTACTTCTTTATTGACCTACGGTGCTACAAGAGTTCTATTGAAGGGAAGGGAATCATTAAGATTATACAAGAATCCAGCTTATCTATTGTACAGTGACACAAATTTCTTGAACCGTTATGGTTTCCTATACGTGCAATTTAAGGCCGATGCTTTTTGGTGGTTACTACCTCTATTAACCTATGGGTTTTTCAGATCTTTGTTCGTAGCTGTCTTACAGACTCATGGTAAGGCACAGGCTATGATTATCTTTGTTATCGAGTTGTTCTATTTTATTGCGCTGTGTTATTACCGTCCGTATCTAGACAAGAGAACAAATATTTTCAACATAGCCATCCATGTGGTTAATCTGATTAATGCTTTATTCTTCTTATTCTTCAGTAACCTATTCAGACAACCAGCCGTGGTCTCATCGGTTATGGCAGTTATTTTGTTTGTCTTGAATGCTGCATTTGCTTTGTTTTTATTAGTTTTCACAATAATTACATGTGCTCTGGCATTGATCCACAGAAACCCAGATATCCGTTATCAACCAATGAAGGACGATCGTGTGTCCTTTATTCCAAAGATCGATAACGGTGGCAGTGGCTACTTTGGTGGTGATAAGAAGAGAAACTCTGAAGCGGAACTATTTGAACTAAAGCAAGCTGTTATGGATACCAATGAAACAGAACAAGAAAAGATGATTAGAGATGATACATTCGTGAGAACGAATAACGCTACTGGCAACAGAGTCCTATTTGATGACGAAATGAGTACATATACCACTTCATCACAATCTAACAAAGGTGGATTATTTAACTCCGAGGAAACACCTGTCGAGCCGGCCTCCGCTGTCATGGGCGCACAAGGAATGTCTAACTATAACAACCATAGCAACTTGAAGGTTCCTAGCCAACAACCATCTGGTTCAAATAATAGAAGGGATAATAATAATAATAACAATCTGCGAAAACCGGAAACAAGCTTCTACACTGGTAATAACAATCACAGTTATTTCCGTAATGATGATGATGCTTCGTTCTTGTAATGACAATACGCTTTTTTTACTTTATTATTATTTTTTCTCTTGTGTCAATTGTAAATTATTATGAATATTCGAAGAAAGTTTGCTGCATGCCAATATATATTAATATATAAATAAATAATTGTCTCTCATAGCACACTAATTTATTTTTTCTTTCTTTCATTAAAAATAATATTACAGAAATTAAGGAGGAGATGACTACATCAAAGATCCCCCTCCTTTTTTAGGTGGTCCCAAGTGTTTGTATCATTACACACATAAATATCTGTTATTTTACTTTAATAACACGATATAATTCAGTGTTATAGATACCGTTGATACAACCTGATTTACATTTTATATAAGGGAAGTCATATGATGTCTCTACACAAACTGTCTTGATAGAAAGCTTAAAAGAAAAAAGGATTTTCTTGGCAAATGTAGCGTTCCCCCTCAAAAAAAATAAAAAAAAAAAAATTTGAGAATAAAAAAGAACTCTAAAGCATTAAGTAAAAGAAAAAGGAATAATTTGAGGAGAAGGGAAGGCAAGACATTATCTTTTAAGCTTTTGGCCAAGTGTATAAGAGGATCAGAACTGTTTTAATCGCGCTGTAAATATAATAAAAAGCAATAGAGCCTCTTTTCATAATTGATTCGATAGATTTGAGGGACACGAGTGAAATAATATAAATAAAAGTAATAAGGGAATGCCATCATCGATGAGTGATCATTCGCCTGAGTCTGCGGAGGCTGACAGAATTAGGAAGAGAAACAGGATCTCGTTTGTATGTCAGGCCTGTAGACGGTCTAAGACCCGTTGTGACAGAGAGAAACCGGAATGTACGCGGTGTAAGAAACTGGAGATGAAGTGCGTGTACGATGTTGCTAAACAGAGTGCGCCTAGGATTCCCAGTAAGGATGCAACTATTTCTAGATTGCAGAAAGATGTCGACTATTGGAAGAATAAGGCTATGAAGTTGATGCAAGAAACTGAGGGAAACGATAAAATGAAATTTAATGGGGAACTAAGCGACTCATCGTCTGATCATGATGATTCAGAAGAATACGGGAAAATGAACAAACGTATTAAATTGGAGAAGAATACTATTGATGATCAAGAAGATAACTTGGAAGTTAACCTTTACAGAACTCATCCTACATTGATTGTTAGTAGAGTTATGAAAAGAGAGGTGAAACCGCTATCTGAAAACTACTTGTTCATTCAAGACAAATTCTTAACCTCACTAATTGCCTCTATTTTCTTAGATCCATCAAAAAATACTATGATCCCGGCGTTAACAGCAAACGCCAATGTGACCAGAGCCCAACCAAGTGTGAGAACTCATGCGTTGAAACTGAAGGAGGCATTATTAAGTCAATGTCATACAGAGTCCCAAAGAACCCGTGTTAACGAATTTACAGAGCGTATTCTACAAAATGCAAACTCCTCAAAGAATTTGAAAAATGGCATGATCTTGTCAATGCTATATAAAACTTTGGGTCACCAATTTCTGGAGGACCATTGTCAAACCAATGGTGAATATTCTGATGTTCTTAAGACCTTCATTACAGAGATTGAGAATTTACTCCCACCTTTTGAAATCATTGAAATCTACAAGAGGCACTTTTACCAATACATTTATCCTGCTCTGCCTTTCCTGGAAAAGGACATGTTTGAGGAGACCTTGAGTGAAATACTGTTTAAAGACCCTAATAATCCTGATAAAATCAAGCTAGAATTGGGAAATAAACATCTTCGTATGAAAATTGAAAACTTGTCTATATTATTGGTTATCTTAAAGTTGTCGTTTATCTCGTTAAACTTTGCAGAAGATAATGTCCAACACAGCTCTCAAGATGTTGACAAATCACTGCTTGAAAGATATCCAATTTCGAATGATTTTGTTCTTCTGGCTCAAAAGTGCCTAGATTCTGAGAATTGGTGTGCCTGTGCTAATGAAAATATTATCGCATGTGTCTTATACGTATGGGCTTTTTTTGTATTCTCACCAGAAGAGGGTGATTTGTTCTTGGAACACCCAACCGATGTTATTAGTAGTTTGGTAATGATGCTGGCCACCTCCATTGGTCTACATCGTGATCCTACAGATTTTCCACAACTAAAGTCCAGTATATCTGATAGTAGAATCCTCAACCATAGGAGAATATTGTGGTTAAGTGTTGTCACTGTATGTTCCTTTGAATCCAGTTTGAAGGGTAGGCACTCTGTGTCATCGGTTTCTTTAATGGCACTATTTTTGGACATTAAAAGTCCAAACGCTGATGAAGTATACATGAACAGGGTAAAAGCGGATTTAGTTAACTCTCCATCATCTGCAGGAGTATTAAAATTACATATGCACAGTTTGAGGAGGGTCCGGTTAGTTTTATTATTGTCAGATTTAGATGTTATAACTATGACATATAGAGGTGCATTCCGATTATCTAATCTTGAAACTCTTCGAAAGAAGATTGAAAATTATACTAAAGAGTACTTTTCTATCAAAAATCTAACCCTAAATCCAGATCCGCATTTAAGTAGGACAGTTCTCTTAACCATGAATTCAACCGCTCTTCACACCCAAATTTTTGGAAGGCTGTTATTATTGAGAGCCTCTATGGCATTATTTTTGCATTTTGAATCCGATTGTCTCGAGGACAGTTCAAAACTGACTTATTATTTTAAATATTTCCAAACAAGTTGTATTGACTCATTAATGTTAATGGGATATATGAATAAGTTTTTCAGAGGTGATTATAGTGCATCGCTTTCGTCTTCGACAAATTATAATGTGACGAAAGTTATTCAACTCTCATTTTCATCAACACTCTTTAGTGTATTAGGTATATTGATGAGGGTTGGTTTTGCAACACATAGTCTCTACTCTCAATCTCAGGAAATGATAAATGGAAACAGACAGGAGGATCTTGCTGAGATCAATAGCAAAATGGAAATCTTAGGTGTCTTACAACGTGATTTGGAAGTTGCTTTAGAGACCACTTATAAATCGGCTTCTGAACATTTGCGTTTTACTTATTTCCCAATTTTTAAACTTTTAGCCTTATTTGATGTGGTTGTTGAAAACATGAGAAAGGGTGAACTTTTATTGGGCATCTTTAAGGTTTCAAGAATGGAGAAAATTCATTCCAAAATTGTAAAAATGTTAAATTTGACATTGGGCGTAAAACTTGATAAACGTGATGCACTTGTATCAGATCTAAAAGCTAATAATCACATAGTAAACTTTAGTGTTGCAGAATTAAATTCCCTTTCTCAAACTGTACATTCTTTAATGAGCGATATTGACGAAGCAACTTTCAACAAAGATATTACTTCTATCGATTCGGCTCAGGGTCAAAATGGTTTGAATGGATTAAATGGTAAATTTTGGAACCCAAGTATGGATAATTTAGCTAAACTATCAACTGCTATGGCTTTTAGCCAGAATTTAGATTATAATCAGTCAAATGGGAATGATATACCAAATAATAACTCCGTTTCATCTCCAACTTTTTCTCCATTCACTGATAGAGTTGGTGTAAGTGATGCTAGAACAGTAGCTGGATCTACTAGCAGTGAAACAGACTCTAATATAGATGGTGCAGCTGCCGATTATGCAGGATTTTTTGGTGGTTTGGACCTATTTGATTATGATTTCCTTTTCGGTAATGAATTCTCGTGAATATAAAAATGATATTTTTGAACTATATTTGTCTTGGATTATCGTGACCATACCTAACAAGTATTGCAATAGCATATACTTATATAATTAAATAGCTTTGTTTAAAAAGGCTAACAAATACATATTCAATGCTCTGCTAGAGACTGCAATGGAAAATGGGTAAAAAATAAAGCAGATGTTACTTGTCACTTTGGTTGATGGAGCGGTTTTAATAGCTTAACAACTGTAAAAGAAAGTAATGCAAGAAAACCAATTGAAGATCCTAGAATTACAGCAGAACTATAATCAATTTCAGTAGGTTTGGTTTCAGGAGGAAAACCTGGTGTAAACTTTCCCGGCACTAAAGCCGCTTCAGTTATTTTTTTGAATAATTGATGTAATGAACTCGACCAAGTGGATGACACATGCAAGGGGTGATCTAGAAAAAGACTTTCTGTAAACTCTTCTGGTTGATATTGACAGCGCTGCTGTTGCTTATCCAGATCAGCTTTCAACGCAACAAATACAATTGGAATGTCTTTGATATTACTATTGTTCGTGACGAGATCTGTCAAGTAGGAGAAGGATTCAGGGTCACTAGAATCATAAACTAAGCAGAGAACATCACATTCCGATAATTTTTGTTTATTTTGAATTATCGCAGTTTCCTGTTCACCAAGCTCTTGTAAAATAAGATAGAATTGTTTATCACCCGATACTTCGACGTTATTCACTGCTAACCGTGGGCGGATCGTAGGTGAATATGTTTCGCTAAACAACCTTCCAAGAAATGATTCCAATAGGGACGATTTACCACTGTCTCGTTTGCCGACAATAAAACAATTGAATACTTTTCTATCAGAGACATATGAACGATAAAATCTACCTTGCCGTCTTCTCATTCTTCTTGATTTCGTAACTTGTACAGCCAACCTTGCATTTTCCTGGAATCCTAGGTATACTAGATACGCAGTTGTCGTTTTATGATCTAGATAAGTGGTCATCGCCCATTGAGCTAGCCATCCCTGAAGAGTTATAAATCCTTTACCATTGACAACAGTGGACGCAGGGAAGTTTGTTTCAATCCAAAGAGTTGGTAAACCTGGTGTAGACCGGAATAAGCTACTTAGTTCATTGTTATTCAATGCCCCATCGTTGTCTACATCAAACTTGATGAATATATCAACTAAAAATCGGTATCCTTTTGGGCTTAACTCTACACTGGCCTGCTCCGGAACATAAACTTTTGGGTATAAAACTTCATCGTCAATTGATAATGAATCTGTGTAATGAAAGTTTCTTAAAATACCCCAAGTAGTTTCGTGTCTTCCTCTTTCTGTGTATATTTTATTCAAGGCAACGAAGCCTTGCTTTGTTACGCCTTTAGTCGGTACAAATAAAATATCGGAAGGGTATTCTTCTGATGACGATAAATCCATCAATGTCTGCTTTATAAAATTGAGCTCATTTAAATCTATACTTTTACCAAAGCACTTTCTTTGCAGGGAAATTATTTCTTCGTCATTAAGGTATCCATCTTGGTCTTCGTCGCATAATATGAATATTCTCTTTAGAGCTGAAATTGCCAATGGTTTCAATTCACCAACCCTAGAATCAAATAAAGGGGAAATTGGATAAAGAATTGATCTTTGACATAGATAGAACGCCTGATTTACTGCAAAATGTGTCTTTGCACTCGTTTTTATACAAGTATCAACTTCTTTGAACGCCATTAGTATAGGTATGAACTCCTCATCCTCTATTTTGGTATTCATAAAATCCTCAGGTTTTGAGCTAGTCGTATATTCGTCACATTTATTCTTGCATAATATAACTGGAATGTTGAGCCCAAGTGAACGAAATGTAATCATCCAGTACAGTGAGATTCTTTCGTATGAGTCCTTGTCCGAGTACACAAGCCATATAACGTCTGCATTTCGTAGTTCTCTCTGCATTCCAACAGGATCATTATTATCTGTGTCTATCAGTATGGTATTTTTTGGAGAATAACGGCTAGATGAAAAGTCCCTCGGTATAGTAATTTGTGGCAGGACTGGCTGTAAGTATGGCTTAAATTCTCCCTTGACCAGCGATATTATCAAACTTGTCTTTCCAACACCATCATCCCCACATACTACCACTCTAATAGTCTCTTTAATCATCGCTTATAAGGAATATATATGTATTATGTTTGTGTGTGTGCTTAAGCGTTATTCTTCTGCGACTTTTCTTATAATCGATGCAAGTATATATTATTTCTCAATTACTAATTTCCGTTATTCTTTCCACCAGGGACTAACATAGGGTTGAATTGCGATGTGAAATATCTCATAAACCTTACTTGAGTCAACAATCAGTGATTTATGTTGAATTTTTTTTTATTTTTATGGATTCCCTTACAATAGCTGATGTTTGTCAAAATCTCGGCCCTTTAAAAAAGAACCCTGCCCCCACAAAAATATAATTTAGGATTTTGAACCTTGTCCAGAAGAACGATTACAATTGATTATTAATTATTATATAACTATTCTCATTCTATTAATATTACATTGCCATATCTTTTTTTATAAAGTTAAGCCATCTTACATGTTTGAATCCTTCAAAGACATGTTGCGTAATTGTTCTTTAAGACGGGCATTTTCTAGTTCTAGTCCATTTATCTTGATGTTTGCAACTTCGGAGTCCAATTTGCGCCTTTCTCTCTCTGAGTTCCATTTCCTTTGGAGTTCCTCTATACGTAGGTAAATTTCTTTCTCATTTGAAATTTCAAATGGTTTTTCAGTCTCTTGCTTCACTAGGTTGACGTAGTTGTCAATAATTGACTGCGATGCAGTTTCTACATAAACATAAAGTGATCCTAGTTTATTTTCCAGGTATCCTGTGTTATCAAGTCCCCTAATCTTATCTATAGAATACAGCTTCTTCAAGGCCTGCTTGACAGATTTCTCTTCAAGGATTGTCATAAAGATATTCAGTATATTTTGCAAGTGTAGAAGCAGTTGTTTCTTTAAACTTTCAAAATCAGAATCAAATTGTTGAAGTACATTAGAGTGTTCCTTGTAGTTCTTGATAATATTATTCATCTTGTTAGCGTTCTCAGTCAAGTTATTTAGTTTTTTAGCCAACATTTTGTTATCTCTTGTCAATTGAAATATTTCATTGCTGTATGAATGGCTTTTTTTCTGCAGATATGATAATTCATCTTGGAGTAGCTGTACATTTTCTTGGTTCTTTCCAGAACCTTCTTGAATTTCTTTTTTTAACTCTGATATTGTTTTCATCAATTCTTCTGCATCTTCATGCGCAATATTCAACTGTTCTTCATAGCTTGATAAGAGATCCTTCCAGTTCTCTTCTTTCCTTGCATACAGTTCCTTCTCATCATTTAACTCTCTAATCATTCTCTGCTTCATTTTACTTAGCTCATCTCTTTCATCTTCTAACTCCTCTTTCAAAACTCTGTTCAGGTTATTTTTCTCTTCTAGTTCCTTGTTTAATCTATCTATGTGAGATGCTAAATTCTCAATATGGTCTTGATAAGATTTGGTTAGTTCAGTTGTAGCCTTGTGACTTATCTCTTCGAGATTTAGTACTGTGGATACTTTTTCTTCGTTTTCTTCTCTTTCTTCTTGATCGTTCGAATTTTTGTTGTCCAAAAGAGCAATGTCGTGGATTAATTTATCTTGCTCAGATAATTTCTTAAGGAGGATTTCTTCCAACCTTTCAGATTTTTCTAACTTCACTCTAATTGCTTTCACAAAACTGTCATATTCTTTATGTAACTCTTCAATAGCCTCCTCCATCTGGGAATTTAAAATCTGATCACTTAAACTAAAATCCCCTTTTTCATCTACAGGTGTCCCACTATTAATAGGTCCTTGGATACCTGTACTATTAGCAATAGCAAATTCTGTATCGTTGGTATACTCCGGTGTGTTTAATCCATGTTTATTTGGGGTTTCATTTGTAAAATGTTCCTCTACATTCACATGCTTCTGGTTTATTTCCATACTGACTAATTTCTTAACCACTGAACTTAATGCATTGAGTTTTACCATTGCGAATGCTGCTCCAATTTTTCTAGCATTCTCTAAGGCTTCTTTTTCTTCAGCAGCAAATGTTAGTGTATCCAACAAATAGTCTAATATATAATCAATATGCTTAGCTAGTTCTTCTGAGTGTTCTAAATATTCCCTTGTCATTTCTAAGGTTTCGGCATGATCATGTTTTGTCTTTAGCAGTTCTTCGTTGGTTGATTGTAAGTTACTATTCAGCTCATCGATCAATTGATTTTTCTTATGAATGACGTGCTCTAAGTTGATATTCACCCTCTTTAATTCATGAAATTCATCTTCCTTCGGTATATTCGAAAGTAGGTTCTCCATATAAGAGTTCCGTTTATTATGCTCACCTTTACTTTCATCTGTATTGAGCTGTCTTATTATTTCGTAAAGTGACTTGATCTTCAACCGATACGAAACAATTTGTTTATTAAGCTGTTCGATGGTGAAGTTCTGGTTTGCAGATACCCCATTTAGTAATCTCTCATTTCTCTGTGGTGAAGTACTCATTTCATCAATCCCATTCCCGTCAAAGTCCCTCGATGATCTATTTGAGACAATTCTTGTCCGATTAGACCAATCCACTCCTGAATTTCTCAAAGTATCTGGTTCTGTGGAATATCTCTTCTTTAATGGCGTCTTGAGAGGCGGGAGTTCATATACCATATCTGAGTTTTCAGGACCATCCTCGGTATCTTCATCTGGAGACAACAATGATCCACTGCTCTTATAGTTCCGAATCTTCGAGACATTCTTATTGACACGGTCTTCTACTACACCAGTACTGGATATACGTCTCAATCCATTTCCAATTCCAGTTTCAGAGAGTACAGATGTCCTATTTGTGGTATTCGTTCTTTTGATCGGAGTGCTCTGATTGGTACGAATTGAAAGGGAGGTTTCACCTTGCAATGACGAACTCATAGACTGCTCCTCATCCACCGGCATCTTCACGTCTTAGTTCTCGATTGTCGAGTGTTGTCGTTGCTGATTGTTTTGTATTCTTCTGGTTTCAATTAAATCAAAATCCGGGAAGTCCATTATTGCACTTTTATCTTTTTTTGCCTAAGAACGGGAATTCTTACTTTAAGATCATGATCTTATAAAATCCCAGTGAATAAATTTGACACAAGACAATGACACTAGAGTCTAATATTAATTATGTTACTAGATTAAATAAATATACAAGTTAATAAGCTATTTACAGCAGTAGCATTAACAGCAACTAACAAAATTGATGTAGGGTGAGAGATTAATGTAGACAGGGAAGCTATTATTGCTTGCTCTTCTCCTTTTTGGTAAGCAACTGTAGACCATGCCATTTTGGGATATCTTCTTTCAGTATTTCATTAACCAATTGGTGCTGTTTGATTGTAGTTAGGTTATTGAATTTTGGTGATGTGACATGGATAGCGTACATGGACCCGCAGCCACCGGAAACGTCCTGAACCCGTACTTCTTCGGTTTCTAAAGCATCAGCAAGTTTCTTATGGATTCTGATCTCCTCAGAAGTGTGTGTCTCTGTATAGAGCCTCATTGAGTTTGCAATGAACTGAGATGATGAGACAGGTAGTCTGGACATGTGCATCCACGGATGTGTCCTTATCGAAGGTACTCTTGTTCCAAATGCCCTGGAAATAATTTTAGTACTTGGGAAAGCTCTAGATAGCATTGTGTTATTCTGGATGTATGAGAGTAGTGGAAACCTAAACTCTTGGTTTCCGACTTGTTTCACTGACGATACTCGATGACTTATCTTTATTCCTTTTTTGCTTCCAAAATGGGATCCTCCGAAAGGGCTCCACTCCAACAACGCAAACCGAATTCGGATTAGAAGACTGAAGTGAAACTTATTACAACCATTTGTAAAACAGGAAAGAATGATGATATTGTTTTTGGCAAATGCTTAGAACTTATTTTCAGAGAAGTATCCAAAACGGTACGAGATATATTAGGATGAGCAGTGATTTACCACTTAATAAGCGGACTGATGGCCCTGTGGTTCAGTCTATTCGCTCCAAGATAATGGGACAATTCCCCAATCTACAGCATTTTGAAATCTATAATGATTCGTATAAACATAAGGGACATGCGCCGATGGAAAGTGCGGAAAACACCACTGAATCTCATATTAGGTTAGAGATAGTTACAGATGGATTCAAAGGTATGAATTTACCTAAGAGACACCGTATGGTATACTCTTTGCTTCAAGAGGAATTCGACCAGATGGGGCTGCATGCATTACAACTAATGACGAAGACTCCAGAAGAATTTGCGAAGTCTCAGGAAGCCTTTAAAGCACGTACCTGTAAGGATGAAACACTTTGAAATTTTTTAGCCGTTCAGAACTGATCTTTTCCAAATTGTTAATTCTTACTTTTGTATTCTTCTCTTCTCTATATACTATGATACATATTTATTATATTTACTTTGAATTTGAGGTCATGTTTTCTAATGGTCCTCGTCATGTTCTAGAGATTTCTCGTATTGTTCTAGTGACATTAGACCTTCGGTGGTATTCATATCTTCTGGGTTCTCCAATTTAATCTTGGCAATCCAACCGTCACCCATTGGATCACTGTTGATTAGTTGTGGAGATTCTTCAAGGGCCAAGTTCCCTTCAAGAACAGTACCTGAGACAGGCTGGTAGATTTCGGATGCAGACTTGACGGATTCAACGGAGGAGATGGATTCACCTGCAGAAACCTCGGTCTCGGGTTCTGGCATTTCAATGTAAGTAGCATCACCTAAGGCATCAGCTGCGTACTGTGTAATACCAACAAATGCTGTACCATCTTCATGTGAAGCGATCCATTCGTGTTGGTTAGTATACTTCACAGCAACTGGCCCGGAACCTGAAAAGGTGAAAGGCAACTTAGTCTTGTTCAATGCATTGCTGCTTTGGAATCTAAGGGCCAGACGCAATGGGGAAGCAAATCTGGTTGCACTTCTAACAGCCACTCTAGAAAACATTATCTATATTTTATTTTTATTTTTTTTATTGTGCGTGTGTCTTTGCTTTTGCTTTTGCTTTTGCTTTTGCTTTTGCTTTTGCTTTTGCTTTTGCTTTTGCTTTTGCTTTTTGCTTGTGTGCCTCAATGCAAGATCAAATGTGTACAACAAAGTTTACGCTAAAATATCAAACCCAATTATATAAGTTTATATAGTTTCAGTATTTTTTTTTTGGAATACGTTTCCATTAAACCGACTCAATCGCAGTACCCTTGCTTTGACTTACCTTTTCTGATTGGAGCACATCTCTAAGACTCTCTTTTTACAGGGAGGATTCTATTTTTTTTTTTTTTTGGGTTGACTCCATCGAGAGAAAGAGAGTCAACTACAAAATTTGCTGGAGCTAACACTGATAAGAACAAAGGGCTCAGAAACAGTTGTGGAAAAGGTTTTCCTTAAGAATCTCTCGTACCTCGGAGCGAACAGAAACAAAACAAAAAACCTTGATAATGTTATACGGGATATCTGGCACGTGTAATATTGTGTTATATAATACGAATGAGAAAAACCTAACATGAATATATATAAGTAGATGATTGATAGGTAGTTTGTTTGTTTTTTAGTTTTTTGGGTTTATATGGATTCATTGGTTTCAAGTGCAAATCTGTATACAAATATTTATAATTCAACAAAATTCTTTTGTCTCAAAGAATTGTTCTTTGATTAATACTTATTTGTAATATTTATCGAGAATAGCATTACATTGTTTTTCGGTAGTCGCATCTTCTGCTTTCAGTTCTTCTAAAAATCCCTTGATTAGTGGTTTTGTTGGAGGACGGAACATGACCAAAAATTTAAGAACTTGAAATCCCAGGGTACTTCTTGCAGGGTCCAGGCACACGGATCTGATTTTCTTGATATGTTCTATAGTAACACGAGGTAACTCGCTCATTAATCTGATGAATAACCTACGATGTTGGTTTTCCAACGATGGAATTAGACCATCTAGCACCTTTAATGACCACATATCATAGTTTGTATAAGGTGTTTCTGTTTCGACGTCCTTATTTGAGATTTTGCTAATGGTTTCATTATACCATTCTTCATTCAGCCATTCAAGGGCAATACCAGCACGTTCGTTAAAGTTTTCTAGGAAGTAATCATAAAGTGTAGTCCTTATCATGTCACTCATCTCACTGTCGTGATTCACACCGCGAGTAGCAAGACGAGTCAATATCTGAAGCCATGATTCACTCGAATTCCATTGCAGTAACTTCATCTTCTGTAGTGGTTTCAGTTTAGTATTGATAGATGTGCTGATTTCAGGAGTCTCTTCAACTTGTCTGATGTTAATAATATTTGATATTATTCTCTTAAAGTGCTCCTTCTTTTCCTCCTCAGTCATCTTTATCGGTTCTATAGCATATACAGTATCATTTGGCTTGTTCTTTGAACTAGCATCAACTTTGAACTCAGGTTCGGGTCCCTTGTTTGTCACAGTTTCTACTTTTTGTTTCTTAGGTGGAGTCTCCAAATCCACATCCTCACCACGTAGTCTTTTATTTAGTCTTTCGGCCATTTCATCATCTTCTTGTCTCCGTTTCTTTATTTTGTATTTATTCATTAGATCAGAGTAACGTGAAGCCACGATAGAAAGTCCAGTTAACATTTTTTTGGTGTCAGTTTTATAAAGAGTTTCTGAGCAAAGTTTCAATAGAAGATCTTCCGGTAATTTAGAAACATCAATGCCTGAATTGTTACTGTTCATCAATGAATATATTGATGAGTAAGAATTATCTAGAGCAACAGAAGAGTTATTGAAAAATCCAGAGGTACTATTCTTGGAGAGCGCATATTTTTGAATGTCAGAAAGTTTCATAGCCAACTCACTATATTGGATATCTTCTATTGGTTCTTGTGTTTCTGTGCTAACTGGTGGAGTTTGGTTACGTTCATAATTGGATCCAGAGCTTGAGGTTACTGACCCTGCACTATCAGTAAGGTTTTGTGCCTTGATCATATCGTCTATAGAGGCTCGCAGTTTTCTTACTTGTGCTAGCACCTTTTCTCTATCTTGGGAAGTCATTAAGTGCTCGATTTGGGAAGAGTCAAAATTCATAATACCCTTGCTTTTAGTTTCCTCTCCAATTACGTGTAACGTCTGTGATATTTTTGAAAGCTTAGAATAGAAATTAGCTGTAGATCCAGAATTCCTTATTAATTGGGTTTTTAAACCAAATTGCACAAAATTCTTGTAGGCTCTTTCGACAAATCTCTTAGCCAGTCGGTAATGAAGTGTTGGTTGGTTATCTAATTGAAATTTGGCATCAACATTGAATCTCAATATACCCGAAAGAATTCTCACAGTTGCTTGTGGTCTTTGCTTCATGACAAAAGAGAGGCAGTTAATAATACCGATAAAAAGAGAACTAATCATAAAAGGCTGTTCAACTAGATAATTGAGCAGGGAATCTAGTAATCTCTTGGCCTCTGACTCATAAAATTGCTTATTCGAAATAACTGGGTGATTATCAGGTACCGAAGCTAAACTAATTGTAGAGGTGATTTTTCCCTTCGTTTTGCTATTGGAATTTCCTAAAAATGAGGTTTGAACAATGATGACCTCTGATATAAACTTGATAACCGCTAATTTACAACCGATATTGTGATTTTCATCTTCCAAAATACCATTCTCATCACCTGGGCTTTGTGCAACTGATTCCGGATAAGGTAACCTCCAACGTGTAATTATAAAGTTTTTTAGCTCTTGCATTGTATTCCAGAGTTCTTTATTCGATGTTTTTGCTACGAGATCGAATAGTTGTGCATACGAAGAAGAGAAGGATAAGATTGCATACTTATACGTTACAGGGTCAACATCACCATCACGACAAATCTTATATAATGTATCGAGATGCTGGGAGGCAATAAATGGTTTCTCACTGGAAGGCACTGCATCAGAAGTTAAAATCTCATTGAAATTATGAGTGAAAAAACTTGCGAGTTTCAGTTTTGTTTCTTTCTCACTTTCAGGAACCGCTAAGTACATTGATTCTGCTGTTTCAAGGACTTTTGGGAGCATTTGCTCAGGAGATTTTTCCAGAGCCAGTTCTCTGGCCTTGTAAAGTTGTTCTAAATCCGAATTCTTCATTTTAATATTATTAGGGTTTGATGTTTCAATGAAAAACAATTCCCTCTTGGATGTAATTTTAGGATAGCTCCCACTTTGTTTTGACAACTATTGATCTTATCAACTAATATTAACAATAAAAAAAATAGCAAAAACAATTTTCTGTACCAGTTTTCTTTAATGGCTAGTAAATTAGAGCAATGGGATTTTTTACCTATCTGGGATATCTAACTTTAACAAAATTTGAAATTGTAGAAATAACACTTATGATATACAACAGAGAGGTGAAATAAGCAAATTTACACAATATTCTCTAACTTCTAGAAATGCCGTTTCTTATATTCTTTTCAATAAATGAGACTCAAATTGTAGGATAACACAAAATCACAGAAAAAAAACTAGTTGTTGATTGATTCTACCTTTTATCGGATTAGAGGATTAGAACGTGTAGTAGCTTCACGATTCAATTAATGAGATTTTGGTCAATAAAAATACCTCTGATTTACTAAATTTGATTGATTTTTTTTTTTTTGTCAACACTCGATGATGGATCCAAAGGGAAAAAACTTGAAAAAAATTCATACGTATATAGTTACACGTGAAATAATATTATAATATCAAAAATGATAAAGCAATGGTAAAGGAAAAGTAAAAATTAAATAAGAAATAAGTCTTAAGACCGTATATTTATATTTATATTTATATAAGTGTAAAGAAAAGTTAGTATACAAAGTATTTGTTCATTTCATTAATACTTTCTTTTTTTTAATATTGTTTCAATCTCTAATTCGACTCAAAGCTCATAAGCATTTCAATGACTATTTTTGTATCTCTAGAAATAGAAATGTCAAAAAAAAAAAACTTGGCTCGTTCATCAAAGCACTTTTACTCCAACAATTTTATTCCAGAGATAAAGGGCAAAAGTTTATATTCAAGAGGGGAATAATAGTAAAGGAAAAAAAAAGTGGTAGTTGTCCAGTATCTTGAAAGTGTCTAGGTTAACTGCTAGTTGCAAAGGGTTAGTAAATTCCAACATAAGTAGAAAATAAACAAACTAAATCAAAAAAAAATGCTTGCATTGCGTTGATTAGATGCTGTTTATTCAATACCGAATACTGGCTTCAACTTTTTGATCAACAACCAATCAGATCTTGGAACTTGGTCTCTGAAAGCCTTATCCTTCAAAGTATCAATAGATCTTCTAGTGATCATAGAATATAGGGTATCCTTCTCATCAACGTGACGACCCCAGATAGGTTGTTGAGTGGATGGATCGACCAAACGCATAGCTACACCAGCAGCAGTTTGACCTCTCTTGACTTCAGTAACAGGTTCATGGTTAATTTCCAAAGACATAACCTTACCAAGTAGTAGGACTTGCTTCTCCTTTGTTGTTGGATCAGTTTTAACAGCACAAATTGGGGTTCCAACACGCAGGGTACCTTCGATGACATCAACACCAATAATCATTGGACCACGCTTGTTAATGATTTGGATTGTGTTCAAAACACATGGGAAAGTAGCTTCGCCCATGAAGTCCTTACGACGTTGTTCCAAAAGTTGCTCTTGATATTTGGTGAATGAATCGAATAGGTGGTAAATAATATCAGCGTTAAAGATCTTGATACCCTCTTGTTCGGCATATTGCTCAGCTTCCTTGTCAACCTTAACATCGAAACACAACATAACAGCGTATTCAGGTGCCTTTTCTAACATAGTAGATGCCTTCATAACATCACGCTTGTAAACAGGACCTAAACCGATAGACATAACTGGGATTTTCATATCCTTCAAGAAATCTAGCAGAGCTTCCAAAGAACCTAAAGTAGATGCTTGAACAACAACACCCTTACCAGAAGTATCAACAGAGTCCAAAAGACCAGTTAAATCATCCATGACTTCGTCCATCATCTCTTCCTCGTCATCATCTGGACCAACAACCAATAATCTTGAACCAGAAACAGCCTTTTCCAAATCATTGGCAGCGATCTTAACACCCAGGGCAGCCTTAACTTCCTTATGGTGAACGTACTCAGACTTCAAACGCAACTCACGTAATGGTTGTGGAGTCAACAAAGCTCTAATATTTGTTACAATCGGACCATTCATACCACACAGTACAATACGGTCACCCTCTCTCAAGTAACCATTAGATAAAATTACATCGATGGTTGTACCAAAACCTTCGACAACCTTAACTTCAAGAATGGTTGCTTCAATGTGAGACAAATACATCAATTGCTTAGACATTCTCTTTTGAGTTAATTCCAATAGCAACCACAACAAATCTGGAATACCTTCACCAGTGACGGCAGATGTTGGAACAATAGAGACATATTTAGACATGTTCTTATTGTCAAAGTACAATTCAGAGTTCAAACCTTGTTCAGATAGAGCCAATTGGATGTTACTCAATCTGGTAGCAAATTCATCCTTGACAGCCTTACTTTGTTGTTCGAAAGAATCTCTGAATGAGTTGTTTGGGGTTGTTTGCCAGTCATACAGTCTGTCGATCTTGTTCAAAGCGACAATGAATGGAGCCTTTCTGTCTCTTAACAACTTGATAGATTCAATGGTTTGTTGTTCCAGACCATGCATAATATCGATAACCAAGATGGCAATGTTACATAGAGAGGAACCTCTAGAACGCAAGTTAGAGAAAGATTCGTGACCTGGGGTATCGATAACCAACAGACCTGGAACATCGAAAGTTTGCTTTTCGAACTTAGTCATAGTCTTAGTCTTTTCTTTAATAGCATCGATTGGGAAATAAGTAGCACCAATTTGTTGAGTGATACCACCTGCTTCACCACCTTGAACATTGGTTTGTCTGATCTTATCTAGCAACTTAGTCTTACCAGTATCGACGTGACCCAAGATACAACAAATTGGAGAACGCATATCCTTTTTACCAGTGTTCTTAACAGTAGTATCTTCCTTAGCGTAAATGACCTCTTGTGTTTTCTCTTCAGTCTTAGTAGATTGAGTAGTGTCAGCTGGTGTGGCTTCTGATTCCTCAGTAGCATTAGAGGTTTCGTTGTCATTATCATTAGTGGTACCTTCTGTTTCGTCATCGAATGCCAAATTCTCCCAGTCATCAATCAATACTTCTTCACCATCAGCCTTTGCTTCTTCCTTAGCAGAAGTATTAGAAGCTTCGGTTTTCTTAGCAGCTTCAACGTCCTTTGGTTCGGTAGTTCTCTTCTTCTTTTTACCATAGACAACCTTCTTAGGACGAGGTGTTTCAGAATCGTCGGCATTTTTAGCAAGACCAGCAACCTTAACGTTACCAGCAGCTAGAAGAGCTTGACGTCTTCTTTCTAATAGTTTCTTCTCTTCCTTTTGCTTCTTGGTTAGCAGCTTACCTTCAGCCTTTAGTCTCTCACGCTTCTCCTTTTCCTTTTCCTTCTTGGCAGCTCTTTCGGCTTCTCTTTCTTCCTCTTCCTTCTTTAGACGTTCTTCTTCTTCTCTTTCCAATCTTTCCTCTTCTTCTCTTTCTAATCTCTCTTGCTCTTCAAGTTGCTTCTTCAACTCCAGTTGCTTCTTCAAAGCAGCTAGACCAGCTGGGACCTTCTTACCACCAGCTTTCTTTGCTGGCTTCTTAGTCTCCTGTTCACCTGGTTCTTGGGAACTCTCTTTTTCTTTCTTTTCAGCAGCAATCTTTTCAGCATTTTCCTTGTTCAATTGCTTGTTCTTTTCCTTTTGAGCTTGTTGTTGAGCCTTCTTCTTTTGAGCCTGTTCCTTCTTCTTTTGCTTCTCACGTTCTTTCTTCTCCTTTTCCTTCTCCTTCTTAGACTTCAAGACTGGCTTGCCTGGTTCCTCTTTCTTAACCTCAGTCTCAGCTTGCTTCTTCTTAGACTTCTTCAATGTAGCCATGAAATCTAACTCAGCAGCAGCCTCTTCGGCACCAGCTTGCTCAACATCAGCACCGGCATCAGCACCAGATTCTTCAACTGGAGTACCTAGTTCTTCACCTTGAGGAGCGTCTTCTTCAAAATCTTCGTCCCAGTAGTTTTGCTGTTGCTTCTTTCCCTTCTTCGCCATTGTTAAAGTTTTCTTCCTTTTGTAAAAAGTGTCCTTTACTTAAGGGGTTATTTCTAGGTCTTTTATTTTTAAATGGTTAAAAGAAATCTGATAAAAAGACTTAAACTATGAAGCTCATCGATTTAATTGCTTAACCGCCCGACCAAAAAAAAATTTCACACACACACACTCAAACTTGCACACCGAGAACCACTGCGATCGATGAACAAAAAAAAAATTTTTCAGTCCGGGTTACAATTCAAATAAAATATAGTATCTCTTTCTACGTATATTGATGTGCAATGTTCGTCATGTTTGATATAGAATATGATACCTATTTACGTAATATCATGTGCAAATGTCGTATAGATATACCAGAAAATTTTTTTTTTTCGTTTTCTCACCGACTTTCCGTCGATAGCGTTCATAATTTCTTCTAATTAATAGCGATGAGCTGAGTTTATAGTTGAAAAATCTTAGAAAGCTAGAAATTCTATATTTTTTGGTCCATTATTACTTTTATTTTATTTTTTGTATATTTACTGGAATAACAGTAGTCTCCAGGATAAAGAAATTGATTTTGAGAAATGTCTACTACCGTTGAGAAAATTAAGGCCATCGAAGATGAGATGGCCAGAACCCAAAAGAACAAGGCTACTTCGTTCCATTTGGGTCAATTGAAGGCTAAGTTGGCTAAGTTGAGACGTGAGCTATTGACATCGGCTTCTTCTGGTTCTGGTGGTGGTGCTGGTGTTGGTTTTGATGTGGCTAGAACAGGTGTAGCAAGTGTTGGGTTTGTGGGGTTCCCGTCAGTGGGTAAATCCACATTACTATCTAAATTGACAGGTACTGAATCAGAGGCTGCTGAATATGAGTTTACCACTTTAGTTACTGTGCCGGGTGTTATCCGTTACAAGGGTGCCAAGATTCAAATGTTGGATTTACCAGGTATTATTGATGGTGCTAAAGACGGTAGAGGTCGTGGTAAGCAAGTTATTGCTGTTGCCAGAACTTGTAACTTATTGTTTATTGTCCTTGATGTCAACAAACCTCTACATCACAAGCAGATTATTGAGAAGGAACTAGAAGGTGTCGGTATTCGTTTAAACAAAGAGCCTCCAAATATTGTCATTAAGAAAAAAGAGAAAGGTGGTATCTCTATTACAAATACTGTTCCTTTGACCCACTTGGGTAACGATGAAATTAGAGCTGTAATGAACGAATATAAAATCAATAGTGCTGAAATCGCTTTTAGATGTGATGCAACAGTTGATGACCTGATTGATGTCCTTGAAGCTCCGACAAGAAGATATATGCCGGCCATCTATGTGTTAAATAAAATCGACTCCTTGTCTCTGGAGGAGTTAGAACTATTGTACAGAATTCCAAATGCAGTCCCAATTTCATCTGGTAAAGAATGGAACTTAGACGAACTATTACAAGTCATGTGGGATAGACTAAATCTGGTTCGTGTTTACACAAAGCCAAAGGGTCAAATACCCGACTTCAATGACCCGGTCGTTCTTAGATCAGACCGTTGTTCCGTTAAGGACTTCTGTAATCAAATCCACAAATCGCTGGTAGATGAATTTAGAAATGCATTAGTCTACGGTAGTAGTGTGAAACATCAAACTCAATACGTCGGTTTGAACCACATTTTAGAAGACGAAGATGTCGTTACAATTCTAAAAAAGTAAGCATATATATCTCATTTCCATATAAGGATGTTTTATTCAACTAATAGTATATTTTTCTCGTTTTCATTGTTCCAATACCCTCATCTTTAAAATTCTGTATAATACTCCCTCTCGATAATAATAGTGGAAAAGAAAGAAGTTATTCAAAATTCTACAAGGGATAGATATTAGGAGTATATTAAAAAATAGAAGGAGAGCAAACCTTCTTATATAATTAACTGATGCTGAAAGATATATTGTTACAAATAAATGGCTTTGCCAGCACTACTTGTTGACTATACTATCAAAATTATAAATGCTACCATATAAAAGATGATATTACTGAAAAAAAAACTTTTCACAGAAAGCCTAAAATCAGTTATTCAAAAAGAGTGCAAATTATAGTGGAAATACTACCTCAAGTGATCCTTTTGCCTTAAAGCTTCATTTTCTTGTCTCAATCGTTGGATCTCTACTTGATATAGTTGTTCATTGTTTTTGAGGTAAACGATGTAATCTATTGCCTTCTGTAATATTAGACTTTTGTTAAATCTTGTTTTTGAATTTACATGTTCTCCAGGAACGTTTTCATTCTGGTGCTTCACAGCTGAATGGACTTCGAATGCCGCCTCTCCATCAGACACCCACGGTATCATCTTTTGTAGTTGCGCAATTTTGGTGTTAATATTAATCCTGTATTTTTTCTCAATTTTATTATGAGCTACTTTTTGTACTTCTGTTAGTCTCTTTCGTGTCGTCCTCTTCCTCTTGCCTTTCTCTTTTAAATTATTGCTAGCATTTTGGGCTAATTCAGATTGAATATTGGTTTGGAAATAAGGAACGCCATGCATGATCCTGTGATTATCGCCATCTTGATAATTAATTTCGCCGTTTATTGTAGTATGGTTATTGTTATCCACAGAGTATGACATTTGTCTACTTGAAAGATCTTCTTTGATTGAAGACAAAGATGAATGCATAGATGTCGCCACAGGAGTTGGGAATCCTTGCTCCCTTAAAATAGTAGCCCTCCCTTTTAAATGATTGATATTATCATAGTGTTCGTGGGAATGAATCATATTAGATTTTACCATACCTTCAAGTGGTTCAAACCATCTATTTACATAAGGATTTCCGCCAGCGATGTTTTGTCCAGAAGAGGTTAAGGTGTATGCACTAACAACTTGATTTGGATTTGTTGGCTCATTAATGCTCTGATTGGGTCTCCCATAATATGTTGCTACTGCAACATTTTCACCGTTGTTTTGAGGTACCCAGTCTCCTAAATTATTGGAGTTGTTGGTATCATTGCGTTGGTGATGATGCGGTTCATATTTTTTAACATCATCGTCCAGTTGTTCCTCTGAAAACAGAGTCGTTCCAATTAGCTCCATTTTTTCCATAAATTATTTTAGGTTTGTTTGAATGAAGGTTCTGTTCTAGTGCCAATATTGACAATAATAATAATATTAATATAATAATGATAATATTAATATAATGATAATGATAATAATAATATGAAAAAAAAAAAAAAAAAATCAGTAAGAAATAGATGACCTTAATTGAGGTTAGGGGGGTGGTTCAAGTAAATGTAGTAAATGATAAAATTGACTTCTAATAATTTAACGACGGAGAATAATCGATAGTTTTTCAAATAAAAAAATATTGTTAAGTCTCCCAATATAACAATGACTTCAAACTTCACCACGAATTGGCATCCCTTAGTTGCACTAGTTACGATATCAACTAGTGGGCGGATGATTCAAATATTTGGTATTGATCAAAAATAAAATAAGTAAATGAAATATTTTGATTTCTGACTATCAAGGACTGTGAAAAAGCTCAGGAGGTAATATTGTGTTTGATTATGGGAAATACAGTTGATGACTAATTCTATCCCAATCTGTGCATAAACAAATTAAATTCGAGATATCGCTGTTACTTCCGTTAAAATAGATGGAATAGATAAGAGACCACGGTAACAAAATCAATTAGTAATAGTATTACAGATGCCAATAAAATACTCTTTGCAAGTCGAATAGAATATAATTCAATAATCCAAATTTACGTAATCTAGGAGAAAACTTTTATTCTCCTATATATACAACTTTGGATTCCAGGTATGAAATTGCGAAACTAATATACATAAAATGATTTTCGCTTTTTAATCCTTTATTTAATGTTTTATTTTCTTTTTTATTCCATTGAGATACTATGAATAGTCAAAATAAATTGAATGAATTTTTAGAATGGAGCTCAATTGTAATCACAGAACAGCCCCGAGAGTTTTTTTAAGGCCTGGAGCCACATGTAGCTTAAGGATGCTACGAATTCAGCAAAAGAAACGCACTGGTGTACCAATACGCAAATACCCGTTCCCTGTAATTAGCAAGCATCTAAGAAAGCAATAAGTAAATAGAGCATAAATCTAGTATATTTCAAATTGGATATTGACGGTCTATTGAACTTTCTTAGTTAATAATAAATGGCAGTGTTGAAAGTAAGATAATTTCGAATCTTTTCGGAACATGAGAAAATCAGCCTTTACTAGATACTAAGTGTATTTCCAGTAGGTGCTAGAAAATAGAATTGATATTTTGATTTCCTCGATATAGCATAAGGTAAAGAGAAATTCAGTAGCGGCATTATCAGATTTTGTTCAAATTTCTCGAGTAGGGCAATCGCCCCTCACTGTAAAAGTAAAATGTCAGCACAGATTCTAACCACTATTCAAAACCCTCACCTAACCAAAGAAACTTGAGTACAAGAAAAGGAAAATGAACAACATCTGCTCTGCGAATTTCGTCTGTTTATGAAAAAGTTCAAATAATTGGATACTGTGTAATGAATTTGAGTGAATCGACCTTTTTCGGATTGTGCTTGAGACGGAAATAAGAAACAATTTTATTTGTTGAAAAAGAAAGAAAAAAAAAAAAAGACTCTAGTGTTGGCGATCTGCTTCTATTGATACTATTAGCACGGGGAAACATCTAACAAAGTTCTTAAGGTGTCACTGCAGCGTTGGATAGAAGTGGGGCATAGAAAAAGAAAGAATCTGAGAACTAAAAATAAAAGAAGGAAAAAGAAACGATTGCAAGTTTAAAAATAAACACTCACTGAAACCTAGTGAGATTTTACGAATTATTTTCTTAGCTCATAAAATCGAGTTAGGAGAGGGGAAAATAAAGTG
Source organism: Nakaseomyces kungkrabaensis (assembly GCA_030556385.1). Lineage (NCBI taxonomy): Eukaryota > Fungi > Ascomycota > Saccharomycetes > Saccharomycetales > Saccharomycetaceae > Nakaseomyces > Nakaseomyces kungkrabaensis. Next base: position 186,702 of record JAKTPY010000003.1, on the reverse strand, counting down.
AAAAACGAAGTCTGATTCGGGCAGTTCCACTTGTTATTATGTTGTTTTTTTGTCATCAGCTGACACTTTTCTTCTCCCTTAGAAACCATCATAGAGAAACCACATAAATAAGAACATTCTACAATAACTTCTCCTTTTAGAAAATGCTGTTAAAAGGTTCGTATGATTTCACAGTTCTGTTCTAGTAGATTAAACTAGGGCACTCCTCTTAGAAAAATAAAAAGGATACGACATTGTGAAATCCTTCATGAAAAAAAAGACATCACCTGTTGTCGGCAAAGGTTCTCCGATTTGTTAAAAAAAATAAAAAAGAAAGCCTGTATGAATAGGCTCGCTACTGAATCGGTTCGTTTCTTTTTCAATTTTTCTTTTTCTGTTTTTATCCAGCAGTTTTAAACTGGGTGAAACAAAAAATCAGTTGGATTTTCTCTCTACAATATTTTAACTGGTCTCTGAAGCAAGGGGTTGAAAGAGACAAATCATAAATGATGTATAGGCTTAATTGTGGGAAATTCTCAGAACTCTTGCCAAGAAAAATTCTCCTCAAATTAATATTATGAAATGTCTGAAATGTCAACTACAGTATACATTTACGATGTTGTCCCCTATTTCCTCATTTTAAAATACTACCATGGATAACAATTCCCCTTCGATATATTCTGTTCATCATTTTAAATTCGATAAATAATGTCCTCAACTAATTGCAATCGCAAGATAACTTTATCAACCCCCTTCTTTCTTTACCTTTACCAAGAGTTAGAAAAAAAACTATTGATTGGTAAGTAAGTATTAAGCATAAAATAGTGGTATTAACATTTTCTTATTCTTTCTTCAAAGAATAACACGATAGGAAAAGAAAAAGAAAATATATCTTCCTTGCATAGCAACAGAATTACTCACCCTTACCATTCCAAAGCTTCTTTGTCTCAGTTTTCTTTTCACTTCGAATTGAAAATAAAAGTATCTATTTTTAATTTTTTTGTAATGGCGTACCATCAACACCAAATAGCTGGAATACAATATTTCAAAAAAAGTAAAGGTAAAAAGAAAAAAAAATAATTACAACACTAGCAGCAACAAATAATAAAATAACGCACTTTTTCACGTAGCAGTGTATTGGTATGTATTTCCATTTAAATCTTTGCCATGTATCCTTTAAACTTTCCTTATGAGGAAATTCCGTTAACTTGTAGAGTGTTCTAGATTTTTAGAATAGTTATCATAACAAATCGCAGTAGAATACCTCGTATCACTCAAATTATTCAAGCTAAAAAAGAAAAAAAGAAAAAAAAATAGAATAAAAGTCTCGAAAGCATAGAAAGTCTTACAGTAACATTCAATAATGAATCCCTCAAAAAACAAAATAAGTAGTGCTTTTCCCTTGGTAAAAAGGGAACTCACCCCCTCCCATTCTTCTTCTTCACCTTCTTCATTTTTATTCATTAAAACACCGCAGACGATAAAAACTAGTAATGGATACTCCAATTAACTTCTCTACAGCATGTTCTCTAAGTAGAATGGTTGGCATTGGTCTGTAAAGAACATTTGTACAGAAAATAAAAAATTAGGAGGCAAAAAGAAAGATCTGCAGAGGAAATTTTTCGGGACCTGAAGACGAAGAACACATCGAAGAATTTTTTTTTCTCTCCCTTAGTGTTGTACCTTTCGAGAAAAAAGTATTTTGGGTTTCATGATGAGTCACAGATAAATACGCACAAAATCTGTGATGATTGTTATTCGGCTGATATGTTTTAATTTGTGGGGGTGTGCGTATTTTTTGTGTCCTTTAAAACTTCCCCTCTCACATAAACTACACAAATTCCCTAAGAGATCAATTTTGTTTAGGTTCCACGAAAAAATTATGCTGATAAATTTTTTTCTATTTTGATGAGAAAATATATCCTCGACATAGAAAATAATGCAGCACTTCTCGTAAGGGTTCTTCCAGAAAAGGACGTAAAAATAACAAATGTGTGGCCTGACGTTTACTTTTCTTTTTTTTCCTAAATATCCTCGATACATCAACTGATGACAGGGAAAAAAGAAAGAAAAGAAGAGATAAAGATCGCTCGGCTGTTACCTGCCGGAAAAGTCGGAATACTACAAACAAAAAAAAGCAATTTTTAGTTAGACAGAGAAAGAATAACCGTAGAAAACATCTAACGGAAGAAAAAAACCTTCCCTATCTTTGCCTTATCAACTGTTTGTGAGACACAAGCCAAGGAAGTATAAAATGAAGTGGAAGGATATCTAAAAAGGCATTTATTCCGGATCACTCCCTGCTTATTTTGAATTCAAGGCAATAACTTCAAGGTTCCTTGAAAAACTTTCTTCTATTTCTTTTTCACTTTTGTAATTGTGTGCAAAAGTCCCTCTCCAACACTTTTAGTAATAAAAAGTTATGTTCTATATTTGCATAATACTGTTATTTTTGTTTGTTCCTTCATTTCTTTTTTATGGAATGGTGTTGCTAAAGGCAATTTCAATGCCTTCAGTAATGATAGAACTTTCCCATTACAAAGATCGCCTTTTTTTTTTTTTGCTTATTGTCGTAAAGGTCATTATCCATTTGTTCTTGCTTTTCTTTCTTTTTTCTGGAACTGTGGCTTATTTATTCATCTTTGGAAATCGACATCACCTTATTCAACCGGACCTCTCAAGAGTAAAAATCAGTGGTACACCGTCGATCATATGATAAACGGCATCAGGTGACATATTCTACCCACTTGTTGTATGATTTGTATACACGTGCACTCATAGCAAAACGGTACAAAAAAAATATTGTGAGTAAAAGGGGTAGATGAAGTAAGGTGATGTCGTCTACGTGGCTAAAATCACGGATGTTTCATTGTCTTCCATCATAGAAAGAAAAATAGCGTTCACTATTGTTCAAGACAAATTAAACACATAATTAGGTAAGTTTTTTCTCTTCCTTTTTCTGATTATGCGGGGCAATCCATTCCTCTTTGATTTCTTGGCAAAACTCATAGGAATCGGCCGATGAAGATTTCTTTTCGAAACAAAGCACCTTCAGTTTTCAAAGTGTGGGTCACCTTTTTCTCTTTTTTTCTTTTCTTACCACGCGAACGCCTTTTGTTCTTCGTTGTTAATCTTCTAACTAAAGTAATTGTTTTAATTTCATGCTGCTATTTTTGTCAATTAATTTCTTCGAATTTTTAGAACAAGAAAGAAACTTTCTTTTTTCTTCACATTAAGGGGGGGGTATTCTCCTATCTTTACTCCCCTTTTGAAATTTACCAGTGGGAGATCCACCAGATAAATACTATTGTATGATAGAAATAGGTATCTCTGAAAATTTCAGTATTCATTGCAATTGCTTTTTGTGAACCAAAATTATTGCCTCAATTGTTATCTGATAAATCAACATTTCAATTGTAATAGTTCATTCATAACCTCTTTGATTGGATACTATGTAATATCAATTACTTGAAATGATAATTTCATTATTTTTTCTTAGCCCAAGCGGTATAAAAAAAAGTGTTCAATAGGTTTATGATCGTGATAGTTTCGTATATGATGCACGATTTGACTTCTCCATTTTTTTTATTAGGCAACTGAAAAACGATTAGAGGTTGTCGCTAAGATTCAACCGCTTGACCATACATTGAAATTAGAATCTATTGATAAAATTTTTCATCATTTCTTTGAATTGGCCAGAAGAGACATACCAATTATTCAAGTAGTTTTTTTCCACTTTTTATAGTTTTGATTGACAACAAAAAAACGGAGTAAAGGAATTTCGATATATTTATACCCTCATCTTGCACTGAAGTAAATGAATTGAGAACTGATCTTAATGAAATGGATACAAAGTGCGTCACAAATTTAAAAATAGAACATACAGGAATTTAGTAGGTCAAATTAAAAAATTTGCGATAACCATTCTGTATTTGTTTCTAGTGGGGTTAATTTTGCTGTGTTGAATTCTTAAAATTTATCCATCATAAATGTAAAAAGAATCAAAAAAAAAAACAAAGTAAAGAAACATTAAAGGATTTAAAAAAACAACGTGGATTACCGTCAGCTAACGATTAATTCCCTTAACAGTTTGAAGACATTTCTTCGAAGAGACACAACCACAAATAACGAAATACTTGCGAAGTTTTTCAAGTGACGAGAAGCATCTTTCAATCACTTAATAATCCGACCTTATAAATATGATTACTGGGAACTAAGAAAAACTACTAATAAATTAAATAAAATCTGTAGGCAGTTACTTATTAGAGTGTAAATAATCACATTATCGAGCTGTTACTTTTTCTGTGATGAAAACATCTCTATCACCTTCCTCATCTCCCAAACCCACACTCGTTGGTTCATTGTGTTCTTTTCTTTTTCTCCTTTAAAGCACTCAGCAAACGTCTTACTGAGTGCCTTCGGGTTTGGAAATTTGTGAAAAGTTCTACAGCGTTCAGTTGAACGTAGCAAGATGGATCTAAGAGCGGATTTGTTAATTGACTGCTAATTGCGCCTCTGTGTTGGAAACAAAAGTGTGTAGAAGAATAGTTAACATATACCGATCTGGCTTATAGTTATTTCCTTCATATTTCCGCTCGCCATTCATTCTAAAAGTATTGTTGTGTTGCTATTTACTGGAGATTCAAGCTCTACCTCTCTGTTTTGTACGCCCAAAACGGATATTATGGTATAATAGATATTATATCAGATTTTCACTCATTTGGCAGTGAAATTCAAGTAGATATGAAGTAAATAGCAAGTACTCTGAAAAAAATTTTTTACGGTATGTTGTATCCAATGTATTTGAGTATCGTAGAAAGAGGAGGAGAGAGAATGTACCAAGGTCTTGCTCGTAACGGTATTACTAGTTGTTTTCTTGTTATTGCACTATACTTTACGGACGGCTTATAGAGGGCCAGAGTGATCACCCATTTGCCTTGAACTTTCATTTCAATTGCTTTTGATGAATATTGTCTCACAAGGTTCAATTGCTCTGATATTTAAGTGTGGAAACTTATAGTCTTATACTAACGAGCAAGAGAGGAACGATTATACATATCGTGGTTCATTGAAATCCTAACAGAAAAGATGAACAAGTAGGATTATTTATGTGAGAGAAAAATAAGAGTTTGAAAAATCTATATATAGACCAAGAACGTTCTTGCCCGTTATAACATTCCTTTTTCTTATTAGTGTTCTCAGAAAACGGCACATACCTATTGTGTGTACTGAACTCATTTGGTTGCCTTATGCAACCGGCTGTTCATCAGGATACCTCCCTGTATTCAAATAGAGCTAAAAATACCTGCTCTCCTGATATAATTTTTTTGATGCATCACGTGGGGAACACCTTTTGAGCCAATTTCTTTTTGTAATAACTAATACGATAGTGCTTCCATAGAAATAAGAACAAAAAAACCGGAAGCTATGTTTGTTTCAGGTTTATTTAAAACCGCATTAAAATGTTAAGTAGAATAAATATATACCAGCCTGGGAATGTGGTATACTTAATAGTCTTTTTGTGAGATATTCTCTTGATTTATTTTAAAAAAAAAATTTTTTTCAAATGCGATTGAATGTGTTTAATAAGCAGTATCCATTTTTTGTAGAATGAACGAGTAAATTTATTAAATCACTGTGAAAATTAGTATTATCAATAGTCTAATGTAAACTTATTTTGTCAGGTAATTTTTGACGTTTTGTAGGCTGTATCAATGTAAATGGCACAACTGGATTAAAGGATCATTCAGCATCGAAGAGCATCTTCACTATTGTTAAAAATAACGAATCATAAACATAAGAAGGATAATAGGATTTTTCTCCCAAAATATTAATATATGAATGCTTGTCTTTAAAACATAATATAATCGTTACTTAATATATTTTTATCGATGTGATTTTTATGGAATCAAATTGAGATAATAAAAACCAGAACTAAATAGAAAAAATAATTATCTAAATAAACTTGGTCTTTCGTGAAACATTAATGTCTTTGTTCATGTTTTTGATTTTTATATATCAAATCTATAAATTGTTTAAAATAAATTGAGAGGATAATGAAAAAAGGAAATATCGTTAAATTTTCGATTATAATTCTCAATTAATTTAAACAGTGGAGACTTGCAAGGTGTTGGAGTGACCGACACCAGCCTTGAAACCTTGGATGGAAACGTAAGTGTCACCCTTCTTCATGATACCGAATTCGATAGCCTTTTCGATACCGAAGTTCAATCTAGCTTCAACATCTTCAGTCCAGTCAGCAACAGATTCCTTCTCGTAAACGAATGGGAAGACACCTCTGTACAAGTGAGAGAATCTGGCAGTTCTGGCGTTTCTGGTGACCAAAACAATTGGGCAGTTTGGTCTGTACTTGGAGACCAATCTGGCGGTGGTACCAGAGGTAGACAAAACGATGATAGCCTTAGCCTTTTGTTCGAAGACAGCGGCGACAGCAGAAGCAGCGACGGTTTCGGTGGTAGAGGTTGGCTTTGGAGTGCAGTTTCTCATGTCATCGTAGTTTGGCAAGTAAGCGATAGCTTGTTCAGCAATCAAAGCAGTTTCAGCCATGGTAGTGACGGCGTTAATTGGGTAGTTACCCTTGGCAGTTTCACCGGACAACATGACACAGTCAGCACCGTCCAAAACAGCGTTACCGACATCGGAAACTTCAGCTCTGGTTGGTCTTGGGTTGTAGGTCATAGATTCCAACATTTGGGTAGCACAGATAACTGGCTTACCGGCCAAGTTAGACTTAGCGATCAACTTCTTTTGGACAGCCAAGACTTCTGGGGCTGGGATTTCGATACCCAAGTCACCTCTGGCAACCATGACAGCGTCAGTAACCTTCAAGATTTCGTCGAAGTTGTTAACACCTTGTTGGTTTTCAATCTTAACGACGATCTTGATGTCCTTACCCTTCTCACCCAAAACTTCTCTGATGGTCAAGACATCGTTAGCAGTTCTGATGAAAGAAGCGAAGATCATGTGGACACCGTTCTCAACACCGAATTGCAAATCAGCCTTATCCTTTTCGGACAAAGCTGGCAAATCGACATCGGTACCTGGCAAGTTAACACCCTTGTGAGAACAGATCTTACCAGCGTTCAAGGACTTAACCTTCAAGGTCTTGTCGTCAACAACTTGCAAGACTTCGAAAGACAAAACACCGTCATCGACGTAGATGATTCTACCAGCAGTGATAACCTTGGTGATGTTCTTGTAGTCCAAGAACATGATCTTGTCGTCACAAGCCTTAGCGTACTTGTCATCGGTAGTGAAGATCATTTCGTGGTTTGGTGGGATTGGGTAGTCAACGTCGTTGGTGGTGGTACCAGTTCTGATTTCTGGACCCTTGGTGTCCAAAGCAATAGCCAATGGTCTACCTGGGTACAATTCTTCAGACTTTCTGGCGTTGTCAATGACAGACTTGTGGTACTCGTAAGAACCGTGAGAGAAGTTCATTCTAACAATGTTCAAACCGGCCTTTCTCAAAGCAACCAAGGTTTCTGGGTTGTTGGTCTTTGGACCGATGGTACCAATGATGGAGGTTCTTCTCAAACCCTCACCTGGAGTGGTTTGCAAGTTAGTCAATCTGTGCAATCTAGATTCCATTTTTAATAATATAGTCTGTGATTGGTTATTTTTTCAGAAGCAAAAAAGAAAATTTGAAAGGAAAGTATACTAAACGAAAGAAACTTTTACAGTGAAAACCAAGTTAAGAAGAGAAAGAGAAAGAAATACAACTACTTATATATATATATATGTATATTCAAGAGATCAATTGAAGAAGAAAAAAAGAAAGCAAAAACCTTTGTTCCTCATCGAAACGTATTGAAAAAAAAAAAAATTTTTTTTCAGGAAATGGAGAAGATAGAAGACCCTATTTTTAATTGCTTTTCTGCCTTATTCTTTAAGAATTGGCCCTATAGAGAACTCCTTCTCTCCCAAAGTTATCTTGGATTTCTTTTTTTTTTTTTGGTTTTTTCACCCTTTGTTTGTTTGTAGCACTATTGCGTCTTAAGCTAAAATCAGAATTAACCTGTTGATGGTCGTGTTAATAGGTAAAAACAACTGTATCTAGGAAGGCAGACCCTTTGTTTTCTGAATTTCGTTGTGTGATGTTCCAACAAATTTTTTTATAGAATTACGTATTTTTTTTCCCTCTCATTTTGTAGCTCAAACTCAATTGATAATGAGGGAATATACATCTCAAGGGTACTTATTAGTGGAATCCGTATAGATTACACTAGTACACCAAAAAAAAAGAAGAGATGTGTAAACCAAGTAAGTGGTACCGAGGCAAATAAACAGTACGGCTCTTACTTGGAACAATGGGCTCTTTCTATCTCTAATTCTTCTATTCCTTTCCCATCTCATTGCTCTTTCTTTCTTTTTATATTTTCTTTCTGGAATTGTGGATTCCGTGGGTGACTGGGTGTTTCCCCTCTTTATTACCCTGAATTTGAAAAAAAATAAAAAATTTCTTTCTCTCTATTAGCTTATTTTACACGTAAATGACATGTGACTATAATTACATTCAAAATGTGTTACCCTGTTGAGAAAAATCGAAAAAAATTATTTTCTAGGATTGTGTTACCCTGTTGAGAAAAATTGAAAAGAAATTTTTCTGGGATTGTGTTACCCGTTCAATAGAAAGAATTATTTTTGTTTTCGGCAGAGGTTGGTTTTTACTCAGCAGGGTAAAATACTGGCAACCTTTTTTCTTCCTCCTTTTGGAAAGAAAGTCGATCAACCCTATTTGAGAATATTAGTCAGCAAAAATAAGAATACTAAAAATATTATTTTAGTAGGGTTGGAGGAAAATAGAGAGTAGTTGAAAAAGACAAAAAGGATTTACCTGAAAGTAAAAAAAAATTTTCTTCTATTATGGATATATTTTATTTTCTCATATTCTTTAGGACCCCTTTTCCCATTGTAATGTTAAAATCGGAACCGTGAAAGTGTCCTTGTTAATTTCTTAAACAAACCAAAAGAAAAGTAACAATTTTGTCATTGAAAAGAAATTCATCCATATTGAGTAAAAAGCAGGGTCCTAATGTAAGGGACAGGACAAACTTATCTTCAATATGTTGTCTCTTGTTCACCTCTTTCTTGGTGTTATTTTGCTAACTTCTCTTTACATAGTAGGAAGATCCTTTTTTTTTTGATGTTCATTTTTTTGTAGTTTTACATGAATTGTACGAAGATTTGTTACAATAAGAAAAAATTTCTTTGCCCACCCCAGAGAAATTGAAATTTCAGAATGAGGTACGGATAAAAACAAAGATAAACTTTTTTTTTGTTCTTCTTTTAAGATTTAAAAATTTCTTTTTTTTCTTCTTTGGCTTTTTCACAGAAGGGATTTGTCCCTATTTTTTACGGGTCCTCTTTTGAAAATGAAGCTCTAGCTAGATCTTCAAGACCTATTTTAGTCCATCAAATTCATCAAATTTCCACTGAATTTCTGTGAGTCAGTATAATAACTGGTAGATCATCAAAAAAAAAGAAATTTTTTTCTTAAAGCTGCCCGAACTGTTCTGAGAGTTGAGGGAGGGGAATTCTTGTGAATGGACAAAAGAAAGAAAAATTTTTGTCATTAAGAAAAATATTGCCTTGATTTGACAGATTCTCTTATTTTTTATGGGGAGAGAGGAGATAGGGAGATAGAGAGAAGATCTATAGAAGATCGTAGAAATTGAAATGGTCGTTACACTCAGGAGTAATCCTTAGATGTGATCTGCGAGTTGTTATATTTTTCGATTTCTTTTCAAAGTTAGGAGGGGAATCAGGCCTTAGTTGATTCATGGTTATGTCCTTAGTAAAAAAATGAATGTCTAAAATACCATTACTATTCTTTTTTTCCTTTATTGGTAAAAAATTTCTTATAGTAATAATTATATGATATGTGATCCAAGCCCTCTTTTAATTTGCTCTACATATTATTTTCTATTCTATTTACTTTATCTTCCGATATTTGCTCTTGGATGTGCACCTCCAATTGTTCTTTTAGACAATTGAACTCTATCAAAAAAAGAGGTAATTGTAAATCAAGCGATTTCTTTGTAGATGAGAAAGAGATACAACGTGGATTGTGAAGGAGAGGATTAAATTAAAGAAGATTTGGGAATTGTATAATTCTTACAGGATCAAATTCTCTTGTCCATGGACAGACTAAATATTTTTGGTTTCCAATTACTTGGTTATTCAAACAAGAGAGTTCTTTTTTGTAAACTATACTAAACTAACTACTTTTTTTATTTAGAAAAAATACAATGTGTGGAGGATCAGTGTTATTATAGAGTATTTGTATGAGGGGAAAACAAAAAAAAAAAAGATTGTAATCAATATTAAAACACATCACGTTCATGTAATACCGTTTCAAGGGTGATCCCGATACTAATTACTATGTAGAATTCGGATCATAAAAATTAAAACCGAGCATTCCTTGAATTCATGTTATTATTTTGTTTTCGTAGTGTTAGTTCTGGTGACTAAATAATAGATTAGAGCAACAACAACAATAGCAAAATGAATATCTACGGTACGACTCTATTGTAATTGTGAACTCAACATTGTACAACAATGAGCTCAACACTCTGAAAAGAAAAAAAGCAAAAAAGAAATATAGAAGAATAAAGAACAAAAAAAAAGTGGTGTACAAAATAATTTCAACCTCTCTCTCCTACAATGTAAGGGGAGAGGAGAGAAGGGAATTAGAGCGGATTTTTTAGTCGAAGTTATTTTTTTTTTATTTTAATTTAAAAAAAAAAAAAAAAAAAAAAAAAAAAAATCAACTGAAAAAGTCACATTTCAAATCACTTGGGTCAAAAAAATCAAAACCCTAATGTCCTTGTTTTTTTGACTTAGGGTTTGGGTTTTCCTCGTCCCTTTTTTTCCCCTCTGTCAAAAAAATGAATTTTTTTTCCTCTTTCGATCATATCTCTTCAAGGAAAACAATCATTCGTAGTAACTATGAAATTCCACCTCAATTTTTTTGACATTTTCTTAGAGACAGACGTAGCAACATAGGTCAAAAATTTTTTTGATCTCTTTTTTTTTTTTCTTAGTATTTCTTTTTTTTTTTAACTAGGGCTCAACCAGTATTCCACAAGCAGTTCTTAGTGTGTCCGCACTTTCTCTTTCTCTCAATTTTATTCAACATTCTCGAGATCCCTGAAACACCCCACGAAGGTTTCTATCGGGCCGTTAAGATAATTTTGTGGGCTATGTTTAATGGCCGAAAAGTGAGTCGATTTTAATCACCCAATAGTCTCGGAACAAGAGGAATTACACAAAAATTACGTAGCAATTACATTTATAAATTTTCCATTCAACTTTTCTGGGTGATTAAAAAAAAACAACAGCAACAAAGAGAACAATAAGGAGAAGGGATTGTGTACTCGATTGTCTGCCTTTTTTTTAAATTTCTTCAGGGTCTTTTCGGGTCTGACCCCTCTCTTTACGTTGTTCGTACTGGACCCTTGGAGGGAACGGAAAACAAAAAGAAGGTTAGAAAAAAAAAATCTTATCGCTGAAGAGTACGAGGGGCACAAAACAATAGCCGGGAAAAAAAAAGGCAGCAACGACGAAAGGATCGGTAAGGAAAAAATTTTTTCCTCTCTCCTGGCCACTAAGAGAGAAGACGAGATTTTGCTCATAATTGCAAAGAAATTAGTAATTCAAAAGTAGTAGACACAAGTGGTCGCCAATAGTTTTAATTCGACCAAGAAACTGTGTTAACTATTATCGTACGTTTTTAATTCTAGCTTGTTTGACAGGTCCCTGTTGCCTCTGTTATTTGTTATTGTTATAGTTTTCTTTCTACGAACCGGTTATCTCCTTGGTGATCCAACAGGTAGAGTATTGTAGTACTATTGTCACTAGCACTACAAGATTTACTATAACGAAAGATAGTTGAGTCTTTTTTTTTTCCTTTCAGACAGCCTTCTTTCTTTTTTTCTACTCCATAGATAAAGTGAGAGGAGAGAATTGATTTGATTGAAGACGAAAACTTAGTGCTGCTTTATTTTTTCGTTTAGTTTATAACGTATTGAGGGGTTGTACCGCATTCATATATATTCGCTTCTATTCCGTGGCTGACTTATTTCACTCAACACTAAAGTATACAAACAAGAATATACCAAAAAGAGAAATAGAAAATACCCACTTCAATTACTCTAGGAAATAAGAATTTATCAGAAGAATCAAGGAACCTGCGTTTCTATAGTATATCAGACGTTCAGATAAATTTCATTTCATTTTGTCGGTTTTGCCATATTGTCATTATCTTTCTTCCTTTTTTTTGTCAGTTAGGGTCAGAACTATAAACACCGTTGGCGTCATTTGAGCATTTGGTCTTTTCTTTTCTTTTTTTTCTTTACAATTTGAGATTCAATTGTTTATTTTACTTAATTGAGTAAAAAAAATAGTATTTTATCTACAAGGGTTGATAAAGTCGAACAAAAAAGTGGTCTTTTTCTAGTCGTAAGTCCTGGTGATTAAATTCTTTAGAGTCTCGAACATTATATCAGGTTTTCTTTTTTTCTTTGTTTACATTTTATTCGACAAAGATCAAAGATAATTAATTGCAAGAACATAGCGCAAGAAAAGTAGAAAAAAATAATGGGTTGGTTTTGGGCAGACAAACCAGCTACCGGTACGGTTAATGGTAATGTGGAGCCAGCTGCGGCGCCACATGGCATCAACAGTAGTAATGATGTTGGAAGATGTCCAGTTATGGCTGGTAACTCCAAAATGAATGAAAAGAATCCACTTTTAAATCCATTGAACAATATGCCCGAACTTTCACATGAAAAACAACATGATCAAAAGATCGAATTACCAAAGGATAGAACCATCTCCACTATACCTAAGGGCTCATCGGATGAATATTGGGAGTACCCATCTCCTCAGCAAATGTACAATGCCATGATCCGGAAGGGTAAGATTGATCCGAACACTGGAGAGGAGATTCCAGAGGATGCTGTGGAATCAATGGTCCACGTCCATAACTTTTTGAATGAGGGTTGTTGGCAAGAAATTCTAGAATGGGAGAAACCTTACACAGAGAAATCTCATGTTGAACCTAAGTTGCTGAAATTTACTGGGAGACCAGATAAACTATCCCCAAAAGCACGCTGGAACTACTGGATGGGTCAATTGTTCCCAAATTACTATCTGGGGGAACTTCCATTTGACAGGCATGACTGGGTTGTATTGAGGAGTAATCGAGAAGGTAAGAAGGAGGTGCGTTATGTGTTGGACTTCTACGGTGGCCCTGATGATGCTGATGGCTTACCAACTTTTAACATTGATGTACGACCAGCTCTTGATAGCTATGATAACTGTAGAGATAGATTTCTGAAATATACCAAACCAATTTGGGACGAATACTTTCCTAAAAAATAGGGAATCGAGGAGATAAAGAAGAGTTTGAAAAACTATTTTTAAATCAATATCGGATCAATTGGAAATATCGTGTTATGTGGTTTTCTTACACCTCTTAAAGAAAAAAAGGGCATATCTATGACACCCTAATTTATGATAGTATAATAGTAGCCCTAGCTATCCCCACTACTATTATTTCATTTTCAAAAGTTAACGTTATGTCTTCCTTAACACCCCCCCTCCCCCTTCTCGGGGATTAGTCGGGCAAGAAAACCTCATTGTCTACTATTCTTTACCTCTATAGTTTATACCTGTATATAGAAATTTTTTATTCATAGCAAAGACAAACGCAAAAAAATATCTAGCATATGTTTTGTGCAAGGGGAACTTTTTTTTAACCTGTCAATTGGCAAAAGCTCTGCTAATAATAACTACTGTAACAAAAAAAAAGAAATGTTTTATCCTCTCTATGGTTTATCTTACGTCTCTATCCTCCCCCTCTATCTTTTTTATCACTATGCGATCAGATCAAAATTTCATCCAAGCCCTAGTTTTCTATTCTCCATTCTCATAGCACAAACCCTAAGAAAAAAAGAAATTTTTTTTTTTACTTTTCTCGGGAAAAATTCGACGTTTTTCCCAAAATGGAAAAATCTCAAAAAAAAAAAAGAAAGATATATTTTGTGGTTGCAACAAGTTGAGTGGCAAAGAAATTGGGAGCAAAAAAAAAAGAGAAGGCTTGTGCTATCTCACTGTCATTGCCCACTTGTGCCCTGATCAAGATGTCAAGGCCAGAGCAATAGCGATAGAGAAATTACTGTGGAAAGAGGTTGAGGGTGTAAAAAGGAGGCAGAGAAAGAAAAACGTACGACCTACTCTCATTATCAGTACAGAGGGGGTAGGGGGGAAGGATAAATGGATTTTTTTTAGGGTTTTCTCTTCACAACCCTTGGGGCATTCAGTGACATGCAGGAAACCTCTTTGACCCGACAAAATCTGGAAGTGAAAAATTAGAAAGAGTGGATTGAAAATTACTACGTTTAGTAAAAACTGAAATTCTGTGAACCCTAATTCAAAAATGTCCCACCTCAAATTTTTGCCCAAAGGAGTAACGTCCACAGCCATTCCTTTTTTTAGTTAGGACAAATTGATAGAATGTCCCAATATTGATAGAAAATGAGAATAAAAAAGGCAAGCCCTAAAAAATATTTCCCATAACTAGGAAAAAATAGGCGATAAAACTGAAGCCCTAAAGGACAAAAATTTGAAAAAAAGAAAAAAAATAAAAAGAAAGTACATTTGCACCACCCTCTCAGATTTCTCTTGCCCTTGCTGAAAATCCTTTTTGCAACCAAGAGCATAAGAAATAAAAAAAAAAAAAAAGAAAACCACTATCTATTGGTATAATTGCTTTCTTTTACTAGTGACAGGTGTAGAGCTGATCTCTGTGGAAGCAGCACCTTCTTTTCATTTTTCCATTTGTACGTTTTTTTTTACTTACGGTTTCCTTTTTTCACTTGCCCAACAACCAAACGCTAACCCAAATTATTGTGAAGAAAATACTATAGTGAATGAAGGCTTTCCTCCATTTCTACTACAAAGGGAATTATTATTTTTAAATTATTCTTTGGAAGAAAATATATATATTAGAATAAGTTTTATCTTATTTCTAAATAGTTCTTCCTTCCCCAATAATATTTTTTTTTTTGGTTACTTTTTGCAATAAAGATAACCAGATCAAGATCAATTATAATTAATTGTTCCTGCCATCCTATAAATAAAAAAGGGCAGATCAAAAAACCGAAACTAATAAAAGATAGATTTGATAAAAGAAAAATAACAATAAAGACACTTGCATGATCCAGATAAAAAATTAAAATTTTAAAATCAAAGAAACATTAAACTCATAATAATTGGTCTTTAATATTAAAAATATTCCATTTTCCCCACGCACATATATACCAACCACACTCACTAAAAATACAAAAACACATTTGATATTTTGATTATTTTAAAAAGCAAAATATCCACACATCCATTCATTATTTATCACAGCAGGTTTGTTTTATTATAATTAAGATTAATAGGAGGTTATTTTCACTTTCTAGAAATTTTTATACAATAACCTAATAACTATGTCTCATAGATCAATCAAAAATGCCGTTTATGAAGCCACCAGTTTACCTAACTTGCCATACTTAGCGCAAATTAGAAGAAACATCACTGCTGTCAAGGCAGGGAATCCTAACCTTGTCAGAAAAGAATTAAAGACGCATCATTTGACTATCCAAGAGTACAGTCCAAATCAACTGTCACATCTGCTAAGTTTGGAAACAGAACTTAACCATGCTACCTCTGTGACCAAGTCGCTATCCAACTTCAAGGCTCAGCCTCAAATTAATCATAAGATGAGAACCTTGATATTCGATTTCTTGATGTACTGCCACACAAGATTAAACTTATCCACATCCACTTTGTTTCTGGCCTTCGATATTTTGGACAGATACGCCTCTAAGTTTGTCATCAAGTCTTCAACCTACCAATTGATTGCCTTGACTGCCTTATGGATTAGTTCTAAGTACTGGGATTCCAAGAACAGAGTCGCTACATTGAAGGTCCTGCAAAGCTTGTGTTGTAACCAGTTTACTGCTGGACAGTTCAAAGAAATGGAACTACATTTATTGAAGTCATTGAACTGGTCGCTATGCCACATTGCTACCTACGACTCTTTCATCGATATGCTATTATTCTTGAAGACTAACGATTCAAGCGATAACGAACTGCCAAAACAGTTAAATATAAACGAGACCAAGTTGGGAGCTATTTTACTGTGTGAATTAGCTTCTTTCAACCTTGATCTGGCTTTCAACTACAACCAATCTTCGATTGCTTTGGCTGCTATAACTATAGTCTCTATGTCACTAAATTTCTACAACTTGAATAAGTGGGAAGACTTACAATTAAATGTCAATGATGACAATTTAATTAATATCTGTAAGGAATTATTGGCTCTTGTTTCCAACATTGAAACTTTGCCATCCAGCTTCAAGTTTAAGTACATGTCTAGTAAGCTAGGCCATGGTGATAGCAAGGTTGAGAAGAGCATTCCAACTTCTAAGAGAATCCTTGACGCTTTGCAAAACTATCATATCCAATTACAATTGGAAGAGCTATATCGCTCTCAAGATATTTCTAATAGCTATCCATTTTCCCCAGAAAATCTATCCCCAAATGGTTCGCCATTATCCAATACTTTCGATGAGATCCCGGCCTTATCATCGGCCTCCTCATCTGCATTTTCATCGCCATCCTTTTCACCAAAGAATCCTGGCTATGCTCAAAATGCTACCAACACTTCAACTGATGAACCTCATGTGTATAATCAAAACTTAACGCTTAATGATCAATCGATGATATCATCCCAAACAAATTTATTAAGAAAAAGACAAGGTCTTGATTCTTGTGCATCAGCTTTATCACCTTTCTCTTCAGGTGGTAATTCTAATACAGCTATGAACAATTTCATTTCTCCATTTGCATCCCCAGATTTATTTTCTTTTGCTCCTGCTAACAATCCCTCTCTCTATAATAAGAATATCCTTAAGCATAATAAGACTCTAAGTGGGACCGAATCCATATTCACACCACAATGCTCTTCTGGTCTCTCCTCCAGATCAGGCTCCACTTTCTGTTTACCAATAACACCTAATACACCATCTTTGCTAAACGGTAAGATGATGAAGCAATTGGGTAAGAGACAACCATCTATTTCTTCTGCTGCTGGCAGTGTCCACAAGATGTCTAACCATCTAAGAAATAATCAATACTTATGTCATGTAAGCAACAAGTCTTCCATTTCATCTATCAGCTCTACTTCTAGTTTTGTGAAGGGTCATCATAAAAGAGCATCCTCCACCATGGATATAGATTTCTTTCCTAGTGAAAGATCTTACAAGAGAATCGATAGCAGGTAGCTTATTTAATTTTTTTACGCTTTATTCATTGCAATTAGTTTGTGGATCAAACGTTGCAAACCTATAAATCCAAACACTTTCTTTCAAATAGAAAACAATTTATTTTTTCACTATAAACTGAAATAAAAGGATTTACATGTTATAGAACGAGCTCTTCAGTCAGAAAGAGGCTAGTAAAGTTCAATCAATGATTCAGCTTATTCATTATAGGTATTATTCCATGTTTCTTTTTTTACTATTTACTTCCATTTCTTTGGAGTCACATTTTTATTATAAGAAGCTCTTTAGACACACTCATTTTTTTTTATTTTTGTTTTTATAATTTATAGGACACTTTTCATTAAGACGTGCATTTTAACTTTAGAGAGACTTTCTTTTTATAAATGGATAAATAAATTACTTCGCCAATAGCATCTAATGAATATTTTACCTCTAATCGCATTAAAAGTTATCAAGTCAATTTTGTTCAAGTTATCACTTTATACCCCATTTGCTTCATTGGGTAATATAAATATGATGACGCGTCAGCATTATCCCTTCAAATTAAAAAAGAAAATCTTCAACAGATCAAAAATTCGTAAAATATTATAATGGGAACTAATGCAATTCATAATGTATTTATTTCTGTTACTAATGTCCATCTATGTCTGTTATTTTTTCAAATGTCTACTATTATTCAAAAAACTAACTACAAAAAAAAACAAACTAATGAGTTGTTTGTAAATAGAAGGCGACTAATATCCTAACCAGTGATTGTCCATACATTCAATATTCTTTCATTATTTTCTTCTAACATGTCTTTAGCAACTAGCCAGTCATCCTCGCTCTCAAGAACAACGTAATCGCCGTCTTCATCTTGATATTTTATTCTAGAGATAGCTGTACCATTGGTGTTGAGTTTTCTCTTGATTGTATGAATAACTGTATCTACATCACTTTGCTTCTCTACAAGAACTGTGTAGTAATCGTTATTGAATGCTATTCTGATCAGAATTGAACTATCAGGTATGGAGCTTTTGTAGGTTTCATTGATGGACTTGAATTCACTTTCCATTTGTGAAGTTCTTCTTTTACTACTGGATCTTAAAATATCTGAGACATGTTTATTATGGGAACTGTTTAAGGAAGTGATGCTATCATGTGGATTTCTGTATGCAAGTGGTGATGTAACTGATGCGTATGAAGAGTGGTCGCTGCTGTTACTATTTGTACTTCTGAAAGATTCGCTCTTTATGTCTCTAACCAGAGATTGTAGACATGCACACCAATTGTCTCTTATTTCTTCATTCTTGAACTTCAAAAGGAAATTACCTTGTTCTTTAATAGATTCCCATGTAATGTTTAAGGATCTGGAATCTATAGGATTTATTTGGTTCAAATTCATAATCATAATACGTCCACGAAGGTCTAATTTAGAATCGGAATTTGCAGGTGAAAATGAGGTAGAACTATTGTTGTTTGAGGAATTATTGCTAATGTTTAGAGACAGAGCCGATCCAGTACTACCGGACTTGCTCTTCTTTAAGATGTATGATGCAGATGAAGATTTTTTCACTGGTGTGTTTATTTCAGAGAAAAGAATAATGATTTTTTCGAACAAATACACTTCAAATTCTTTTTCTAATTCAGTAGAGTTATTCGTTGAGATAAAAACTTTATCAAAGTAAAGTAGTTCACCGAATTTGGAGATTCTATAACCCTTCCAATTGGCAACTCTACCATATAATTTTTTAACCACTTGGTGGTTTTCTGTTCTTCTCTGGTTTTCATTAATACTTCTTGCGATGCTCTTGGATATATCCAGGGCGTCATCTAGCTCTTTCATACTTTTTTCATTAACAGATTGATGCACAAGTTCTTTCAATAACAATGGATATCTACATAGTCTTTGGACTGGTTTGTATAAGAAAGACTGTAACTCTAATTTGTTTCTGATGATGAAATCGTCATCTGAAACCTTCTCCAAGGTCCCGATTAAAAATTCAATAGCAGCATTTTGACCAATGGACCAAGGTTCATAAAGCTTGAAGAAATATTTGGAATGCATAAACAATGCACCTATTCTCTGTTTTGCAGGTTCTACTAGGGCATTGATTTCCAGAGAAACCAAAAATCTTCGTTGGAAATCAATGGCTTCACCTAAGTTAGGAAATAGCATGTAAAGTTCCTCAGATGTAATCAGATTACTTTCCAGTAATTGCTCTCTGTATTTGTCCAAAACTTCCAAATCATGAACGTATTTTCGTTCTGTAGCTACAAACTCTTTTATGACTTTGTAGTGCTCAGCGTATTTCTTATTCTGTTGAATTTGTAGCTGTAGATTCTGTTGTTGTTCATCAATCTCTTGTAGTACTTGGCTTTGTATCACTTTTTGTGTAGGGAAAATTTCAGGGGCGGAGTCCATCAAGGTCTGCACCACGTCAATGACTCTCTTCAAGTTATTAGTGGAATTGGAAAACACATCAGAGATGGTGAAAAGTTCTTCGTCATTAAACGCGAAATGGTTCTTACAACCTAAGATAAAGTCATAAATAGATTTCTTGCATACCTTCATGTCATCCGAAGATACCACTGCCAATTTATGTTGTGGTTTAACTGCGTTGAAAAGGACACAGAGTGGGGAACCTTGTTGAAACAATTGAGACAACTGTGTCACAGGATCACAGTCCATAGAAATCGGAAGGATACCCATACTGAATGTCAGCAATGTGTCTTCCATAGAATGTAGACTGCTATCTCTAGGACCGTGACTCGAAGTGGTATTGCTACCCCCACGGTTACTCTGTGTATTAGTAATTCCATCCATCATAGACATGTCGTCCTTATTATAACTACTTGTAGAGATAGCACTAGATCTACTATTATTATGTGACATGGACACCATAGTAGCACTGTCATGGCTGTCTCTAGGGTGAGTACTAAAATTGGAGTTCCTGCTATTACCGTTGCTGGAACCATTAGCATGCATCTGCTGTAACTGCTGTTTCTGTGACAACAACAGCGCCTGTCTCTCGCTCAACAACTCACTCGAAGAATACGCCAAATTCAAATACGGCTGCATCTGCGTCAGGTGCTCCAATCGCTTCTTCATTGCCAGGCAGATATAGTACAGCGAGTTCCACTCAGATACATTGACATTCATCATGTTCCCATTGTTACTGCTATGCACGTTATAACTTGGCGTACTCCCCGTAGGAGTACTCAACATTGGCGTACTACCATTATGACTATTGCTCGAGAGCGTCGAGGTAGATATATTCCCATTGGTAAATATATTATTCCCGTTATTCTTCAACTTATCCCCCAAAGCCATGTATCTCTATTATTCTTTTTTGCTACTATCTTCCCTATTTGAGTAAATCAAGTGATTTGTTATAGTCCTTTTTTTTTTTTTTTTTTTTTTGCTTCTTCCCTTTCAAAAACAAGATCAAGCCTAATCCCTGCTACTGTACACGTCCAGTTCCAACTCTGTATAGCTCTTAATTGCTACAAATTGCTATTTTACCCTTGTCTCCTTTTTCCAGTTACTTCTTAATGACACTACTGTAAAAGATCGTCAATCTCTCTCTCTTGCTCGCTCTCTCAAAGCGTCGAGAAGCATTGCGTGGTTCCAAGAAAAAAAATTCAAAAAAAAAAAAAATTTCGGAATACTTTATCATAGTATACGTTGTTAGCACATGGTTTCGTTTAACGCTATTTGTTTTACATTGCTGTATCAAAGTGAACGAACTCAAGACATATTGTACTACTTTATGTTCCAAAGATTGAGTATTCTCCCCAGACATATTCAATTATACAGATACAGTTTCATTTGCTGGTTTTAAAACACATTTAAAACACTACCGCTCTAGATTTTTCTTTTTTTTAATTGTTTTAGGGTTATTTTAACTAAGCCATTGTTGAAACAATTAGGTCTTTTTGATTTAGGTCTTAGGGTATGTTTTTTGTCAGGGTATGTGAAA
This sequence comes from Nakaseomyces kungkrabaensis, assembly GCA_030556385.1. NCBI lineage: Eukaryota > Fungi > Ascomycota > Saccharomycetes > Saccharomycetales > Saccharomycetaceae > Nakaseomyces > Nakaseomyces kungkrabaensis. The sequence goes on along the minus strand of JAKTPY010000003.1, from coordinate 165,401 downwards.
CAATTAGGTCATTTATTAGGGTTTTGTCTTACTTTTTTTTAGGGTATGGTTTTAGGGTATGGATTTAGGGTTTTTTGTCCTGTGTTCTTAGGTTTTTTTTTGTACTAGGTCCTATTTTTAGGGTTTCGTAATTTTTTTATTTTTAAATATTCTTGGTGTGGTGTATGGGTGTTTTGTATTGTTGGCATGATGTTTTTTAATGTGATGTCTGGGTGCTTGTCTATCCATATGATAAAAATATATATTTTTCAGGAATATTTATAGCATTTGTAGATCCTTATCGGACATTATCAGAATATATATGTATTTTATTGACATGTACTTTATCTGGAGATGTGTTTATACTTTATCGGGAATATAAAATTTTATTTTATCTTATTCTCGATAGTAAAAAATCCCAGTGTATCAAAGAAGAATGTCAGAGGCAATTGGTGTTTGTCGTTAAAACATTCTTTAGTTCTTTCTTTTTCTTTTTTATCTTTTTTATTTTCTTACTTATCTTGAGTTCTAGATTCAAAAATGTTTAATATTATACTACTTTTCTTAATGTGGTAATAGTATATAGTTTTTATTTCTAAAAATGCACAATTAGACATCCTTTTTGGTAAATATAGTACGTTGGGCTTTGTACAGTGCCTTGTCAAGCACAGTACCAACAGCTAAAACACCACCGATACTGGTGATACATCCTAGAATGAACCCAGACCATGATTGCCCATGTTCTTCACGGTTGATCACTTTCAAGGGTGACATCTCAAAGTTGACGTACAGCGCTGGGAAACCACCACGCTGATGGACAGTGGTAGGGTGATCTTCGTCACGACCACCAGCCAAGGGTCTTGAGTGGAAAGTGGAACTGAACTGAGCTGTCTCGACCTTCTTCTTCTTATCAAGACTCTCGTATCTGGTTGGGACAATCTTGGCATAGTAGTTGTATTGGAAATGGTGGGTATCTCTATCTGGGAACACTTCACGGCCGTCTAGTGGGCTGATGGACACGTGTTCGATACCCTTGATACGTTCATTGATCTCAACGCTCTTACCAAAGGATAAGTGGTTTATCTTGTGGTTAAAGTTCAACGTCTTGTGGCTGTCATACAATGAGGTATCGTGGTAATGGCCTGATATCGTCTGCATGGCTGGACCAGATGCAAAGTGCAAGTTACCGTTGATTCTGTTCAACTTGGCAGACCCACGGACCCTGCAACCTTCTTCCAATTGCTCATTGATCCTGCTAACATAGCCTTCCCTTTCACATTGCTCAATATTCTTACCATCGTAGAAAGCCCACTGTTTCTCAAAGTAGGCCTTACGGACATCTTCACAAGTCTGACAACAGACCCATTGGTCTCTAGGAAGCTCATCGTTGTTCTTATCCTGGTCTAGAGACCCATAACATGGACCACAGTAGTTCTCGTCTAACCCTTTCAATAGTTCTTCACGTTCAGCGTCGGCATCTTTCCCGACCTTCATGCTGCTGCTCCCTAGCTCTTTGCCGTCCTTACCAAGTCTCACCTTGGTGAAATCTGCATCAGATATATCAATCTGGATCTCTCCAGAGTCGTCCATGATATCCAGTGTCACCAGTTCGCACGGTAAAGAAGGAAACGATATGTCGAAGTTCAGGTCCAGCTTGGACAACCTGTCACGGTCTACCACCAGCTCTGGACGAGTCACAACACTGTTAAACCTCGCCCACTCACTCATCAGAAGCATCAACGTCACGATAAGGCACCCCAGCGTTATGAACCCACCAGACCTGGTTCTAATTCGCACATCTTCCTCGGTCTTAGCAAACGCATCAAACGACAGCAACGTAGATTTCTTCATCTGTGGATATCAAAAAAGAGAGGAATTTCCTTGCCAATTGTTCTGATCCGGGATTGGAATAGCTGCACAGGAGTTCTGTAACTTAAATACAGGCAAGTGAAAGTTTTGTTCAAAATCCTTTAAAATTTAATTTTTTTTTTTTTCAAAACGATTTTTTTTTTTTTTGTTGACAAAGTTAGCGAAACGAGAAAACTTCAATTGAAAACAAATAAATTCAAGATCACATTTTTTTTTTTTTATAAAGAGAAACTGAACCCAAAATCTACATAGAACGAAGTATTTGACGATGGCTGCGCCTAGTTTGAGGTCTACATCGGTGTTGACGGAACATTTGGAGTATCCGCCGGTGTCGCTGGTTGACGATATCATTAATGCGGTGAACGAGACGATGTACAAGTGTACTAGTGCGATGGAGAAGTATTTGCTGGACCGTTGTGAGGTTGGCGGTGTCTCATATGAGGATGAGATACGGGTAGGTGTGGCGAAGCTGGAGTCGCTGATGGAGAGCAGTGTGGACAAGAATTTCGATAAATTGGAGCTGTACGTGTTGCGGAACGTGTTGCGGATACCTGAAGAACTTCTGGATAGTGGTGCGTTTAGGCTCAGGCACCAGGTGGATCTCGAGGTGGGCTGGAATGAACAGCAACAAGAGGATATCAATGCGGTGATGCAGGACAAAGTACGGGAATTGGAAGCTGCGTTTCAGGTAAATGCGGTTCTTGTGGATAACCTGCATAAGCTGAGACAACTGCACAGGAAACTACAAAAGTTCAAGGCTCTGCTGGTCAGATTTGTGCAGGATCAGGCGCTTCAGGACTCCAAACTGCTAGAGAGTGTGAAACCTATCGATGACACCGTGAAGTTGTTGATCCTGCAACTGCGAAGGCTTTATATAGAAAGCGAGGAGAACTGTTCGATAGATAAGGTGAATAGTATAGTTGAAGAGATAGGGGATAGTAATAATAGGCCTGTTTCTGGAAGAAGCAGGTACATAAACGCGGGAACAGAACTGGTCTTGAACAAACTAGGCGAAAAGGAAGTACAAAAAAAGGCTATACAATAATTGTAACTATAAAGAAAAAAAATAAGTTAACATAAAATGATTAAATTACTTATTAAGATTATGAAAGTTTGGGAATATAAAAAACTTAAAGAAAAAGGCCAAAATGGATATGTATATAATATATATTTATATTCCCAGTTTCTGCTGTATTTTTTTCTGTTTTTTTTTTTTGTTTTTTTTTTATTGAAATTTTATTTGTTTAACAGTTTGACAAAAGTTAATGCACCAATGAGAATTAAGAATAAATAATATAATTGAAGTTGTGAAATTGTGAACAAAAAAATAAAAATGCTAGGAATATTGATGCACGTAATAATAAAAATAGAGATGATTGATGCGGGGATAAAAAAATAAAGGAAAAATAGCTGGTGCTATTTTAAAAAAAAAGAAGATAAAAAGTAACTTACTTCACAAGGTGATATCCTTCATGTACCTCTCGAAGTGATGGTTGTCTAACCAGCCAACCTTCTCGAAAGCGGAATATAGTCTTGAAGCCTTATTGACATCTATCTTACAAGCCTTTTGAGCATCCGTCTTTCTGAAAGGCATTCCCTTCTTTTGCTTATACACCTTCTCCAAGAACAATCTTCTCTTGGAGTCCAAATACAAGTCGCAAGGCAATCTCAAAATTGAGGCCAAGATTATTTCGGCTGGGTGCAACTTAGATCTTAAAGGGTCCACTGAAAGATCCATTGGGTTACCCTTCCACTCAATTCTTAGACAGTTTCTGTTAGACTCTGGTAATGTGGACAATGGAGGTGAGTAATCTGGCAACTTCTCCCAAGAGACACCGGGAACGTATTGAGGCACGTTTTGAATTGCCTTCACGGACACAATATTAGGGTTTGGATTGTGGTGCTGTTGGAACTGAGAGCTCGAAGGAGATCTCACAGTCTTCCTCTTCTTTGTAGGCGAGGTAGGTGGGCTAGTCATGTGACTACGTGGTACCAGTCTAGACTGATGTAACTGATGTTGTTCAGGGCTAACCACTTTGTGAATCATAGGAGAAGGCAATCTCGTGTAATGATGGTACCTTGTATTGTAGTAGAACGTGCTTTGTGGAGAAGGCAGTGTGTTTGTTGGGTAAGCAGAAGGTGGGGACATCAATCTAGGAGACAACTCTCTGTGTCTCCTAGTGTTTCTTAGCGAAGATGTGCTCTCTGGGTGCACGGAACTTGGTCCAGGGTACTCCAGCTTGCGCTTCAACCCATCAAGCATGCGGTACTGAGTCAAGAACTCGTATATGTCATCGCTTAGTTTCTTAGCATTCGTAGTCTGCATGTCGATAGTCTGCATACCCTTTGGCATCGCCTTGGGCAGTACCTGTGGGTTTAAGTTCAAGTCTAGACTATCTATACTGAGACTTCTCTGCCTCTGTTGGTGAGGCAAAGTGGTAACAAATTTTGGAGAAAGTGGTGGAGATGGGATATTGAAACTACTGTCCGAGGACGAGTTGTTCAGTATCGAGTCGATAGAGCAGTTCCTATCGACTTTACCCCCAGCCAGTGAGACCGGAGGTCTGACTCCTGCATGCAGTTCAGCATGCTCTAACTGTGGTGATTGTAAACCGGGCATATGTTTTGTGTGTGTTTGTGTTTTTGTTTTGTGTGTGTTTATTATTAAATTCTAGGGTGTTTATAGAAATACAATTAAATATTTATCTATGCAAGAACACTGTTTTATGTATGGATGTGAGTTGCTCTTTTATATTAAATGTCTCATTGGGTTAATTTAATTATTTATTACCTTAATACCAATTGCGGATCCCAATTGGAAATAAATACGTCATTGTCAATTACATTCATTACTAATTTGATCATCTCCATCGGGCCATCGCCCCCTCCTCCCCATTGAGACGTACAGCGGAAAAAAAAAACCCCTCACGCCTAACAAACGCTCGCACGAACAAAAGAAGGCTGAAGCCGGAACAATCCCAGAAAAAAAAAATTTACACATAAAAAATTTTTAAGGGGAGGGAGTCATTGAGGGGGCACCACACCAGCCGATAAAAAAAAAGAGCCCAAAAAACCGGAAGAAATTAAGGAAAAAACCCAAAGCGAGAAAACTTCCGCAGCAAATAAATTGAGTCATCCCCTTCCCATCAAAAAAAAAACATCAAAAAAAAAAAAATAAAGCCGTGAATATTCTAGAAGGGGCTTTCACAATCGGGAGAAGGAGGGAGGGGCGGACCCCCCCCTCCTCTTCCCATTGTCTTCTTTTTTTTTATGCAAAGAACTTCCACAGTGAAACTATCGTACAAATAAAACAAGAAAATAAAACCCTCCCTTCCATCACAAACACATCATCCCGGAGTTTAGATGGATCCGGACACCACAGTTTTCTTTTTTCCGCGGAGCGGGGGGGTGGGTTGGGAAGGTTGACGGAGGGGGCCCTTTCCTGCAGGTTATGTAATGCGGTGTAAATCTTTTTTAACGATTGGATGTAAATCAAAAACGCAAAACTACTTACGTAGGGTGAAGTCTAGGTCGTACAGGAAGAAATCGAACAAGTACCAGCCAGGGACAATGGTTAGTAAATGCCAGGTGGCGTGTGAGTCGATTTGTAAGCGGGTAGAGAAGTTGTCGAAGAGTTCGAGGCTCATTGCCATTGCCGTGAACAGGACGAGGATGATAGGCAAGTGGACAAGCCTGAATGTGTCATTTTTGTATTTTCCCTTTGCAGTCGGGGTGACTATTTCATAGTGGTTGTCGATTGCAACGTAGATTAGGATTAGGTACTGTAGGACACCGAAGCATATGTTAAAGCGCATGTTGTACGTGTACGACCAGTCGATGTAGAGTCTGAGAATGTGGCATGCGAAGATGGCCAGCGTGGTGTATCTCACCAGTTGCATGACCATGTATTTGAACTCGTTGTTCTTGTGTAGCTTTTTGTAGATAACACGGTTCAGGATAGCGTGGAAGGCCGTGAGAACTGTACCACCGGCGAAGAAGTAGTCGAACTTCTCAGTGATCAATAGGTCCCTGAAATGGAACACGGTGCTCGATAGCCACGCCATCATACCCATCATGGAAACAAACAGGTAGCTTTGCAGCAACATGTCGTAAAACATGTCAGGTTGCGCTTTCTGTCTCTCCATTCTTCGTCTGATCATCTTATAGCCTCTGTACTGGGAAACAAAATTACCTATGCTGAATATACTTGCAAAAAATTCTTGGAACCCCCATATTTTTCTAAAAGGCCATTTACCGTGGAATTGCAGTATTTCTTCACCGCGCTGAATACGATCTTCCGTGATCATCTGTTGACAAACATAGTCACACTCCGACATACAGTCCCAGAAGGTTACCTTTGAAACAAGATTGTCCAACCAATTTTTCTCGTTGTCTATAAGAGCAACAAAATCAACATTGTGGAAGTCATTGGTGTTAGGGTCAATGTAATTGATGCCTGAGCCAGCACAACGACGGTAGTATTCACAGGCACAGGTACAATCTATAAACTCGTCTAGCTGGTCACCTGGAGAACCAAATACTTGGGTTGCCAACGCAGCTACCGCAACATATGCAAACTTCATTTCCCTTTGCTGAAATATAATTGGCTCCAATTGCTGTTTTCGGTTAACCTATTAAGGTATCTCTTGCAGTTCTTCACCAACCTTTTTCTTCAAATATTTTTTTTTTCTTTCAAAGTTGGAATTTTATTTTTTTTTTGCTGGTTGTTTTTTGTTTTTTTTGCTTCTTCCGTTAGGTCGTATATTTTCGCTTTTGTTACCGTAGATGCAGACACATTATAACATAATGGATTCTTATCAAATGAGGACGTGCCTAGCTTGTGATAGGAACGGAACAATACCTTCTTCATTTAGAACCCGTTCTAACTCTTCCACTTGAGTTTGAGGAACTCCGGTTTCGATATCTTTCACCCGCAACGGTTTCTCTGGGTCATTCAATTCGGATACATCGACAATTACTGACTTGTGGATCTTCTCATTACTGCTATCTGTGAAGGTAAATTTTATGGTGTTGACGTCGGCTTTGTCAATTTGTAGTCCCAGCAGCTTTTCATAGAGCTGAATCTCGGGGTTATCCAGTTGTTTTTGTCTTAGGATCATCTCCTTGTATTTAGCGATTTCTCGAGCCTTCTCGTCGAATATCTTGTTTAGGTCCTCCAATTGTTTCTGCAACTCCTGGCGCTCGAGATTCAGTTTCTCTGCGCGGATTTGATACGACTCCATCTCACTTTTGAATTCATCCTTCGTAGAGTTCAACTGTTGCAGAGTCTCTTTCATCTTCTCCTCTTCGTTTTGATACCGTTCAAGCTCCGATAACACAGTCACACGTTGTTCCTGGAGAATTCGAAGGTTAGACCTGTACCTCTCCATCATATCTGACACTAGGCGGTTCCGTTCATTAATTCGCGACACCACAACCTTCCGCACATCTTGTATCTCACTAGTCATTTCATCAATTAGCGTAGCCAAATTCTCTGATTCCGATTCCATTGTATTTGATATCTGTTTAGTCCTTCTCTAAGATATTGAGAGAAGATCCAATTTGTTTACTTGTCTGTTTATAAATCATGGATTTCTTTTTTTTTTTTATTTTGATTTTTGTTTTTCCGCATTTTGCGCGTTGTTGAAAAAAAAAATTTTGGTAAATTTGTGAAAAAAAGAATTGCGATGAGCTTATTGAAGAATAATTTAACTAAATGAGCTGCTGCTCAACCGATCACGAAATAAGTATAAAGTAGCGACACAGGTATAAAATGGTTCGTTTGAAGAGCAGGTACGTTTTGTTTGAGATTCTATACCCTCCCACTGGACTAGGAGACGATGATTTCAAGCGAATGGACGATTTGATGATGGGATACCATCGCAGTACGGTAAACTACAACGAAGTAAATTCGAGGAGTATAGTTGGAGAGATACGACGTGTTGTACAGTATAATTTTGGAGATCTTGGATCCGGGAAACTGAATTCACTTCTGCACTTGAAATATTTCAGCAATGCAACTTCAACAGGAATAATACGGTGCCATCGTGAGGATCTGAATCTCTTGTTAATTACCTTGGCATTAATAAATAAAATAGGTGATACAAATGGGATTATAATAAATACTGTGAAAGTGAGTGGAACTATAAAGAAACTGGAGCAGTTTGCCATAAAAAGGAATACTGCGTTTATCAACGCATTGAAGAGGTACCAGATAAAGGCTAAGACTTTAAGCACCTTAGATGAGCAAGCAAATATTTATCAGCAAGAGCTACATCATCTAGAACTAGATCATGACGATAATAATGAATAATATGCAAATTTTTTCAAAAAATTTTTTTATAGAATAGAAGTACTCTTTATACTGAACATATTTATATTATTAAAGGCTTAATTTTTCTCATCTTCTTTTTTGTTCTCCTCACCTAAGGAATGAGATTTAGTGAACTGGATTGGACCTCTCTTTGAGGTTACTTCATTAGCTTCGTCAATACCCTTGGCATTTACCCTATAAATACTATCGATATCTTGTTGGACAAAGAGTGGGTTGTCATAAATTTGTTCCTCATTACGCTTAGCTGTTGCATTAGCACCTTTGCTGTAGAATCTAGAATCATATTGAACAGTGTTAGTGCTACCTGAAGTGGTAGCTTTGGCTGCACCGAGGATGACTTTCTCAGAGACTTCTCTTCCTTGTGCGTATGCCAGCTCTTTAAGCCTTTCAACAGTTGATTTCTTGTCATTATTCGTGGTTTTAGCCCTCTTATTCTTCCCATCATATCTTGACTCACGTGGTTTCTCATTCTGTCGTTTGCTTCGTATCCTCGATCTATCAGCAATGGCTTTCAATTTCTCTTCCTTGATTCTTGCCTCCTCTAATTTTTGCTTTCTCTTTAGTTCATTTTCTTGTTTAATACTTTCTCTAACCTCTTGATCAGCCTCGTCCAGAGCTGATACAAGTTCAGATATTTTGTTGCTGGCATTTGTTATTGGTTGAGGGCTCCTATCGTGTGCAGCTCTATGTTCTAATGCCACAGTATATCCCAGTGGATTCTTCCAACTAGACACTGCTGTTGGAATATTCCATTTAGCTCTATCTTCTTTATTCAGCCTCTGAGTAGCTGGGTCATCCGTTGCATGCAATATTGGTGTTGGTTCATCTACCATAGGAGCAATGATTTTGTTGCTAATATTCTTGTGTCTCGCAGGTTGTAACGGATCATTAACTTTCCCCTGTATATTAACTTTACGATTACCAATAGTAACTTTCTTAACTGTAGCCTCATTTTTGTTACTTCCCTTATTTGTGACTCTATGTAATAGACGGTCTATAGTCTCCTTGGTTCTATCATGACAGGACCGTATCTCTTCCTTCGTTGGCATTGGTGCATCAACCCCGTAAAAATTACTTTGTCTTAAGGGAACAAACTCATTAAATTTGGCAACATTTGCTCCGATGAAACTAATATTATTATTAGGTTTATCCCCACCTTGCTTCCGACTTAGAAGCGATTGTATTATTATATCATGGTCCTGTTCCAGTATCTCCAAGTCATCCGAGTTTATAGTATTCTTCGGAGGCGGCAATAGAGAGCTGAAATTCATTATGGCGGCTGATGATAATATAGTCTAATATTGTCAGTGCCGTCCAGTAGTCCTGTAAACTGGTCCTTCTATAGTTTTCAGTTAGTTAAAAGCTTGTCTAAACTCGGGCTGAAAAATTTCGATGACTTAAAAATAGCGATGGACTGAAAGAGCGATGGGCACTTTCAAAAAAATTAAAGAATCAACAATATGATGAAAATTATTTTAAAAAATATAAAAGGTAGAATATATATATATAAGTTTTGATGTCTATATTAGAAACATTTTGCTTGTCTCACACTATTATTGGGTCGTAAAAGATATAGATCATGTAAGGCAAGTGAGAGTAATAAATTTGAAGAACAGAAGAAAAAAAAAACTGAGAGGGCAGGCAACTGGCTAGCATTGATGCGTAAAGGAAGTTTATCTGGTCAGCTTCTCCCTCAATTTGGAAGCAAATCTACTGTGACTAGATATCTCCTTTACTGGTGGGTTGTCTAGTGCAAAGTTCAACATCATGGAACTCTTTTTATTGACTTCTGAACTAGTTGCAACCACAGTGTCTCTTAAACTAGTTCTGAATACCATACCCTCTTGTCTTAGTCTATCACCAAATACAGCAACCTGTTTAGGAACTGGGGGGTAGTGTAGTACAGCAGGTTTCTTGTACCAACCTTTTCTTGTTGGTGGTGGGTTCTCCGCATCTGTCATTGGTGGAACACCAACAAATCTAACCTTCTTTGTACTTTCAGTAGTTTCTAAATCATTATCGTTAAACTCCGGGTTAGTATTTTCATTGTTCACTTCAGAAGTATCAACTACATTTACAGTTACACTAGCTTTATTGTCGCTCCCACTGGTGAGAACATATTCTTTATCTTTGGATTCTTTTCCAAGAGAGGACACATTATTAGTTGTTTCAGTTTTTTTAGTGATACCATTTGGTTGCTCATGAGGTAGCGGAGAAACTTTAATTGTGTTATTCTCGTTAGCTTCTAAAGATGGTTTATTAATGGCGGTTCTTAATTTACTCTTAGTCTCTGGAGATGTGACTGCATTAGATGTCTTGTTGCTATTTGATCTTGAAAGTGAAGGAGAACTAGGTCTCAATGGAGAAGCAGAAGGCGACTGGTTATTTGTTATGCTCTTTTGAGAGCTGGTTGTCATCAGATGTTTGAAAGTGTCTTGGACCATTTTTTGGTTCAAAGCTGAGTTTGACTCCAAAGAATTTGACCGAACTTGTGATTGGATACTATTTGGCTTTAAGAAACGACTGTTTGTATTTTGTACACTTGCACCAGTAATTATACTATTCGTACGAGAATCGTTCGCTTGTAAAGAAGCAGATCTAGGTCTATTACCTGTCTTTGTCTTTTTTCTTTCTATGGTGCGGTTTACAACCGTCTTCTTTATAGCATTTTCATCGATAACTGAACCTCTTCTAGAAACTGATGGAGATCCGGTGGCTGAAGATGATACCGAATTAACGACAGAAGAATTCTCACTTATATGTATCAAGGGTGCCGACATTTTATCAGCTGTATTTGTTTTCGTTAATTGAGGTAGACGTGTAGGACGTGAAAACCCCTGGTCTACTGAAGATCTTCTACTCCTTTCAGTTGGGGTAGCCACACCAGATGATAAATTTGAGTTAGAATTTGAACCAGAGCCGGAAGTGGTTCTCGATAATTTCACACCTGGTCTAGGTAGACCTGTAATACTCACTTTCTTCTTTGGTGTCTTGTTTGGTGATAAAGATGGTGAGCTTGAGTTCGATGACTTCATTAACATGCTCACAGTCTTCTTTCCTGAATTTTTCTTTTCCTCTTTTTCCAGATAAGCCAATTCATCAACGGTATATCTCTCTTCATACATTTTTGAGATTTGGTCTTCACTGGACGTCTCTATCTTTTCTCTTGCTGAGGTGTTCTTGTCACAGAACTTCCACATATTGACCCATTTCTGGACCAATTCCGTATTCGTGTTCCAGATATTAATCAGTTTTGATATTATCTTTTTCGTAAATAGTTCGTGAGTCTTCTCTGGTAGAGATTTAGGTAATGAATATGGATATTTCTGTAAGAATTGCATGATTTCTTTAGAAGATTTAATCTGATAAAGTGGGTCAGAGCAAAGCTTTTCCAGCTGTTTAATCATCAAATCGTATTCGTACAAGTTCTCGCTTACCAATTTAGTCTTTATATCCTTAAGGGAAGTCATGTTAGCGTAGTATAGCACCCGTACTTCACTAGTGAATACTTCCATCAGTTCCAACATCCTTATTGTGAATGCAAACATCCGGTGTATAGTGTGTTCTGGGAATGGCAAATTGTATAGTTTCAGTTTACCTTGTTGGTACCCTATCAGGGCCTTATAGTACGATTTTAAAGTAGGTTCCACCTTAGTATGAATATTGGTCAGGAACTTATCAATGACCTGCCACTGTAATTTCTTGAACGAAGCCTCTGAGGTATCCTTCTCGTAGTCTGTAATAAGCACAGCTAGATCAAGACACAGGCTAAGCTCACTGGGTCTCAAAAGATCCTCGAGAATTTTAGCGTAATTTCTTTTGATCAAATTGGCGCTCTTGAATTTGTTATTATAGAGCGCGATGGTCTCATCCACGAGTTTTAGCAAATGTGATATGGTTTCCCATTGTCCGTCTTTGTCATAAAGTCTCTTTTTGAATTCAACTTGGTCCACTTTCATCTCATCAACATTATTATCCACGCGTGCATCCATAATGTAAGTCAGCCAATCACGAGGAGTAACATCGTATTCTTTCTTCTTATTATTACTATTGCTATTCTCTTTGTCGTCAGCACTCACACCACTTACAATCTGATCATATTTCTCCTTAATCGTAGAGTTAATGTTAAAAACAGACCCCTCGAGCAGGGGCAGCATATAAGTCACCAAAGGAACGATGGCTTTGTCGGGAGAAGACCGTTTCTTCAAATTAGGCACTAGGATATTCAACAACCGTTTCAACTCCAGAAGTCGTACCAATGAAGCCCTATAGGCTATATACTTGCAGTCATTAGCATCCATCAGCTGCGAAACGACAACTTTACTATTCTGCGCACTAGCACTCGCCGTCGACAGCGTAGCAGCAGACTTGGCAAACATATTTTTGATTTATCCTTGTGTTATTCTATTAGTTTTTGAGTATAATTATAAACAATCCTTATTTAAAAATGCAAGTTTTATAAGAAGTTTAGAAAGTATAGAGAGGGGATAGTTGTCCACACGAGAAAGTCTTCCTCTCTCTCCTCCAGCCCTCTCTCTCTCCCTTCGCTGAGAATGACGAAAGCCCTAGGGTTTGCTTTGATGAGCAGATCATCTAAGGAAAAACCCTATTACAAAATTAAGAAAAATTCAAAAAAAAAGGGACCCCTATTTTTCTTCACATTGATGATTTACATTTGCTGCAGTAATTACAGTAAACTTTTCTGTTGTAAGCAATTCAATTCTTGGTATCAGAATTCAACAAAAAAATTTATCACACAAATAATTTCAAATGTAGCATCACACACTATACAATGGGAATTTTCAACACTTTAACGTATTATATGGATGACAATATCAATTTTTGCTATTACCGGAGATAAGAGTATATACTCCAGTACGACATCAATATACAAAAAACCAATTGATAATTACCCGGGAGCGTTTCCTCTCAGCCTCCATTTTTTGCCTGTCGAAATTAAAGAAAGCTAAAGCATTTGTTACCCGGTGTGCACATTGTACAGTTTTATTAGTTATTCCGGGTAATTTTGACTGCTGGTTATTCGATGACGGTCCGGGTAATGTATTATTTCTCTCTATCTTTACTGTTGTGTCCTCTTCTCTCTCTTTCTACCTTGCTTCATCACATCACATATGTGCAATCATTTGCAATTCAAGGTAAACCTCGATGGGAATTTTGGTAAAAATTGCTTATTTACTATTATTTTACCTAATTATTCATCTGCAGAACAACATATAAGAAAATAAGAAGACTAAATGGCTGAAGTGGATGATGCTATACTAGGTGTATGTGTTGTTGACTTTCACCATAAGAGAGGGCCAGAGGTGGAGTACTGGGAAGGTCTGGATAATGTTGGTATAACTGATTCAACTGGGCTGTGGCCAAACTTACCGTTTCAAGCACTTCCGGACGGGTCTCACAGTTTTAAAGAAACGTTTACCTACTTTACACTACTTTATGATAAGAAACATAAGCGTAGCCCACGGAATGTTCACGATATGGACCAAGGAAACGATGATACAGATTATACTACAGTTTTTGCCATATCCTGTTCGAGGCAAATTAGAAGTGACGAGCTTTTGTCTCGGGATAAAGATGTAACAAGGTCAACTGTGCAGAAGGCTATTGTGGTGGTTTCTTATGAGCCCATATTCGGACAGATAAAGGACAAATTGAGTATTGTTACGAATGCGTTTTTCTTACAGAAGGATTTTTCCGATAGACAGATTATAAAGTCCCTGTATGAAAGTCTCAAGGCCATATACGTCAGCAATAGCAATAGTAATACATCACCTCATGGATCTGCAACACCAGTTCTAAACATAAGTCCTACTGATACAGCTGCAACAGCCACGGCGAATTTCAGCACAAAGGAAAGTCAATTGTACGTGGGACTATGCCTGCGAAGAGTTTTGCACAGTTTTAATAGAAACGTTCTGGTACTTCTCAAGGCTTTGCTTTTAGAGAAAAAGATAATATTCTATGGTAGCAATGTTGAATCCCTTTGTAACTTACAATTCGGTCTAATAAGTCTAATACCAAACTTGATATCGCATCTGGAGACCTCAGGTTCTCCTCTATTATCAACATCATTCGAGAATATTACAGTAGCAGACTCCTTTAAGTCCAGCGATAGATACTCAGTATTGAAATTTCTGGGTTTCCCATTACATATATTTGAGAAAGGTGGTTTGTTTTCACCATATACGCCTTTGCAACAAGTTGATGATATTCAATTTAAGGAAACAAAATTCTTCATGATAGGTACATCTAATAAATTACTGGCAGAACAGAAGAACGAACTGTGTGATATTCTGGTAAATGTGGATAACCACTCTGTTGAAATACTAAACAAAGAACTTAATGGACCTTTACAACTTTCCAACCCCGATGCGAAATGGATGGACTCTATCTGTGATATAGTAAAATTAACATGGAATGAAAACGATGCTGAGACCCCAAAGAATTCACAATTTGAAGGAAGTGAAGATTTTATTAGATGGCAATTTGAAGACTATTTAGTTGGCCTGTTATCAAGTGTTAAATTATACGATTTCATTGAGACTCATAAAAACAATGCCGTAGCGATGAAGTCATTACCGGATGAATTTGTGGAAAATGTACCAATTAATTCATTTAACATTAATTGGGTAAAGAAATGGAAAGACACTCAAAATTTTCACATCTTTAATAATATGACGGATGATAGACTTTTTGATCTGTTCCAACCAAAGCACTTATGTAATGAGAAGGATGCATTCTCTGAATTTCAACAAAAATTAGCTGCTACGTTTCAAAATTTAAGGAGGAACACTAATTCTAACACATTAAGTACGAAGTCAAGTCAATCCAAATTGGGCGATAGTAGCAGTAATAAATCAGTTACAAGCTTTAATAATGACGCTAAGTCCTCAAATTCTCGATCAGGTTCAAACGGCAAAGAACAACCAAAAATATGGTCAACCTGGAAGGATTATTTCCAGAATATCAGTAAAAAAAACAAAGACAAGCAATCTAACACTGTAAAAGCTACTCATGATTTAAAAAACAGTGATTCTACCAACAAAGCCATAGGTACCGCTCTATTCAATCTTGGTCTTAAACCAACAGCTATTGCATCGGATACTGATTTGACAGACAATAAGATACCCACTAAAGATCAAGAAACAGAGCCTAACCATGAAGAATTAGACGAGGACGTTGCTGATTCTATTGAATCAGCTATTGGCAATTACGCTGAGGACTCAGAAGGGAAGAGGAAGGTTCATTAAAAGACCAAGAGATAAACAGTAATCCATGGAAATGAACTTTTCTCTCACATACTCTCTGACCAAAGGATTATTGCAATGTTATTATCATATAATCCATGCATGTAATATTTTATATTTTTTAAATAAAATTCAAGTTGTAATAATTTATGAGCAAAAGTAATATAGGTAATATTATTTAGCAGCATTTTACTCTCACATGTTCGCACTAACTACGGTGATAATATTGTCTTGTCATGTGATACTGTTTTGTTTAGTTTCTACCAACGAATTTTTCTTATGTGATAAGTTAACATACTAAATTCACCTACAAAATATGAAAATAAAAAATAAATAAAAGCATTGACATTTCGCATTTTAGTCTCAATTTACTATTTCTTCGTTCGTATTTGTATTTCAGTTTTAATGCATTATAAAAAAAATTAAGATATAAATTATTTAAGGATATAGTTTCATTATAAAGTTCTTAAGTGTAAGTAAAAATGATGATAAAATAAGATAAAAGTAAATCAACATCTTGTTACTCGATCATTTTTTCAAATGCTCAATAATATTCAGTGCATGGTTTTTGGGTATTAAATGAAAAAAATTAAGCAACCCTTTGTAGACGATAAAATTCTAAAAGAAATAGAAGATGAAATTTTGAAAAGGACAAACCTAAAATCCCTTTAAATTAGATGTGTTTAATGTATCGTTTTTACTGTTGAAATTCGTTCGCAAAGTGAACTGCTTGGTTTGCATATTCGTTGATAGCATCGGAGGCAGCATTTCCATTCAATGCAGCATTTCTATTACCAGCTTGGAGACCTGCAGCCCCTTCACCGTTTAGTAGTTGGTTAGGGTCTAGCATATTATCTGAGACTTGTGCTTGTGCTAGTGCTTGCGCTTGAGCCTGAGCAGCAGCCTCTGTTGCAGCAGCAACTTGATCATCGAAGGTGGCGTTAGTATCGATTTGGCCATCGGTACCACCGATCTTATGGAAGTCTAAGATTTCAGAGTACATCATAACTCTCCAAGTATCCACCGGTAAATCAGCATCATTGAAATGCCAGTCGAATTTAGCTTCCGCCACAGGTTCATCAGTTGGATCATGGTATGGAGCCAAATAAGGATGTGCCAATGCATCTGCTGCAGTAATTCTCTTCTTAGGATCAAAAACCAGCATTTTCTCTAGTAAGTCCACTGCATCTGGTTCCACAGTCTTGAATCTTTCTGAGAATGGTACGGGGTCTCTGTGTGGCAACGATGTAACGAATTTCAGGGTATTTTCAGAACAAATGGTATCAATCACGTCGCTTGGAGGAGAACCCAACAGGTCTGTTATAATAGAGAATTGATGAACGTGGTCCTTACCTGGGAATAAAGGTTTACCTTCTATCATCTCTGCGAATATACAACCTGCAGACCAGATGTCCACCTCAACGTCGTACTTTTGCCATGTCAGCATGATTTCTGGAGCTCTGTAGTATCTTGTAGAAACGTAACCTGTCATCTGTGGGTCCTGGATTCTTGCAAGTCCGAAATCACAGATCTTCAAGTCACAGTTTTCATTAATCAGGATATTACTTGGTTTCAAGTCTCTGTGTACCACACCGGCAGAGTGCACGTACTTCAAACCTCTAAGGATCTGGTAGTGGAAGTACTGTACGAACTGTTTCTCGAGGGGTCTAGTCTGCAATAGTCTGTGTAAATCTGTCCCTTGCAGCTCCGTGACGAAGTATATATCCTCTAGAGGTGATAAAAAGATATCTTGTAGACAAATCAAATTCTCATGTCTCAAATGTTTCAGTAGTTTCAATTCTCTATAGGTACGCTTCGCTAGCACTGCTGTGGCGAATGGTTTCATGATCTTCTTAATCGCCACTGGCTGGCTGGTCAATGTATCTGTTGCGGAACACACCAGCCCAAAAGCACCCATCCCAACAGGATTCAAGTCTGCATATCTATTAGTTATCTCAAACACTGTACCAAAAATCTGTGTTCTCACAAACTCCTCATTCGTAGCCATTATTTATAATATTATTACTAGTCTTTTTTTTTTTTCTGTATTATTATATTCTTTTTTTTTTTTATGATCTTTCAATAATCTTTCTCTACTTCTATTATTTCTTGCTTATAAGCTTGTATTACTTGTAGTTTTTTTACTTTTCAACAAGAATAAGAATAAGTCCTAATTAATTGAAGTCTTCTATCTGTAACCAAGAAAAAATTTCAAAAGCATATATTGCCCTTCGAAGAAAAAATAAAAATAACGTCAAGAATTTCCCACCCTTTAAAAAAAAAAATAAATAAAATGATAAAAATGACGAAGAAGAAAAATTTTTTTCTTTTTTCCTTTTCTTTTGACACCTTTTCACCTCCCCTTATCTAAAAAATATTATAGTATACGACCAAGATCATCACTCAATAATATAGTGATATACGTAACTTGATTTATATTTTACGGAGCTTGTCAGGTGATATTATATTGTTCCACGGTAATATCATGTGATATTATATTGTACCACGGTAATATCATGTGACAGGTATTTTTTTTCCCATGCGAAAAAGACAAAAGAAGAGAATTACTATTGGTACAATTGGAACTATCTGTTAAACAGAGACCGAGTTGGTCTAATTCCTGATTTCTATTTGTTTTTCAGACTATTGTACCGAGATCATCAAGAGTTGATGCCAACGCGTAAGTGTATTTTTTTTAATTTAGATTAAATGCTGAACGCGTAAGGGTGATTAAAATTTAAGATATAAAGAAAAAAATTAATGCCACGCGTAGAGATGTGACTAAAAAGAAAATTGATATACAGCGCGTCATATAGTAACGCGTAAAAATTGTAATTCGTACATCTGCGTTAGACCGTACCTGCAAATGCAATGTAAACGTGTAATAGAGTTGGAAAGAAAAAAACGCGTTAAAAAAACCTTAACTTCCATAAAATATTTTTCGACACGAAATTATCTCTTTTCAAAAAAAAATAAGGACTGCTAAAAATAGAAGAAATCGAAAATCGAAATAACCAGCAAGAAAAAAAGCAAAAAAAAAAAAAAAGAAATATGAACATGACTAAAAGAAAGATCCTTGTTTTCCCAGATAGGGAATTATTCTTTTTTTCTTTGCTAGCTTATTAAAAAAAGACAACAACCATAAACACCAGCACACCCAAGCATCAGTAGATAGCATAAAAAAGCAATATAGACACAATGGCTCTACGAAAGAATCTAAGATCCCGGAATGTTGCAAAAACAACCTTACATATTTTATCTATCACTGTAATGCTTGTATCGGAGGACGTAAAAAGGGAAATGGACCCTCTCTCTGTCTCATTGCTTCTACGTACTTTTGTTAACACTCCCTCCTTTTTGTTTACATGATTTCTAAATATAGAAAAATTATTGCCACTTCCTAATAGAGGGGGACTCTCCTCCTTGCCCCTCACCTTGTCCTATACTTTCTTAGCAACGTAGTATAGTTTTCCCACCCGTATCACTCAAGAGGAGGAGGAGGAGGAGGGGGACGAGGCGGTGATACCCTCTTCCGTAACCAGCAACCCAGCAAAGAAGCCAAAGAAAAAAATAAAAAAACACAAGCAAACCCAGCACTTTTCCTGTTTGGGTTATAGAGGGATTCTAGACTTCACCTCTACGTCCCTCCCCCCTCCTTAAAAATTTACAAAAAAATGGCTGGGTCATAGCACCCACAGAAACGCGTGTACCCAACATGCAGATCCGCAGAATATTCTACTGGTCGAGATAAAAAAGATAAAAAAGCAAACGCGAGCGGAATAACACAGAGACACCCGCATCCCACCCTCCCCCTCAACCACGAGAACAAAAAAACATTTATTTTTTTTCGTTGTTGCAAAAAATTTAAAAAAAATAAAACACGGGTTGCTGGTATAGAAACGGACGTACAAACACGGTTGAGAGAATTTTTCTTGATATTAATCTTTGAAAAGTAAAAAAAAAAGAAATTCTCTCAGAATCTCTCGGAGAAATACACGAAAAAAATGTTTTGGCAGTGCCCTCAAACAAGGGGGGAGGAGGGAGGGAGGGGGCAAATTTTAACAAAAACAAATCCGAAAAAGGGCAAATAAACCCAGCGCAAAGGAAAGTAAAAAATTTTTTTCTTAATACCCAAACAATAAACAAGAGGGAAAACTATTGTAAACAAGGGAAGGAAAAGAGAGAAAAATTTTTTTTTCCTTTCTTGCAACAAAAATTTGGTATATAAGGAGGCTTAATTTCGGATTCATTTCAAATTTGTTTCCTTCTCTTTCTATTTATTTTTTTTAATATACGAAAAAAACCAAGAAATCAATCTTCTGTCATTCGCTTTTAATTAACAAATAAACTAACTTATCAAAAATGCAATTCTCTACTGTCGCTACTGTTGCTGCCGTCGCCTCTGTTGCCGTCGCTCAATCCAACACTACTGCTAACGTCACCACCGCTACTGAAACCCAACACTCTACCACTTTGGTTACTGTCACTGACTGTGAAGAACACATCTGTTCCGAACACGTCTCTCCAGCTTGGGTTTCTACTGCTACCATCACTGTCAACGATGTTGTCACTGAAACCACCACCTGGTGCCCAATTGAGACTGAGACCGAAGCTCCAAAGAACGGTACCTCCACCAAGGCTCCAGTCTCCTCTTCCAAGACTGAATACCACAACACCACTGTCTCCACCAAGACTGGTGAACACACCTCTTCCACCAAGACTGTTACCTCTTACACTGGTGCTGCCGGTAAGGCTTTGCCAGCTGCTGGTGCTATCTTGGCTGGTGCCGCTGCTTTGTTGTTGTAAGTTTATTAAGTTTTCTCAACTTAATGAATCTTTTTATAACAATTTTCTAAAAAAAAAGTCAAAGGGTCATTTATATTTCATTTCGAAATGAAATAGAGAGGAAAGATTTTTTAAAGCTGGACTTTAGGAACTTTTTTAAAAAATTTCCTTTTTTATTTTTTTTTCTAGAAGTATAAGACTTTGATTTTTCTAAATAAATCTTTTTATCTAATTTTTTTTATTAATTCTTTTTTTATTTTAAAAAAGAAAGCAGTGTGTGTACGTGTTTGATATTCAACTACATAGAGTTTTTAATTATAATTATTTTTTCGTGAAAATATATCATGTTTTTTTAAAATATTTCGTTGAAACTATACTATCACAGAGTATACTAAAATACTCTGCTCATTAAAAATACATTCTCAAGTTAAAATTAGTACCCGTTTGAAATTAATTATACTGTAATCCAGTAAAAACTATATGTAATAATTCTAATATTAATCAAAGTTTGAAATTTTATTCATTTGAAATTCATTAAAACGTTATGTATTTTTCTTAAATGATTCTATAATATAAAATTTTTTTACAAATGGTTCAAAACTTCTTCAACGGAAGAGACAGTAACGTCAGAACCTGGGTTGGTCTCGTTACCACAGTAAGTGACAACACCGTCCTTGACAATGATGGCCCATCTACCAGACCAGTAGACACCTTCACCAACCTTCAATTCGTAACCCAAGCTCTTGACTAGCTCGGCACCGGCATCGCTGGCGAACTTGATGTGTTGAGTGTTTTGGACACCTAGGTTCTTGGCCCAGGCCTCGTTAGCGAATGGGTTGTCAACGGTGACAACGACAACTTGGTCAACACCCTTGGCTTCAAGGTCCTTCAACTTGGAAATGTAACCTGGAATGTGGGAGATGGAACAGGTTGGAGAGAAGGCAGCTGGAGCACCAGTGATGACAACAGTCTTGTTCTTGGACAAAAAGTCAGTCCAGGAGACGGTAGATGGCATACCACAGGCAGCATTGTTTACACTTTGATCGAATTCAATGTATTGGAACTTGAAGTCTTGAACATCCAACTTTTCGTTAACCTTTGGAGCAGCCATTATTATAATATATTTATGAGTATTTGTGTGTGTGTTTGTGTTTATTTATCTGATAAAAGAGATACAAGAGATAGAAACTGGATTTGAACTACTCAATTGAGAATAAAACTCTCCTTTTATATATTAATTTTTCCCCCCTTATTGAAGTATAATATAGTATCTCAACAAAAGGAAAAGATGATCATCAATGACATCACACCCCTAAAGGGATTTTTTTTTTTTTAAATTTTTTTTCAAATTTTTGGGGATAGAGCTTGCCGTTGAAAGAACCTAAAAAATGAAGAAGTATAATACACTGTGGGACTATCAAAAATAAGCAGTAAAATATTAAAAACCTAATTGAGAGCCAGGTGGGTGTGTCGGTCTGTTAAGAATAGTGTTCTATGTGTGTACTAAATTATACACCCACCACAGTAAACCTTTGCCACCCGATGAAATTCCAATTACCAATTCGGTTGAGACACCCTGCTCCTCCTCCCCCCCAGCCCCCCTTCTACATAATTGTCTAAGAAAATTATAGAATATAGTGGAATCCAGCTTCTGCCTCCCTGTTGACATCATCTTATGGACAAGAGAAAAAAAAATTAACATATGTAGAATTTTTTTTTCCCTCAATTGTCTCTTAATTTTCAGTTAGGGTAAGCTTTAACAGCGCTTTTTGCACCATGGCAACGTGATGATATACAAAAAAGTGTGAGTGAGTGAGATTGAATGAGCAATATTTTAAAAAATACTAATGCGTTATTTTTTATTTTTATTGGTTTCTCTAATAATTTGATTCACTGCAATATAAGCCTCCACAGTTTTAGGCAATCTAGTAATCTGTTTTATTTGCATCAGTATATACGGTTTGTCGTGTGATCATATAGGAACCCACGAAAACATCATGTGATTATATAAGAGTACACGAATTATCATGTGATAAACATACCATCACACGAACCAACATCACATGAATAAATCGTTCACTTGTATATTAAATACCAAAAGGGTTTTTTTTGGAACAAGGAATAAAAAAAAAGAAAGAAACGGACGAAAAAGTCCACTCGAAAAGAAAGAAAGAAGAAGGGGGGAAAGCTTTTTCAATCTACGCACGGAGAAACTGGTGTGGACCCATTTGTCTTTTTCGGAACCGTCTTTCAAACAGAAGAGAAAAAAAATCGAACCGCTGTGTGTCAACGGAGAAAGGTGGGATGTCGGTAAAACTCACCCGGTACGTACAGCTTAGTAATTTTTGTCTCTACTCTCTCTCCCTCCCTCGGTAACTAATTTCCTGCATTATAAACTATCCCACCTTCACATTTTTTAGGAGAGTATTTGATAACCCTTTTCCCATGTATCAGCCGGAAAAGAAGGCAGGGCTGATAACTTAATTTTTGCTTACAAATACAAATAGATAAAAAAAAAAAATTTTTTCTTACTAGAAATTCATTTAATAATTATCAAAATATTGTGCTAATCATTTTACAGCAAAATCAAAAATGACTGCTTTGTAATACAAGTCTTTGAATCTATGTATTTAATTACAACTAAATGTTTGTTTTACCTTGCACCATATATACTTTTTTCAGTTCAACCAGAGATAGTCAACCTGAAAAAAAAATAAAAAATAAATAATCAGTGTTTAAGATATGGAAGACGACTATGAGAAGATTCCTGATTTACTGCCTCGTGACCAGGTATATAAGGTGCAGGTAGGCCAAAAGTTGTATAGCATTACTGGTGCTACGTTGTCATGGGATGGGCCCAACTTCTTTACTAACTATTTCAAGAATCATGATGCTAATCACATATTATTCTTGGATAGGTCCGTAGAGAGTTTTGATTTGATATATAGGCATATGCAAGGGTATTTCATTGTGATCCGCGACGAAGTAGAGTACACCACGTTGTTCACTGATGCTTTATACTACTCCTGTCCAAAACTAGTCAAGTTTTTGAAGAACTCTGAGTTCTATTACGTTAATGTTGGGGGTGAGTCATTCCAAGTGGCTAAATCGTTGTTTAAGAATGAAGGTGACTCTAATAACTATTTCCAAGTTGTCATTGCGGGGTTCTACAGGGAGTTGGAGAACAGGATACTGGACAGGAGGATGACTACCTCGCCTTATCCACCCACCTACGTCCCGAGGTCACCTGAATTCTTTAGACAATTGTTGACTTTATTGAGCGGTGTTCGCATTGAGATGGATGATCAGCGCAGAGACTCATTGATACAAGAGTGTAGGTACTATAGGTTTAAGAGACTTGAACAAGAACTGGTGAAACATAAGACTCTGATTAACCCGCTATCGAATGTAGAAGAGATTTGTATACATCTAAACGATGTGGTTAAATCTGGGCTTGGTTTGAGGAAACCCTTGTTTTCATGCGCTAACTCAATGGTGTCCGTTTGTTTACAGCAGGAAGAACAACAGAATAAACCGGATAAATGTATGAGCAAAAATAATACTGTATCAGAAGGTGGTTGTAATGATCCAAGTTCAAAGAGCGCTCCCCCTGTAGCAGCCGACACCGATGAATTGAAGTCCGAAGAACCAGAGAAGAAAAAGATAAAGCTTTCCGAGTCAACGAAGAAGTGTAACAATAGTCGTAAGAACGAGAAGGTATGGGATATAGTAATGTACCAGAGGCCTTATGTTGATACCACCTCCAGGGATTTGATATTCCAACTCGATGCCAATGAATGTATGTTGATTTTTAACAAGCTTAAAAAGACTATACATGTAGACCTGGGTGGTAATTCCGCGGTTGTATTCGAAAAACTATTTAGTGACCTTTTCAACAACGACGAAGACGTCCACATTAACCTGGAGAATTTCAAACTTCATCCTACAGCAGGCGCAAATTCTTCTACGACGCCGTGTACCAAATCCAAAGTTCAAAGCAGGTCCTCCCACTTAGTGTTACCGGCTTGTGTCTCGCTATGTGATCTACAAGTAAACGGCATCAAATGTAACAATATATTCTCCCTCGTAGGAGACACGAAATGTAACGAAAGAGTTCCGGACTTCACAGACATGGATAACGTCCGTTACTGCGTCGGACTAAAGCTTCACATAGCCAAATCTATGTGGAAGATTGGTGTGAAAAATGACAAGATCATGCTAATTGCAATTAAAGCAGTGACGTATTGTAGCACCAAAGAGTATTGCAAAACTATAGAGTTCCTATAGAAAATATTTATTTTTTTCCTGCCCCCCCTTTTTTGTTTCGTCATAGCTTTCATCCGTTTATAGATTTTTATTGTTATTTGCATAGATTCATCACTTTTTTGTTTTATTTATTGTTTTCCTGTCTCGAATACAGACAGGACTCTACGTAATTGTTTTTAAACTCTTAATTGCTTTTTTCCTTCGAGTACTTAGGGATATATCGTCCCAGAGATTCGTCATTCATTCGAAAAACGTAACTTGAATAGCGGTAATTGATGGAATTACAATACTTAACACTTCTTATCTTTGAGTACAAAAAAAGAAAGAAAAAAATAAATAATGTATGGCTTGAAATTTATCCCGCACAACTCCTAGATAGATCGACAGTCTTCTGCCGAAATTCTCTGTAACGTTCACTTCAGGGTCCGCAATGTCTTCTTCCTCAATATTCCCGTAGCACGTGTAAAGAATAGCACTGAAAAAAAAGCAATTTTTTAAAAATGACGTATTTTTTTTTTATCTTTCTTTCTTTTTTACATTTTGTCGAGGCTTTTTAAAAAATTGCTTTTTTTTTTTGATCTGATATTGCTTTTTTTTGTAGATATTATTAGTTTTAGTTATTAACTATTTTGAATCTTTGCAATTGAATCATATTTGGCGGGATATATAAGGGGAGTAGATATGATCAGATATTTAGAAATTTAAACTTGCTCAATATTCTTTTATAACATATAGAATAAATCATCAAACAATTGTTAATACAATTACAAATACTAATAACAAACTAACAATAATAAATCAAAACAAAATGTCTGCTCCAGTTTCTTTAAAGGTTAACGCTGCTTTATTCGATGTTGATGGTACTATCATCATCTCTCAACCTGCTATTGCTGCCTTCTGGAGAGATTTCGGTAAGGACAAGCCATACTTCGATGCTGAACATGTTATCCACATCTCTCACGGTTGGAGAACTTACGATGCTATCGCTAAGTTTGCTCCAGACTTTGCTGACGAGGAATACGTCAACAAGCTAGAAGGTGAAATCCCAGAGAAGTATGGTGAACACTCCATCGAGGTTCCAGGTGCCGTCAAGCTATGTACTGATTTGAACAAGTTGCCAAAGGAAAAGTGGGCTGTCGCTACTTCTGGTACCAGAGATATGGCTCAAAAGTGGTTCAAGATCTTGAACATTGAGAGACCAGAATATTTCATTACTGCTAACGATGTGAAGCAAGGTAAGCCATTCCCAGAACCATACATTAAAGGTAGAGAAGGTCTAGGCTACCCAATCAACAAAGAAGAACCATCTAAGTCTAAGGTTGTTGTGTTTGAAGATGCTCCAGCCGGTATTGCTGCCGGTAAGGCCGCTGGTTGTAAAATCATCGGTATTGCCACTACTTTCGATGTTGACTTCTTGAAGGAGAAGGGTTGTGATATCATTGTTAAGAACCATGAATCTATCAGAGTCGGTGGTTACAACGCTGAAACTGATGAAGTTGAGTTCATCTTCGATGACTACTTATACGCCAAGGATGACTTGTTGAAGTGGTAATTAACTTCATTCCCACCACAAATTCCTTATATTGATATTCTTATTTAATGTATTTTTATAATTGAACCTCCCAAATTTATAGAATATAATTATAAAACATACTAATTTCTTTTTGATTAACTTATTGCTTCTTCTTTTAGATACAATACAAAAATATGTAAAACAATAAAAAAAAAGTTGTGAATTACTACAGTTTCTTTATCTCAAAGCATACCCTCACACTGATCTATAATTAACACTTCTTTACTAATTTGTAAATAAATACTGAAAATAATACAAACGCTTTTATTTTTTTGTTTAGGTTCCGAATCAAGGAATCGAACACAGGACTAAATACATTAACAATATCTACTAAGTATTAGTTTCTAGTTTAAAAGCACAAAAAAATCCCAACTAACAATTAGAAACATTTCCTGATTTTAGTTCATTCATAAATATTTTAAAAAAAAACGAATAAAATCTCTTTGTAAAACGGTTCATCCTTATGCAGGGGAACTGCTGATCATCTCTGTATTGTTTCAAATTGACCAAATGTCCAAGAGGGGTTACCTCAAGGACTTAAACAAAAGTTTTTTTCCGAGCCACATGAAAGGCGAGTCCAAAAACTCGTCTCAAAAGACATACACATTATTTATTACCAATATTATCTATTTAATCCCAATTAGTTTGTGTTAGTGAAATACCATTCTTTGCCTTAATAATATCCATTGCCGCAATAGCATCTTGCGATGAGTCATGTTCCGACAGTTGAATCTTTTTGCTCAGAATTTCAAATGTGAGGTTTTTCAAGGAGTTTTTCAAATGCCCAGTAGAGTACATTATAGCAGTATCCAGTACTTTGGAATGGAATAACCTCATAACATTTAAATCATTTTCTAGACCATGACCAATAATTATGGTATTTTTATTTATCATCTTAGGGCTTAGAACCTGTTCCATGACATCCTCGTAGTCCATGGCGTATAGCATGTCCTCCTCATGAACACCACTAAATTGAGAGTTCAAGTCGATCACTTCACCAACAGTGTGCACAATTTCATCAAAGAGAGTTTTACTGGTAAAAAAATCAACAATTGTTAATCTAACCATTTCATATCCTTTAGAGGTAAATGCCATTTCGCAGTCCAACGCTAAAACATTGGCCTCTCCCTCGATTAATGAAGTAGATAAGAACTTTGTTATACTGCATAACTCAGAAAATTTCGTGCCTTTAAAAACATGATGCTTATTTGTAGTACATCCCAACCGTTGAATTGAATAAGAAGAGCTTGATTCACCACAGCATGGAAATACATGTGTCTTTGTCGATTTATCAAAGAACTTTTTGGAAGGGTGATATCTACACACAACTGGATCCATAATTGAGCCTCTCTCAAAATTTGTATTACATCTCACACATACAACAAAAGGTGGGACAAAACTTTCCTTTTCAAATTCACACGCTTCCTCAGTCATATAACCGTGTTTTTCTAAAGTCTTTTGGTCAATTAGTAAAGCATTGAGTTTTTTCATTACATCGGACTTCTTTTCAATTAATGTTTGACCTGAATCACTGTTAGTACCTGATCTTTTGGCTACCAATGGCTTATTATTTTTCTTTAGTTTGTAAACATCACCTTTGAACTTGGTAATATCTCGAAGTAATATACCAACATTGAATCTATAAGACTGAGATGTCTTACTCTCTTTCGCCGTCCTACATTCCAGACTCACAGCAAATTTACCTAATTTCTGTGCAGGATAACTCACTTTCTGTAAAGCTTCACATAATTTGTGAATTACTTTGTATCTATCCTGAAATCCTACCGGTTGATGAGCTAAATCAACAGGTCTAAGTGATACATCGTTTCCACCCATTTTTTTCTTCTTTTCTTATAAGTTAATTATTATTCCCCACTAAAAATCCTAGTAAATTGTAATTTCATTTACACCCAAAAACCTTGTACAAAATGAAGCTAATTTAGTGCGAAAGGATAGACCTTAGACCATCTATAATTATTATCGATTTGCTTATACACATTATACTTAAAATTTCTTTTCTTTCTTTTTTTTATCATCACGTGACCATTGTACTATATTTCTTAGTAAATATCACCCTTACTACGAACATTTCTGTGCAGGGAATAAATTTATTTTGCGATGCCCAAAAATTTTTTTTTTTTTGTTTTTGCGATGCTTAGGAAAATTTGCGATGAGCTCTCTGAAAAATTTGAAAAATTTCAATTAACAATATAAGTGCGATGAGCTTTCAACAGTATTATTAGTTTTTTCTTCTTACAGAACATAGGAAAAAGGATAAGAAGTATAACTTTGATATTTTTATTATTCATCTTTTATCCATTTTTTGGACTTACAGAGTCGAGTTGAAAACCGTGGAAAATCAAAGAAGAAGAAGAAGAAACGATGTCTCACGATACTGTTGTCTTTGATTTGGATTTTGTCCATAAGAAAAGAGATGAGTATCAAAGACTGTTCCTTAAGGATAATGAACTGGAATTGTTCAAGTTCAATAGTAATTCATCTGCACAAGCTGCAAATCTGAACGGATTAGCGCAGTTTATTTTGGAAAGAAAGTATTTGTCAAATGCATATGTTTATCTCTATAAGCCTTTGATGCCAGAGATCGTCTCTCGTTGGATTGGTAAGTTGTCTAACTGTACTGATAAAGAGGCAATTTTAATTATTGGCCAATTAGCCAGGGTTATTACCATTTTTCCATTAGCTATGCATCAAATTGAATCCTGCCTAAAATTGCATTATAATAGGTTTAAGAAGTTGTTGGGATCGCTCACCACAGATGAAGAAAAGGTGGATATTCTACTTGCATACTATAGATTACTATACCAGGACAAACAAGCTTTCTCTAATTATATCAAAATAGATACCATGTATGAGTTACTAGCGTCCCAGAATTCTTCATTATTACTGAAGTATCTTGCTATAAAGAACATATCTATCTTGTTGGATCTGAATGAGAAGAACACTCTAGACATGGAAAGAATTCATTTGGGTGGCAACAATATAATTACAGGAAATTATGAAGGTGATTCTGAAGTGAACTACAAGTTCTTGGAGCTGAACGAGGCTAAGAGATTTTCTAACTTCTCATCATTAAAGGATTTTGTTGATCATGAAAATAAGCGTCCTGAAAAATTTGTTCTATTTGAACCATCTGTATTAAGTCTCAATGTGGTCTCTATATGTGGTATACTAACACCTAGAATCTCTTCAAGACCAGACCCAATTGAATACGAGAAGCAGTATATCCCTACAGAGAAAACGGTTCATACATTGCGTAATTTGGGAAAACTTCTACAAAAAGCAGACCCAATAATGTTATTAGGTAAAGCAGGTTCTGGTAAGACCTTCTTAATAAACGAGTTGAGTAAATATATGAAATGTCATGACTCTATTGTCAAGATTCACTTGGGTGAACAAACTGATGCCAAGTTGTTGATAGGTACATACACCTCAGGTGAAAATCCTGGTACTTTTGAATGGAGATCCGGTGTATTGACAACTGCTGTGAAAGAAGGTAGATGGGTATTGATCGAAGATATCGACAAGGCTCCAACCGAGGTTTTATCAGTTATTTTATCTCTATTAGAAAAGAAAGAATTAACAATACCGTCCAGAGGTGAAACGATCAAAGCAGCTAATGGGTTTCAAATTATTGCAACCATACGAACAACGGAAGAAAAACAGGCATCAGAGCATTCTGTAAATATGATTGGTATGAGAGCTTGGAATAAAATCTTTTTGGATGAGCCATCTAGAGAAGATTTAACACAAATACTGTGTCAAAAATACCATATTCTTTCTCAGTTGATTCCTCAATTGATCCAAACTTATTACCACATCCAATCGATTTATGCAGACCCTAGGTTTATCACACTCAATCGAGGAGCTCATTCTAGAGGTGTATCAATCAGAGACTTAGTTAAACTATGTGATAGATTGATGTCTTTGTTCATATCCAATAACATCAAGGGTCCTGGCCATCTAATTGAAACAAGTTTATTTGATGATATTTTTGCAGAGACAACTGATTGTTTTGCAGGTGCAGTCGGTGAATATAGA
This sequence comes from Nakaseomyces kungkrabaensis, assembly GCA_030556385.1. NCBI lineage: Eukaryota > Fungi > Ascomycota > Saccharomycetes > Saccharomycetales > Saccharomycetaceae > Nakaseomyces > Nakaseomyces kungkrabaensis. The sequence goes on along the minus strand of JAKTPY010000003.1, from coordinate 135,268 downwards.
GCATTGGAACCATTGGTCCGTGGCATTGGTGAAATGCTGGAAATTCCTGAATCCAGAATAGCTCTTTATTTAACAAATAGAGTTCCATCATTTGAAAACCAAAATAACTTTATCAAAGTGGGTAGATCAACACTAGAAAAAAATTCCCTTAACATGCAGAAAAAATCAGTAAACTCTACAGTTTTTGCTACCACCAACCATTCATTAAGGTTAATGGAGCAAATTTCAATGTCAATTCAGATGAATGAACCTCTATTACTGGTTGGTGAAACTGGTACTGGTAAAACAACTGTCGTCCAACAAATTTCGAGGCTATTAAACAAACCGCTTAATGTAATTAATGTCTCTCAACAAACAGAATCTGGTGATTTGCTTGGTGGCTACAAACCAGTAAACTCTAAATCAATCGCAATTCCTATACAAGAAGAATTTGAAATGCTATTTGCTGCTAGCTTTTCAATGAAAAAAAATGAGAGATTCTATAAAATGCTCCATAAATTTTTTAACAGAGGCCATTGGAAAAATGTAGTTAAACTATGGAATGAGGCTTTTAAAATGGCAGCTAACATATTACAGCCAAGTGAGAGTGATGACGAAAAAGAATCTCAAAAGAAGAGAAGGAAATTTAACAGTCAAGAAAGAGACATACTCTTTAAGAAATGGCAATCATTTAAAGAAAATGTTAATAAATTTGAGATGCAATCTTCAAATCTTGAAAACTCGTTTGTATTCAATTTTGTCGAAGGTTCCCTGGTAAAGGCTGTTAAAAACGGTGAGTGGCTACTTTTGGATGAGATTAATTTAGCATCTGCTGACACTTTAGAGAGCATTTCAGATTTATTATCAGACCCAGAGTCAAGAAGTATTCTTTTAACTGACCGTGGTGATGTCGTTCCTATGAAAGTACACCCAGATTTCAGGTTATTTGCATGTATGAATCCCGCAACAGATGTTGGTAAGAAGGATTTGCCATCGGGAATAAGATCTAGATTTACAGAAATTTATGTTCACTCCCCAGACAGGGATGTTAGTGATCTATTGGCTATTATTGACAAATATATCGGAAAATACAGTGTAAGTGATGAATGGATTGGAAATGACATTGCTGAATTATATATGGAAGCTAAACGCCTATCTGAAAATAACATGATCGTAGATGGGTCCAATCAGAAGCCACATTTTAGTATCCGTACATTGACAAGAACATTACTATATGTTTGCGATATTATTCATATTTATGGATTAAGAAGGGCTCTATATGATGGGTTCTGTATGAGTTTTTTGACGTTATTAGATCAGAAATCTGAGGAACTTCTTCATCCATTGATAAAAAAATTTACAATCGGAAGACTTAAAAACATGAAATCTGTTATTTCTGAAGTTCCGCCTTCTCCAGGTACCGATTATATTCAGTTTAAACATTATTGGATGAAACGAGGTCCAAGTGAACCTCAACCACAAGAACATTATATTATAACACCGTTCGTTGAGAAAAATATGATGAATCTTGTAAGGGCGACGCTTGGACAGCGTTTCCCTGTTCTTATCCAAGGTCCTACATCTGCTGGTAAAACAAGTATGATTAAGTATCTAGCTGATGTTACTGGTCATAAATTTGTTCGTATAAATAACCACGAACATACAGATTTACAAGAATATCTAGGTACCTATGTTACCGACGATTCAGGTAAACTAGTATTTAAAGAAGGTGTCTTAGTGGAAGCATTAAGAAATGGTTATTGGATTGTTCTGGATGAATTGAATTTAGCACCTACTGATGTATTAGAGGCCTTAAATAGACTTTTGGATGATAACAGGGAACTGTTTATCCCAGAAACACAAGAAGTTATTCACCCGCATCCTGACTTTATGCTTTTTGCAACCCAAAACCCTCCAGGAATATATGGTGGTCGTAAAGTCCTTTCAAGGGCTTTTAGGAATCGTTTCTTAGAACTACATTTTGATGATATTCCACAAGATGAACTGGAGATTATTTTACGTGAGAGATGTAAGATTGCTCCATCATATGCCAAGAAAATTGTCGAAGTTTACCGTCAACTTTCTATTGAAAGATCGGCCAACAGACTTTTCGAACAAAAGAATAGTTTTGCAACATTAAGAGATTTATTTAGATGGGCCATGAGAGAAGCTGTTGGTTACGAAGAGTTAGCTGCCAATGGTTACATGTTACTAGCTGAGCGTTGTAGAAGTTCAACTGAAAAGGTAGTTATCCAGAAAATTCTTGAAAGGGTTATGAAGGTAAAACTAAATATGAACAATCATTATTCTGAATTAGAAGATAAGAGTTTACTATCTGTTGATAGTGTTGTTTGGACTCAAGCTCTAAGAAGACTTGTAGTCTTAGTGTCTTCCGCAATGAAGAACAAAGAGCCAATCTTATTAGTCGGTGAAACTGGTTGTGGTAAAACAACAGTGTGTCAGATATTGTCACATTTTCTTCAAAAGGAGTTGATTATTTTGAATGCCCACCAAAATACTGAAACTGGTGATATATTGGGAGCTCAAAGACCAGTCCGTAACAGAGCGGGAATTCAACAACAATTGAAACAACTTCTTGGGAAGGTATTAGACGTACCAAAGGATGAGATAATCAAGACATCCTTGGATGATTTGATCCAACAATACAAAAGTTTAGACGAATCTCAAATAAATTCAGAGATAAGAAATGAAATCAATGAGCTAATTAGATCTTCAAATTTGCTATTCGAATGGTGTGATGGTCCCCTAATCCATGCAATGAAGAATGGTTCCTTCTTTTTGCTTGATGAAATATCGTTAGCAGATGATTCTGTTCTTGAAAGACTGAATAGTGTTCTTGAACCTGAAAGAAGTTTGCTCCTAGCCGAAAAGGGCTCATCTGATTCCCTTGTGATTGCTGCGAATGAATTTCAATTCTTTGCCACTATGAATCCAGGTGGTGATTACGGTAAAAAAGAGCTATCACCTGCACTAAGGAATCGTTTTACTGAAATTTGGGTTCCATCAATGGAGAGCTTCTCTGACGTGAAAATGATAGTTGAGAATAGATTATCTATTAAAAACACCAATATTCCCGATATAGTATGTGCCTTCTCCGAATGGTTTGGTAAGAAATTTGGAGGTGGTGACGTCACTAACGGTATTATTTCTTTAAGAGATATCTTAGCTTGGGTTGAATTTATTAATGAATCATATAAAAAAAATGATGACCCTAGACCATTACTAATTCACGGTGCTGCCATGGTATTCATTGATGCTTTAGGTACAAACAACACTGCATACCTTGCTGAAGATGAAACCGTTTTAGAAGCAATGAAAATAGAATGTTTCAAAAAATTAAGTGAGTTGTCAGGAGAAGATCTTCTGAAATTCGTTATTGACAAGGTAGAAATTAAAGTCAACAACTCTTTCATTGATACTGGGCTTTTTAATATCAAAAGAATTGAAGGTTCCCCTGTTTCTACCTCATTTAATTTTGAAGCACCAACTACAGCTCGGAATACAATGAAGGTGGTACGGGCAATGCAAGTACATAAACCAATTTTATTAGAAGGTAGTCCAGGTGTGGGTAAAACAAGTTTGATTTCGGCCCTAGCAAAGGCCACTGGTAATAACCTTACTCGTATCAACTTGTCTGAACAAACAGACTTAGTAGATTTGTTTGGTTCTGATGCACCTGGTGAAAATAGTGGTGAATTTGTCTGGAAAGATGCACCATTCCTAAGGGCCATGCAACTTGGTGAATGGGTTCTTTTGGATGAAATGAATCTGGCATCACAATCTGTTTTAGAAGGTTTGAATGCCTGTCTTGACCACAGAGGAGAAGCGTATATTCCAGAATTAGACAGATCTTTTATTTGTCATCCAAACTTTTGTGTATTTGCTGCACAGAATCCTCAATATCAAGGTGGTGGAAGAAAAGGTTTACCTAAGTCGTTTGTTAATAGATTTAGCGTTGTTTACGTTGATATGTTGAAGTCTTCAGACTTGCTTTTGATTGCTAGACACTTATACCCAGAAGTTCCGGAGGACTCCATCTCTAAAATCATCCAGTTTATCTCGCTCCTTGAGGAATCTGTTGTTAAAAAGAAGCAGTTTGGTACTCTTGGTTCTCCTTGGGAATTTAATCTAAGAGATACCTTACGCTGGCTAAAGTTAATCAATTCAACTAATAGTACAGGTCAATTATTAAGTTTTGCTGAGACAATTGTCACCGAAAGATTTAGAACTACAACTGATAGAGACAATGTAATCAAGCTAATAAAAGAAATTTTTGGGTCAACTAACGAAGGGGATAATATAATCCAGTTAAGTTGCGACAGGCTTCAAATTAACAATGAATTAGTGTTGAGAAATCCTTCTTATAGACATTCAATAATCAACCAAAATGTGGCTCTACAATGTAATTATGGCGCATATCTTTCTTTAGTAAGGTGCATCAATAATAGCTGGCCTGCGATTTTAGTAGGTCCAAGTAACTCAGGTAAAACCGAAATGATTAACTACATGGCTTCTGTATTGGGCCAAAAAGTAAACGTTTTTTCTATGAATAGTGACATTGATAGTATGGATATTCTAGGTGGTTATGAGCAAGTTGATTTAAATAGAAAGCTATCCAAAATTAAGGATGATCTTCTTGAAATACTAAGAGATTATATCAGTTCCAACTTGCTAAGCGAAGCCCAAAATGTCTTTGCAATGAATGAAATGATATCATTGTATGAAAGCTTTACGAGCATGGAAATCTATAATAATGAATACTTCCAAACACAGTATTTCAAGGCTGAAAGCTTATTGAACACTGCTGTTAACAATGAACATTCCACCTTTTTCTTCGAATCGAATAAGGTGGTGTCCGAAATTGGAAAGAAGGAACCTGTAAAATTTGAATGGTTTGATGGTATGTTGATAAATGCAATCGAAAAAGGACATTGGCTTGTTCTTGATAACGCGAACTTATGTTCACCATCTGTTTTGGATAGGTTGAATTCTCTACTTGAATCTGAAAGCACTCTTCTAATTAATGAATGCAGTAATGAAGATGGCTCAACAAGAACTCTAACTCCTCATCCTGATTTTAGATTATTTTTGACTGTTGATCCAAGATATGGCGAACTTTCCAGAGCGATGAGAAACAGAGGTATCGAAATTTACCTTGATGTGTTATCTGAAAGAGCAACAGAATTTGATAAAAAGATCTTAGGATATACTGAATCAAATTTAACACCACTTAAAAGGTTTATTCCTCCATATCAATCCGAAACACTAAAATTTGCCGAGTTGAGTGACATTATTTTATCTAACGTGAATGTTAGTGAAGAGATTTTAATCTCAAAGATACCAATCACCGATATGACTTCAATCGAGTATTGGCAACAGAACATAATCAACTGTTCTCAGTTTAATGTTGAAAGGAAACATGCCACAAAAGCGACACAATTGTTAAGACTTCTTTCAGGAACTAATATTGGCAAATTCGAGGAACAATTAATCAACATTGGCCAACAAATTTACTTGAATCCTTTAATCAATACCCACATTCTACCACAACTACACCAGAACTGTATTAGTATTTCAGATATTGAGATACTGCATTTATTCTCCTGTCTGAGATTGTTGTCTGGAATAATCTCATCTTTAGACCAAGTACAAAAAGAAACCACTGCTTCCAAAATTGATGAGATGAACTATTTGCAATTATCAGCTGCTTTATTTAACGGTAGATTCATTAAAAATCCACCTAGTGTTCCTATATTTGCAATCCTATCGAAATTTCAATCTTATTTTATCAAACAATTTTCCATTGATTGTTTCAACAAACCATCTGGATTCTATTTGAAACATACCGAATTGTTGATCATTATCCATAGTCTAATTAACGCCTGTGGAAAGAAGGAGGAGTCCAAACTGCATGTTTACAAAAACAATATACAAGACTGGCTAAAGTTTGCAATTGAATCCCAATTAGATGTGGGAATTTTATTAGAAGCCTTATCCGAATTCGAAGATAGCTTGAAGCTAACTAGAGGTCTATCTATGACTCAAATCTGGAATAAATTCAGAGGTAGATACCCGCAATCTCTCGAAGGTTGGAAACTTTGGACGAATGTTGAAAAATTGACCGCAAGGTTTGATAGGCTTTCCCTTCTGCAAAGATCAGATAGTATCGATAACTTATCAGCTCTCCACAAAACATTTTTCATTGTATTGGATGACATATGCGAAAACAATCTAAATGGGGCCGAGTTGTTGTTAGAAAAGCTTACCTCTGGTATCGACAAATTAGAAGCAATTTCAAAAGAGTTCATTATTTCCAAAAATAGTTATTTTAAGAAAGAATTCGATGATTTACTACTGTTCAATTCATTAGCATCCAAAACATCTGTACAGAATTTGGATAACGTCATATCGTTATCATCGACTCCATTGATGAAGATTTATAAAGCCTCTAGCCAGTCCTTACCTTTTCCAAATTTCTTGACACTTCTTTGGTCACTAGATGGAAATGAGGTTGTGTCTAAGACACCATCAATCTTTACATCCTCATTTTCTGAATCTATATTAATGAAGATCAATCGGTTACATGAGATGGTTGGATCTCAGGTCGATGAAACTGTAAATGATCTGAAAATGCTTTTGAACTCCACCATCTCTTTCTCTGAAGCAATTGTCCAGGATCCCTTTGAAAAAACATTCGAGATTCTCTTTGAATGGGTTGTTGCCGTAGCTTCTGCACATATCGAAATAACAGAGAAACCAAAATCAGTTTCAGAGTTGATAACTATCATGAAACAAGACTGCGAAAAATATGTAATTGATATTTTTGATGAATTTTTATTCAACAAGCTGCAAGAATGCGAGTCCAGTAAATCTATTGAGCTATTAGGACAATGTTGGATTTATTTTGGTATCTGCTTAGTCAACCTATTTTGTCCAAATGCATCATACGATCCAGCTATTGGAGACTATGTATACTATGAAGTATTTTCATCACATAAACACTTTTTGGAAACGCTTCAACACAACTGGAGCAACTTTAGAGTTGTAACAAATGGTGACAAAGAAATTTATGTCGAGAACTTAGCGAATAGTATTGAACCGATCAACCCACCTATGAAACCTCAAACTTTCAGAGGAGAGCAGTCAGTTGATGATCTTTTTGAGGAATGGAATGCATTTATCACTTCATCACTTTCCCCAGAATTCGTTAATGACTTGGTCAAAAATGTATCAAATAAAATATCAGTAACATCAAGAATTGAGGGCTTCCAGAACAATTCATCGAAATTTGTGGATAGACTAGAAACGAACTCGAAAGTGTTTGGTGATCTAAACGAAATTTTCATGGGTTATATATTTTCTGTGAAATTCGGTTTTGACTTATTAAAACAAAAGCAATCTGACGACAGTCTTCACAGCGACGTATCCACCCTATGGGCTGTGAAACCGCTGGCTATAACAACGACAGATGAGAAAGATACTTTATTTGATCAAATCTCTGCATTTATCAAAAAGTTAGGCCCAAATAAAAAAGAAGCCGAAATAATCCTTCTATTCTGTATGAAATTATTCAAGTTTTCAAGAAAAGATGATAAGAAAATTTCTGTATTCCATCAGGTCTTGTATATCTTGTATACCAGATGGTCTTTAAGGAAATTACGTGAGGAGAAAGAAAATGAAAAACAAACCAGAAGCTTCAAATACACCGATGAGACTGATAATTTTGAAGAGGAGTTTAGAACGATGTTCCCTAATTACGATGAGATCGTCGAATTTGAAAGTGACGAAAAGCCACAAGAAACTATGAATGATATTTACAATAGAATATCTACGGAGTATATTAGTCTATTTGCTGAAGATGAAAATATTGATTTACAACAGTTGATTCGCGAAGGTAATGAAGTAGCTGCGGTAACAAATGAATTGGTACCTTTCTTCAAATCTACAACTATCAGCTCTGATATTCTGCTTTCTGTTTTGAATATATCATCATCGAAACTAAAAGCATTTAATGATAATTCTAGTAACTCTACTATAAATATTTATAAGAGTTATTCTATTCCTGAGAGCAGAAAAGCCGCAAAATTGGTGTCTTCTTTACTTTATAGAGTGAATGAACTATTATCTCAATGGCCAGACCATGCAACCCTGCAAGATTTATTTAGAACTTCCCAAGAATTTTTAAGGTTCTCACTAGACACTACTATTGCAAGACAATTACAGAAAATTGAGCAAATCTATACCATTCTAAATGAATGGGAAAAGTACGCTTCATCCAACGTTTCACTGAATATTCACATGACAGAAATTGTTCAACTATTGGTAGAATGGAGAAGAATGGAACTTCAGAGTTGGAATGGTTTGCTTGATGAAGAAGATAACAAAATTAAAGCCTTAGTTGGTTCTTGGTGGTTCTATCTTTACGAAGTTATTATATTGTCCAATTCCGATGAGAATATGCAAGATGATAATATGAATGTCACTAAACTGTTGCAATCCTTGAATGTCTTTTTCAGCGATAGTACAGTTGGTGAATTTACGGAAAGACTAAAACTTGTAAAAGCTTTCAAAAGGCATTTAGAATTTGCCCTGCCTGAGAAACAATATATTATTGATGCACTTGCCAACATTATTAATTATTATTCTCAGTTTTCTGAAGGTATTGAAGATGTAATTAAAAATTGTAGAAAGAATCTCGATAAAGAAATGAAAGAAATAATATTACTGGCAAGTTGGAAGGATGTCAATATTGATGCTTTAAAACAAAGTTCTAGAAAGTCTCACAATAATCTTTACAAGATTATTAGAAAGTACAGAAGTATTATAACTGACAAAGTTACATCAATAATCACAGCAGGTATCCCATTTAAAAAACTAAAGGCGTTGGAAAGAAATATAAAGGTATCTGATGTCGTTTTCGAAGTTAAGGAGGAGTATGACACACTTTTAGTTGGCTACAAATTTTGGAATGAAAGACCCTCTGCCTTAAAGAATCTTGAAGTTGTGACACATAATATGAATAAATTTACCAACAGAGTAAAGAATTGGGATTTCCCAAGTTTTTCAGGCCTAGCAGAAGAATACTTGATTGAGGCTGAGCGCTTGAAAAAAGAAACACCTGGTGTATATTCTAAGGCTGTGAAAAAGCAACTTGCTACATTAAAGGTCCAGAAACGTAAACTTTTAAGTGATGGTTTGAAAGAGCTAAGAAGAATTGGCCTAAAAACCAACTTTAGAGCTGATATTCAAAAGGTGCAATCAAGCTCAACAGCAATTTTAGCAAACTCGCCTGCTTTTGCATCACCAATTATTATTGGATCCGATAATCATTTCTACTTATTAATTGATCTTCTCCCAAGATTGAGAGGTGCTGTGTCCGAGCCAACTGGCGATGTTCCAGTGGCTTCCATTGAAAGAGGTATGGCCGTTGCTGAAAATTTGATTTTTTCCCTAATTGTCACAAGAAAACCGATAGTTTCTATTTCTGAGCGCTATCACTGCTTTGATAATTTCTTGTCTACTTTAATGACTTTGAATGATAGTGGTGTAGAGCTTTCATTGGGATCTTGCCAGACCAAATTACCAGCGTTCAAAACACATTGCTCGAAATTATCACAACTAGTTAACTTTTCGATTGAAACTGTCAAACAAACTTGCGATTTACAATCTAGCTCTAATTCCTTGAAAAAGTTAGAGTTGATAAGTAAGAGATTTATCGAGATGGAAACCAAAATAGAAATGTGCACCGACTTTAAATTAGACTTTCAAAATACCAAGAAGCTTTTCAACGAATGTATTAGTAGTACACTTGCTGATCTAGAAGCTGAATTGGGATCTCCAACATCTTTCGTTTTTACACCAATTCATGAGTATATTAAAAATATTAATATTCAGAGCAAGGTAACTAAAAATGCAGATCTTTCAGATATTGAATTTATTTCTAAAACTTTTACAAAACTTTCAACTTCGATTCTGGTACATTTTCAAAATATTATGGCTTTAGATATGAGTAGCATTACTGAAGAAGATGATAAATGGTTATCAACATTGTCAAAGAAATTGATGAAGACAGTTAGTGTTATCGACACTGACAACATTACCAAACACTGCCAAACCCTACTAGATATTATGATGTCATTTAATTACGATATTAGTATGTCTACAATTTTAAAGGCAATCGTAAGCAGATCGATCCCAGTTCTACAAGGTTACATGAACATGATAACACTTTTAATCTCGAAATGCAAAGAATTCTATTCTGACTTATCGGCTGGTACATATTCTTTCAGTACAATTCTCTTAAACTTGGCAAAAAATGGTTTCTGTTCTCCCGAACCTCCTTCTGATGAAAAGAATGATGACAATCTTCACGAGGGGACTGGTTTAGGTGATGGTGAAGGTGCCCAAAACAATAGTAAAGATATTGACCAAGATGAAGATTTGACTGAGGATGCTCAAACGGCGAATCAAGACCAAAAGGATAAGGACGAGCGTGATGAAGATGACGAGGATAATGCCGTTGAAATGGAAGGTGATATGGCTGGTGAGCTTGAAGACCTTTCAGATGAAAACAATTCCTCAGATGAAGATAGCAATGATGACGAAGATGAAAATGAAATGGACGAGGAGATTGATAACCTTGAGGACGATAGCAACGCCATCGATGACAAAATGTGGGATGAAAAGGCAGATGATGATTTGAAAGAAAAGGAAACTGACAACAAGGTAAACAATAACGATGAAGATTCTGCTGATGTCGAGGCTGCCGAGAACGACGATGCCAATAATGGAGAAAACGAATCTAAAGAAGAGCAAAGTAAGGAAGAAAACCTGGAGTCAAAAGAAAATGAAGATAACCAGGATAACTCTGATGGGGAAAATAACTCAGAATCAGGAGAGGAAGAAGATGTAGGTGAACAAGAGGATGAAGTCAGAAATGATCAAAATGACCAAGAAGAGTTTAACGCCCCTGAAATTGAGACTATGGATTTGCCAGAAGATATGAACCTTGATTCTGATGAAGATGTCGAATCTCAAGAGGAGGAGGTAATGGAAGGAGATTCTGAAAATGAAATCTCTGATAATGAAGAACAGAACACTCAAGCTCCTGAACAAATGGATATGGATGAGGAAGAATATGATGATGAGGAAGATGAAAACGATGAAGCTGTGGGTGACGAGGAGAATGATGCTATGGATATAGATGAGCAAAATGAAAATGAAGCTGATGAAAACCAGGAAAATGAAGAAGAATCTAAAGAAGAACAAAACAGTGAAAATGAAGAAGAACTATTAGATGACCAAGCTCAGCAAGAAAAATCTGAAATGGGTGGTGATATGGAAAATGAAAATGCTGAAGGTGCTGAAAATCTGTTAGAAAATGATACTGACATGAATGAAGCATCAACTGCTCAGAACTCAGGTAGTAAGGGGACTGGTGCTGACACTAAGGACGAAGAAGAGCAGAACGACATCGGTAGTTCAGGTTTGACTAATAACGACCATAAGGAAGAAGAACGTGAAATGCATGACGATAATTCTAGAAAGGAAGCAGATGATATGCTAAAGGAGTTAGGTGATTCATTAAAGGAATACCATAATCGTAGACAGGAAATTAACAAGGCCTCTACAGATGAAAAGCAGGAATCCGAACAGTCTGCAAACCAAAGACCAGATGAATTTGAACACATTGATGGTGAAAACACAGAAAGCAACACTCAAGCCTTAGGTAGTGCTAACCAAGACGAAATTCAAAAATTAAATGAAGATATGGCTATCGACGATGACATCGAAAATGAAGACAGAGAGGATGATGAACCCGACAATCAACAAGGTGAAATCGAGGCACAGGAAGCTGATATTAAAGAAGAAACCATTGAAGAAGAAGGTCAAGGCGATGAGAATGACAACTCCAATAAGCGTGGTGCATTTGCAAGTACTATGAAGGAATTGTCCCTTGAAGATAACTCATTATTTGACAGTGAAGGTATTTTCAAGAAGGAAAACTATGAAAATGAATTGGATGAAATCGTTGAAAATATTGATAAGGAATCCCACTTACGTTCTGAAATGGACGAACCTCATAGACCAGTCGATGAGGCCCGTATTTTATGGACTAAGAGTGAAAGTGAAACTACAGAACTTTCTGCCAGATTGGGTGAACAACTACGTTTGATTCTCGAGCCAACCTTGGCTACCAAACTAAGAGGTGACTATAAGACTGGTAAGAGGTTGAATATGAAGCGGATTATTCCATACATTGCATCACAATTCAGAAAGGATAAAATATGGTTGAGAAGAACTAAACCAAGTAAGAGACAATACCAAATCATGCTGGCATTAGATAACTCAAAATCTATGAGTGAATCGAAATCTGTCCAACTTGCATTTAACAGTTTATGCCTTGTCTCTAAAACATTAAGTCAATTAGAGTCTGGTGGTCTGTCAATTGTCAGATTCGGAGAATACACCAAGGAAGTACATTCATTTGACCAAAGTTTTTCGAATGACTCAGGTAGTAAGGTATTCCAGTGGTTCGATTTCCAAGAGACCAAGACAGATGTCAAGAGGCTGGTAGCTGAATCCATCAAGATCTTTGAGAGAGCCAGAGCCTTCTCTGACAATGATCAATGGCAATTAGAAATCGTAATTTCCGATGGTATCTGTGAAGACCACGACACAGTTGAGAAGCTGGTTCGTCGTGCTAGAGATAAGAAAATTATGCTTGTGTTTGTGATTATCGACGGTTTGGGTAACTCTAGCGAGTCTATCATGGATATGAGTCAAGTCAAGTATATACCTGACGGATCTGGTAACCCACAACTGAAGATTACCAAATACTTGGACACATTCCCATTTGAATTCTACGTTGTTGTTCATGACATCGCAGAATTACCTGAGATGTTGTCGTTGATTCTACGTCAATATTTCTCCGACTTGGCATCAACTTAAGCAATAAAAAATTAATCCAAACATAAAACAAAAATGTATATTAGATATTGTATATTATAAATAATAAATGAGACATTTATTTTTAATTCCTATCATTGCTTGTATGTCATGGTTAATAGTTCAATCGTACGGAATCAAACCTAAATTCCCGGGTAACCTTTGAAAATTTTTCAAAACTTGCGATGAGCTTTCAACTTCTTCGATTCCTATGAACTTTTTTTTTTTTGGTATAAATATGGCACCCATTACAATATCAAGTGTTTCTAAAACTTTGGTAATTTAAGTACTGAAGTGTAAACTTACAACTGCAACATATCCAATCTGGTAACAAGCAATTGAATATAATACGAAAAAAAAAAAATAAAAACCAGGAGGTTTTGTTTTGCTTTTACTATGTTATGGATTGCTGCATAAAATTCTTATTATATTTTTAAATGATGATAACTTGATTAACAGTTGCTCGAAGATGATCTTAACCGATTATCAATGTGAGCACATGATTTCTCAATAGACTACAACGGTATCTGATATTAATAAGATTTTTCTTAGTAAAAATTTGTGATCACACACAATTGAATTTGAAACTTGCTGTTTTTTATTTGTGATATTGAATAATAGGTATATATACTGTAGTGTGATATATTGTAGAGTGTATATTTACTGAATGCCTTCTTTGCTTGCAGGAAAGTTCCAGATCAGAATATTTTTGTTTTGCTCATCTCTTCGCATCGAAAACTCATCGCTACTTTTAAGAAACATCGATATCTTAAGCACAACACAACTACTCATAGCCAAGTGACCAAGTAGATTAAATGGCTAAAAAACGTGTAAATGTTCAGAGGTATAAGTACCCACTTCCAATACATCCAGTGGACCGCAACGCCCTTCCACAGCTGATACCGCATAATCCGGTATCGTGGATATATTGGGCATGGTGTCTGTATAGAAGTAGTAATGAACTGGAGAGAAAGATTTCTGTCAAAGCAACTATGCATGATGGTAGCGGGTGGCCACATTTTTTGGTGGAATCCCAGGAGGATATGATGTACTTGTGGAACAATGGGTTCTTTGGTACTGGTCAGATGTCTCGTAGTGAACCTACATGGAAGTACAGAATGGAAAAGAAACTGGAGCCTGCAACCGGTAATGAAGGTGGTATGGCTTTGGAGAAGATAACAGCTGTGAGAAGAGCACAGAGATTGGCATTTAAGAGTGAACGGCTACGATTAGAGCAAGTTCTTGCGGAATTCAGGAAACACAACACATCACAACAGCTAGAAGATGAGATCATCGAACAACATAGAGAGGCTCTTCGTCAATTTAAGCTCAAACAAGAACAACAATTACTTGATATAGAACCAGATGCATCTCCGGTTACCGAGGAGGAAGAGATATATGACGACGAAGGTAACATAAAATCTTTAGAAAGGTTAGAGTTAATGCCAGTTGAAGCCCTCTTTTTATCATTTGCATTACCAGTACTGGATATTAGCCCATCACAGATACTAGAGATGATCTCAAAAAGCAGTTTAGAGGAGATACAGAAGTTTATCAGACAGTACGTAGTGTACCATCATTATAGATCGCTCCGGTGGTGCGTACGGTCTGGTGTCAAATTTGGCTGTGATTTCTTGTTATACAAACGTGGCCCACCATTCCAACACGCAGAGTTCTCCATTATGGCCATGGATACTAACGAAACACACGACTATACCTGGTATTCCAGTATAGCCCGTGTGGTAAACGGCGCCAAAAAGACTTTGGTACTGTGTTACGTAGATGACAACGGACTAACACAGGAAGAGCTGTTAAGACTCTGGAACTCAGGCCGCTTAGTAGAACTCTTGTCTCAATATACAGTGTCAGAAGTTGTGTATAAAAGGTGGGTACCTGGTAAAAACAGAGATTAAAAAAAGATATTCATTATCTATTAGCGCATATATATAGTTATTTTAAATATTATATCCTGATAAAAACCCAATCATGCTTTGAAATTTTCTAGAACCCATCCGCAGTCTCTCATACCCTTGATCTTGGCCTGAGGGCCCTTGGTAGGGTTGTCGTATATTTCATTCACAGCATCGTCATGGCTGGCTGGCTTAGAGATACAAATGTACGGACGCTGCTCGCTAGGCAGTTTGCATTTCAACTGAGATCTAGGGAACGGACATGGACAGTCCTCCAGGGACTCCACGCACGCTAGTGTATCGGTACAGAGGTATTTGTCACACTCATTATTCAATACTTGGTCTTCCCAAGAGACTGGCTCCGGTCTCTGCTGTTGTTGTTGAAAAAAAAACCCATGGGTATATCCCACAGCCATTATCAAGAGCAGCTTCATTTGCATTGTGTCTGTTGTGTTGTTTCTTGTTGTGTTGTGTCAACGTCTTGTTTCTTGACATGTGTAAATCCTCTTTGAAATTTCAATCTTTCATTAATTTTTTTTCATTTTAAAGCCCGATGCCTTTGAAAAAAAAAATAAATTCTTTTGGAACACGTTATGTCAAAATTGAAGAATTTTGAAAACTGGACCAAGGAACTGTTCATCAGAGTTAACTTGGTGCATTTGCAATAAGGCCTTTTGTGTGTGGAACGCGGTACAAGCCAAACAATAGAAAATTTAAAGATGTACTACTCTATCGAGAAGTACCGCGAAGCGTATAATAGCATAGTACGCGACTCGTCGAGCCATTCTTCGTGTCGATTGGTGCTGTTTGTGTCCTGTTTGAATGTGGATGCTCTGTGTGCCGCTAAAGTTTTGTCTTTGCTGTTTAAGAAGCAGCTGATACAGAGCCAGATCGTGCCGGTGTTCGGGTACTCGGAGCTGAAGGGACATTACAAGCAAATAGATGAAAACGTGAATAGTGTGGTTTTCATTGGGTTTGGTGGACTTGTAGATCTAGAGACGTTTTTGGAGATAGACCCCGAGGAATATATCACGGAACACACGAAACCGCGCAACGAGGGCCCCGTGAGGGAATCCAAAAGGTATATATACGTGTGGGACGCGCAGAGACCCTGGAATCTTGACAACTTGTTTGGTTCTGAAATAGTTTACTGTTTTGACGATGGTACTGTGGATGAGCAATTGGGTGAGGTCAAGGAGGCGTATTACAGGCTGATTGAGCTGGAGAAAGAGCGCGAAGAGGACAGTAGTGATGATGGCGAATCTGGATCAGACTCAGAACCCGAACAAGAAGAAGAAATTGCAACTGATAATGATAACGACAACGATGAGGATGACGAAGATGACGAAGACCCGTTTTCAAGGAAAAGAAGCCGTGAAGAAAATAATAAAAATAGCAGTAAACAACGTATAAAACAAAGAAGAAGCTTGTTCCACAAATACGAGAATATTATTGATGATTATTACGCCCAGGGTACCACCGTGGTGAACTCTCTTTCTACACAAGTATATTCTCTTTTGTCAGCAATTGGTGAAACAAACTTACAAAACCTATGGTTAACAATTCTGGGAACAACAGCGTTGGACACGGCATATACCCAGGTGTACAATCGACTGTATCCATTGTTACAAGATGAAGTCAAAAGATTGTCTCCAAAAAGTAATGGATTCAAAACACCAGACTCATTGTCCCTGGAGATACAACCTGATTACTACCTTTTCCTACTGAGACATTCTTCATTGTATGACAGTTTCTTTTATTCCAACTTTGTAAATGCAAAATTATCTCTATGGAATGAGAATGGGAGGAAAAGGCTACACAAGATGTTTGCGAGAATGGGTATACCCTTAACGACAGCACAGGAATCATGGCTTTACATGGATCATACAATTAAGAGAGAACTAGGTGTTATCTTCGATAAAAATCTTGATAGATACGGTCTGCAGGACATTGTTAAAGATGGGTTTGTGCGCTCATTTGGATATCGTGGTTCCATTAGTGCAAGTGAGTACTTAGAAGCTTTAAACGCTTTATTAGAAGTTGGTGAAGCAGTTTATGATGATGGGTCATTAACTAAGGATGACGAGGAAGATGCTGACCTAACAGAAGAACAAAAGAAAAGCTTGAAATTAAGGAAGAGATGGCTATCCAACTTCTGGCTAAGTTGGGATGCTCTTGATGACAAGAAATTGGATATTCTAAGACTTGGTATTCAACATGCTCAAATCCTTCAGCGTGCAATCTTCAATACAGGCGTGGCTATTTTGGAAAAGAGACAGATCAAACACTTGAGGATCTACAGATTATGTGTCTTGAGAGATGGCCCGGACTTGGAACTTTATAGAAATCCATTGACGTTACTACGGTTAGGCAACTGGCTTCTGGAATGTTGTTCCGAGTCAGAAGACAAGCAACTTCTACCGATGGTCCTTGCATGTCTAGATGAATCTACAGATACTTATCTAGTGGCAGGGTTGAGTCCCCGTTATCCAAGAGGTTTGGATATGTTGCAAAGTAGGAAACCAATTCTGAACAATTTCAGCATGGCATTCCAACAAATCACAGCACAAACTGGTGCAAAAGTTAAGATAGACAACTTTGAAAGTTCGATAATAGAGATCAAAAAGGCTGATCTATCACCATTCCTTGAAAAATTAACTCTAAGTGGTTTGATTTAGCTTCTTTAAAAAAATAAAGAACCAATGAAAATCATTACTCTTAGACAAAGAGGTAATAGGGTAAATCGTCAATACCAAAATCCCTACACTTCCTCAACTTGTAGCCATAATATTTAATGTTTATATACAGTTATATATTGCATTTCTAGCATAATAAATTAGCATTAATACTTGATTTTATTACCAAACCCCGGAAAGGATCATTAGAAACGAAAATATCTCATGCTAGAAGAAGCCAGCTAAAAATCACAAAATGGAATCAAAAAGTCAATGATCACACAAGATGGTTGCATTTCAAAAACCTTCTACGAAACAAATAGAGTCCCACAACACATTGAAGTTAAAGTAGTTATGTCCAGACGTGTAAATTCGTCGAAACCGGGACACCGCTCGGTTTTCCAACTTCCGTCCTTGCCTCCATGGCATACTCCGAAGTTTAAACTTGGGAACCATAACAATAATACAACTCCATTAAAGAGACCTACAAGGACAATACGATCTCCTGGCGTTCGGATAGCTTCTTCTAATGTTATACATATCCCGAAGAGAAACGAAGGTAGAGTCAAAAAGCCTGCAGTTATTCCGTTATCGGAATACAATTACACTCCATTCTATAATAAACTTTCTGTGAGGGATAGCCAGATCAAAAGTTTAATTGAATGTGAGAGAGCGGCACATTGTTTGGTATTTCATAGAGATAAACACAAATCAAACCTGGATCAGAGCGATTACAGACCTGATGTTGATATTTTTTGTGGAGAAGATACTGATATTGATAAGCAGTCCCAAGACCAACATTCAATAGATTATAATATGGAAGATAAACCTCCAAACGATGAAAATAATCTTTCTCTGCTCCAAACGTTACCAGGCTTCAGTCGAAGAGAGCTTAATACAGATTTGAGGAAGAAAACCACCGATTCCAGAATAGATATTTTACAATTGGACAAACAATATAGCAAAGAAATAGCAGCGCTGACAAAATTTTGGAGTAAAGATTCTCTAGTGTATTCGTTGCGTCCTGAAGAAATACATTCCTTGTATGAAATCCTACAATCGGACAATGCAATAACTGACCAAGAAATGACAGATCGACACGATGAAAACGACTCAAGGCTTGCTGGACATACCTTGAGTGGTGATTTCAATAACCATACACAAGAAATTAGAAACATCATGAAATCAATAGAACTCTGATAAACTAATACATATAACTTCTCAAAGTTTTTACAGCAAATGGAGTAAGCAATATACCTTAATGCACAATATAATATTCATATAATTCACAAAAAGAACCTAAAAATATAAAGAAAGAGTTATTGACTTATAATATAGAATCTCTTCTCACTAGTATTCATAAAATCATTCAAATTACTACAAACTGCTGAGAAGTTTCATGGAGAAAAAATAGTACTATCTATTTATTTATTTGTATCATCTCTATTTATTACATCATTTCTTAAGCAGAATAGCATTGGTATACTTCTACATAGGTATACGAGAATTCGTGATTTGGTCCTTTAACTTCTCATCCCATTCCAGCTTTTTTTCGTTCAAGTAAGCTAGAACATCTGTAGTACCTGTTTGTTCGATTTCAGTGGTTTCAATGTATTCCATACCATCCCTGGAAGTTGCAGAACCATATTTCAAATCCTGGTGCTCGAAGTTTGGGTTGATTAGAGTTGCAACATATACTGGAGCATTGGCTGCCTTAAAACCATCAATATTGTGCCATTTAGAACCTAACAATCTAGCGAAATAGAACAAAAACAACATACCGAATGTTGTAAAAAAATTCAAGTACTGTGCAAAAGAATAACTTGTGAAAATACCTGGTTGTACTACGTATTGATTTATACCTTTGCTTTTCATCTCTTTGTAAGTAGCCAAATGCATTAGATCGACAATTCTCTTAGAACCCTCATAGGTAACATCAGACTTAATCATTTCAATGTCATCTAGCGATAAATGCTTTGAGTCACCCATAATACTGGAAATCCATACCACGGTAGCCTTACCCTTGGACAATTGAGGGAGAATCTTCTGTATCAAGTAGTAAGGACCAAAAACATTTGCCTGGAACACTAAACCCATGCCATCCTTGGACATCACACCGACTCTCTGTAACCTATAAGTTGGATTTGTAACGGCTTCCAATGGCTCACATAGAACCTGCTTAACAGCACCGAACCAATCAATACCATCATATACACCCTGTGCTGCGTTAACAAAGAAGTAATTAATGGCCTCATACTTGTTGTTCAAGTCATAGTATGCGTTCAAAACACTTACCATATTGGTGAAGTCAACAAGCAAATAGTCAAAATCAACACTACATGGATCTTCCTGCGTAGAGACAAACCTCTTAATCTCATCCACAACCTCACGAACCCTTGGAAGTGTTCTAGATGTCACAACAATGGTCAATCGAGTCTCGGGACTCTGCCTTTGAATCAATCTGTATGCGATGTTCATACCCAGATTACTGTTCGTACCAGTAATCACAGCAACTTTTCTCTGTGCCACCATTGTTCGTCTGTTCTCTTAGGTTCAATTATACGTCTATAACAGCGCTATAGGCTACTAAATACAGTCAAAACCTTGAAATTTAAAACGTAATAGTCTTCATGATATAATATAAACTAAAGTTTTTCACTCAAGCTCATCGCTCGTTAAAAAAAAAAAAAAAATTTCTGACTCGCGAAAACGGCACCTTCAGCCGGCTCGTTTAAAGTCACGTGCAATACATAACGCATCAATAGGAAATTAGAAAATCATATACTTTTTATAATCATCTATATATTTGTAGATAAAAACATTACTATACATTATCATCAGTTGTTAATTACTGCGTCGTGAACTGCCTTGAATGGAGCCTTACAGTTATTCCAGGTCTCGAACTGGGCGACACCTTGGTGGACCAGCATTTGGGCACCTGGTACAACCCTCCATTGGTACTTGTCCTTAGCGAGTTTCATTACTGGGGTGACTGTTGGCTTGTAAGCGGCTTCAATCAGTGTGGAGACGAAGTGGGAGTGAGAACTCTTCATCAATAGTCTTTCCAGCAGGCTCTCCAAAGTGGCATCCATTGGTTTGTCTGCTGGGACACATGAGACAGCTACACCAATGGTTTCCTTTAGGGACTCAGCTTGTTCAATTGTGGTCACTGGAACAATGTTGTAGTGGGATGGGAAGAACTCCATGAATTCTTGCAATTTTTCTTGGGTTCTATTAATGATAAAGATTTTTTGGCAGCCGAATTTATGCAGAGCATAGATAGCAGCTCTAGAGGTACCACCTGCACCAATTACAAGACCCGATAGGCCAGAAAACTTTTCTGGGACACCGTTGGTAATCAAGGAGTTTCTAATTCCTAACCAGTCGGTGTTGTCACCTCTGAACTTACCGTTACCTAGAGGGATTACAGTGTTCACAGCACCAATGGTCTTGGCAGCATCTGTCAACTCATCCATGTACTTAATAATGTCAAGTTTTAATGGGATGGTTACGGCTAACCCACCTAGACTCTTGTCACCATCCAACAGTTTCTCCTTAACCAACTCAATATTATCGGTTTCGAACTTGTCAAAATGATGAGGTAATCCTAGTACTTTGTAACCAGTGTTATGAAGGATAGGAGATCTAGAGTGACCAATTGGTGAGCCAATAACGTAGAAGTTCTTCTTCTGAATACCACCCATGGAGGTGAAGATCCCATTGATCTCAGCCACAGTCAATTGTCCTGGGGCAGCAGCTTCTGGAAGATGATCAGAGGTCACTGGTGTCAAAATCGTGTTCAAAACACGAGAAACACGACCAATTTCGCCCATGTTTATGGCAATCAGTGGCTTGGAAATATGTTCTGATCTGAACTTTTCTAGATCCAAGTTGTCTTGGAAGGTCTTTGCAGTACCAACAAACTTTGCGACATCAACATCCATTGCCAAAGCTTGGTTATATCTGTTTTCCCATTCGGCATCGGTCCAGCGGTAAGCACCACTAAAATCATGATGAGAACCAATGATCTTGGTGTGTCCCTTAGTATTTAGGATCTTATATTGAATTGCTGTTGGAAGAGTTAATTCCAAGTCAATGAAGTCGACACCAACCTTTAGGGCAATTTGTAGCAATTTCAACATAGCATCATGGTCTTCATCTGGGAACTTACCTCCCTGCTTTTTCGTTCTGACAGTAAAAATTATTGGTAGGCCGTCAGTAGCGGCTCTCAATAAAGAGATTTGCTTACTAACGAAATCCTCTTCGACATTTGATAGATGATCCACACGCACTTCAACAGCATCACAACCGTAAGTTATAGACTTCAAAGAATCAGTGTACTCAGTCAAGTCGTCAAATGTTAAACAGACAAATGCTGATCTTCTAGTTGGAATAGAAATAGTCTCAGCACCGGTAATATTCCTTACAAACTTGGTAAAAGCTCTTCTCAAGTTCTGGAATTCAGTTTCTGAGTTACAATGAGGAGCAAAGAAGGAGTAATTCGAGCAATCCTTGTACCAGGTTTCTCTTCTGTTCCAGACTTCTCTGATTTCTTCAACATAGGCTGGTCTAGTTGGATCACGTTGTAGGAACATGATAGTTTCCTCAATATCCCTATGTAGATGTAGAACGTAACCGCCATTGTTGGCAAATGATTTTAATAAACTTCTAGACTCTGGACTTTCAACTAAACCACCACCAGAAGAAAAAACAAAACCAGAATCGCCATAATTGTCGATAACTTCTTTGAAGATTCTAGTCTCTTCTTCACGGAACTTTTCCCAACCATGTTCACTGACGTAGTCCTTAATCATTCCCTTACCATATCTTTCTTCAAATAAAGTATCCAAGTCAACCAATTTGTAACCAAGGGCACTGGCACACCACTTACTAATGGTTGTTTTGCCTGCAGCTCTCATACCAATAATGACTATACTTTTGTTGTTTCCCTTCTTCTTGATGTGTTCAATTGGTTCAGCACCATCTAATCTTGCACCTAAGTTAGTATGCAAGACATCCCACCAACCTGGCCAAGTCTTACCGGTACAGTGTCTTTCAAGAATACGAACCGGGCTAAAATGCTCAGTGGTTGTAGTGTTAGAGTTTACCATACCAGCAAGTAATGAAAAACTCATTGCCACACGGTGGTCATCGTATGTACAAATACCTATTGGACCACTTGAATCACTTGGAACTTTTAGGTCAGAAATGGAGTTTAAACCATGAACTTGAATACCATCTGGTAACTCATTAGTCTTAACCCCAAATTTAGCCAATTGAGTACTCATAGCCTCAATTCTGTTACATTCTTTGACACGTTGATTAGCAATACCTTCAATAGTAGTGGTATTTTGAGAATCCTTATCATCATCATGGGCTATAGCAGCGACAACACAAGCGGTTAAAAATGCATCTGTCATTGGTTCCATATCAATATGCTTCAATGGCTTTAGGTGACCAGAACGTGGACCGGTAACTGTAGTAGATGTAGCAGTTTGAACAACTGTACAACCCATAGGCTTCAAGACATCTGTTGCAAATCTTGCATCACCCTGTAGGGATTCAAAACCAATGTTTGGAACAGTGACAGTAGTACCAGTCAAAGCTGCGAAGGCCAAAGGATATGTGGCACTGGAGGCATCACTTTCAATAACATATTCAGGTGGATTAACATATTGACCCTTTGGAATATGATAAGTGTATTCTTCAGTAGTAGAAGCTTCAACATTAATACCAAACTTTTCCATCATCTTAATGGTCATATCGACGTAAAGTTTAGAAATTGGCTTACCACCAACTAGAGCTAAGGTCACTGGAGTTTCTGCGTAAGGAGCACACATCAAGATAGAAGACACGTACTGAGAAGAAACGGTGGCTGCCAACTCAATTCTACCTCCCTTGAAGATAGAGTCAGTATAAACCTTAATTGGAAGACAACCTTCAGACTTTAGGTAGTCGATCTTAGTACCGTTGGAACGTAAAGAATCAACTAGTGGACCAATTGGTCTCTGTTGCATTCTAGCATTACCTGTCAAAATGACGTGATCCTTTGTAGAAGAAGACTGAACTAAAGCAGCAACAGTGGTCAAAAATCTAGATGCAGTACCGGCATTACCCAAATACAATTCATCTTCAGAGGCAACTAAAGTTGAACCACCTTGACCTTCTACCACGACAGTCTCACCGTTATCTTCCCAAGAAATATTGGCACCTTTCAGCTGCTGGACAGCAGTCAACATGTGTTTGGTATCATCTGAATGCAAAAGGTTTTTAATTTTACAGGTACCTTTACCCAAGGCAGCCAAGACCAAAGCCCTATTAGAGATGGACTTGGAACCTGGTGGAGTAATGGTTTTTTCTTGATCCTTAGGAATGTTGTCGAATGGGTAAACTAGGGTTTCATCCGTTAGGACAAATCTTAGGTCTTCATCTGAGACAACATGTGCAGACTTACCGTAACATTTACCAATAGTTTCCAGGATAACGACCTTCTTCTTTGACCCATCATTCTTCTTATCGATACTCATCTTCTTCAGTAAAGTATCTAATGGTGTCTTCTTGTTCAAAGTCAATTCTCTAAACCATTTCTCTTCTGGAGAAACTGGTAGCCCGTAAGCCACTAGGATCTTCGACAATCTAGCCACTTGTGTTGGGGACAGGATACCCAGGTAACGAGACAACTCCGCTTCTTTAATCATACCGATAGAGACACATTCACCGTGAAGAGCCTGTGGGGTCAAAATAGCCTCGTAGGCGTGACCAATTGAGTGGCCGAAATTCAGCAGGTTTCTCAAACTGGACTCACGTTCATCAGAAGATACGACCTCTGCTTTAACCTTGATACTTTCGAGAACGAGCTTGAACACATGCTCCAGGATAGACTCAATGTCCGAGTCGGATTGCATGAACCCGTTGTGCTCTACCACAGTTGCGTTATTCACCACACCCAGGAACTCATCGGCGTGATCCTCGAGTCTCAAGAACTCATCAGCGTTCCAAATACACGCGGTCTTGATAACCTCGGCCATACCGTTGATGAACTCCCTTCTTGGCAAGCTCTGCAGCCACTTGATATCGACAAGCACGAATTGCGGCTGCCAGAACGCACCGATGAAGTTCTTACCGAGCGGCGTGTCAACGGCGGTCTTACCACCAATGGAGGAGTCGACCATCGCCAGCAGCGACGTTGGCACTTGCACCACACGCACACCACGCATAAACGTCGCAGCGACGTAGCCTATCATGTCACCAATGATACCACCACCAACAGCAATGATCACAGTGTCACGAGTGCACCCCTCAGTCAACAAGTAGTCCTCGATCTGCTCCTTCGTGGCCCTCGTCTTGTTGGCCTCGCCGGGTTTCACCTCATACTGAAGCACACGAGCACCCTCAGGCAGCTTCTTCTGGAAAGAGTCAACCAATTGTGCATAGTAAGCAACCCTGGCAACATTAGAATCATTGATAATCACGTACGTAGACGACTTGCACTCATTGTAAATCGTGTCCACAATGTGCTCGTGCACATTGTAGCCCACATGAATGGTCTCCTTGCCCAAAATAGGCACCTTAACCAGCGGAACCATCTTCTTTTGGCTATATCTTCAATTGTTAAAGTCTTCTTCTTCTTCTTCTTCAGCAGAGATTTCTTAAAAGTTGGCCTTTTAAGCTTTTTTTTTCACTTTTGAAGAAATTTTTTTCTTCGTCACGTGGATAAAAAATGAGTCACACACCAATGGGTTCTTACTTCTCTATTATTACATATTTTAACATACTATATGAGCTTTCTATATAACTCAGCTCCACCAGGCAGCCATGGCCCCGCGCCATATCCTCCAGGCGAGCTTGCGGCCGAGGAACTTGCCCAGCAGGGGCAGCATGATCCAGTTCAGCACCTGGTTCAGCTGTTGTAGTGATTGCTCCCATTGTTCCTGGGCATCCAGCAGCATCTTGTACTCCTCGTCTTCTTCCTCCGTCTCATACACTCCTTCAACTTGTGTAATGTCGGTACTGTCGACAGCGTCGACAGTACCGACATTACCAACAGCACCGACAGTAGCAACCCCAGCCTCAGCGGCTACAGGGCCCCCCACCACAACATCGACATACTCATCCATGACAACCTTCTGAGCACTTGTTCTTTCTCTGTATGTCTCTGTTTGGTGGCTTTCAAAACATTTCGAGAACTCAACAAAAAAATTAAGCCCTTCGCCACCTTACCGCCCAAAAAAAAAAAGCCTTGTTGATGACTTATAAAATACTTACATAAACAAGACCCTCCCTGTACTTACGGCTATTCTTGATCTATTCGTGGAGCGTAGGTGCCAAATAAGTTAGAATAAGATGTGGTTTATGGAGAAGTTGGATTGCGGCGGCGATAAGCTGCAGGATCTGCAGTATAAGGTGATGGAGGATGTTGGTGTTGCTGGGAAACAGGAGGTGATGGCGTGTGGTGTGAACCACTGGTACTTTCATAACAGTGCGGGCCGGCTGCGGACCCCGACGCTGCTGGTGCACGGTTACGGGGCCTCTTCGATGGCCTACCACAGGTGTTTTGAGCAGTTGTCAAGCGAGATACGGGACCTGTACGCCATTGATCTGCCCGCTAACGGGCTCAGCGACGCGCCAGAGCTGGTTATCAAGGACAAGAAGGAAGGCGTGAAGCTGTTTCTGAACTCCAACAAGATCAAGCTGCTGGAGGAGAACAAGTTCCAGGTGTCGTCGTCGAAACTGAAGCAGAGGGACGCCCTGACTGATGAGGCAGTAGAAGACGAGCTCAGAAACAAGACATACCTGGAGAAGAAACAGTTCCTGCAGCAGTACGAGAACTACTACCTGGATAAAATCGAGCAGTGGCGGAAGGAAAATAACCTTGAACGATTCAACCTTGTGGGTCACTCCTTTGGAGGTTACCTGTCCTACAAATACGCTTTGAAATACCCCGACGTCGTCGAAAGGCTCTCGTTGCTTTCCCCATTGGGTATGGAACGTAACATCCACTCCATCAACAACACGTTCAAGGAGAACGTCGTGTACGAGCTGGAGGAATCCGACCCGTCCTCAAACCTGTACTGGAGGAAATGGGAAGTACCAAAGATACTGTTTGAGAACCAGTTCAGTGTTCTGAGATGGCTCGGCCCCATCGGTAACAAGCTATGCTGGGGTTTTATCAACTCCAGTTACGGTAAAATACCCAGTCAGGCCTACAGAGACTACTTGTTCGAGTCGTTTTTGGGTAAGAAACCATTCGCAAAACAAAATATACACAGCTTAAAGCACTTGTTTACCCAGGGTTTACTGGCCCGTGACCCGATAATGGATACCATCGCAGACTTGAAAGTACCCAAGGTCTCGGTATTCTACGGAGATCACGACTGGATGAACAGCCACGCAGGATACCTGATGGTGGAAAGATTAAAGAATATCAGAGCCTCCACCAAAGACACCTTGGAAACGTACATCGAGGTCCCGGATGCAGGCCACAACTTGTTCATCGACAACCCCGACTACTTCAGCAAGAAGTTGCTTCAGTTCTTAAAGAGTTAAACGACAAAAACAACAAAAACAATACATTATTTATTCCCGTAACGATACATTTTTTATAGAGCAGATCAAACAAGCTCTCTTTATCTTCCTTATATATGAAATATTTTTTTCTTTTTTCTTTTTATATAGAAGTGATTTAATAAATTTATGATACCTATTTGCACTATATGTAACAAATAAAACAGGAACCAATATCAATCAATATCATTATCAATCCTTATCTATTGGTCAGTGTCAAAATTTTTCTGATTTTGGCACAAATCATGCGATGCTCATCGCTGAAAAAACTTCTTGTTCCTGAAACAAAGAAAGTTTAAAAAGCATCCTGACTGATCAAAATACTGTAGTCTATCTGCGAATCAACAAGTTACTGGCAAACCAAGATACAAAAGAACATGGGCCAGCATTTGGCGTGTGAGAACTGCAGGCAGAAGAGACGGAAATGTGATCCGTCGGTGCCTTGCAAAGGTTGTGCTGATAAAGGTCTCAAATGCGTGAGAGCTAACCGGGACCTGAGGAGGAACAGAGGTACTGCTAGCTATTTGAAGACGCTGGAGACACGGGTAGCTGAGTTAGAGCATGCTATTTCGGTTTTGAAACGAGGTGTAGACGATAAGTCCGAGCAAGAATCTAGTCTGGCACCAGAAGATGTCGAAGTGCTCAAAAGAGATGAGGTTTCCAAAAAGGTTGACACTAATATAGGTATATATCCATCTAATTCCCTTTCCTTTCAGAGACCTAGGCCTAACATCACGGAAACGAGCTCTCAAACCGAACTAGTCGAACTGCGAAGTGATCAAGTTATACTAGAGGGTTTATCACTGTTCTTTAAATGGCTGTACCCAGGTCACTTTATGTTTATCCACAGAGAAACATTTTTAAATGCGTTTTTTGGTGATCTTAATACAAAAAGTTATTATTGTTCAAAGGAACTTGTATATGCGATATTCGCACTTGGTGCCCAGATAGCTCCCAGAAATACTACATTATCTATACAAGCAAAGGCTTACTATGAAAAATCGAAGAATATAGTATTGATGAAAGTATTCCAACTGGATGGGAACAAAAATGAAGAAGCCACATCTTCATCAAAACTTGCTATTATCCAAACTCTGCTTTGTTTAGCATTTTTTGATATCGGGTTCGGTGATAACCCGATGGCCTGGTACTTATCTGGTTTAGCGTTCAGAATTTCTCATGAAATTGGATTGCATTTAAACCCAGAGGCCTGGAGTCATGTATATGAGGATGATTTATCTGGCATGGATGTGGAAGTGCGTAGCAGAGTTTATTGGGGATGCTACATAGCTGATCACTTAATTGCATTGTTGTTCGGAAGAACAACTATTCTAAAATTGTCGAATTCCACTGTTCCTGAAACTGATGAGCTACCTGAGATTGAATCAGGTATAGAAGATTTTATCTTTGATCCAAAATGTACACTCTCAATGGCAAAACCACTAAAAAATCTTATTGTGGTTTGTAGAATTACAGAGGTTTTCGCACCTAAAATTTTTGGCCAAAGTGGATTTCCTATGCAAAGAAGAGAACATATATCCAAATTTAACTTGGAGATGTATAATTGGAGGAAAGAGTTATCTAAGGAGCTCAGCTGGACTCGCACAAGCATTTTGAAACTAAAAGATTTCAATCCATCAAGGGCATATATCTGGTTTCATTACTACTTGGTTTTAATTTCTTATAATAAACCTTTCCTTGAAGAATTGCAATTAAGTAGGGATCTGGTCTCAGAACACATAGAAGAGTTATCATTATTGTTAAGGAAGTGGGAAAAGTGTTTCGGTAACTTTCAGACAGTAAATTTATATATGGTTTACTGCGTGATTGTATCACTACAATGTATGAAAACTGGAAAAATTGGAAAACAGCATTACCAGCAGTTTATTAACTTCCTAAAATCTCCATCACTAAATTATGATATTGGTTATAAATTTGTCGCTATTGACAATGAGAATTCTGGAGAACCTTTGGATTTCTTGGGAACTCTCTACAATGGTACTGATTTGAAATTGGAATATAACCTGGATTTCACTCTATTGAATGAAATTGATTTGTTAATTGGAGGCCATAATTCATCAACAATGACGCTTTAGAACTTTAAGATTTAAAAGCTCAATTTATACTTAATTCCAACCAAATTTAGATGTTAATATTCCCTGAATTTTTACGTTCAGAAGTGTTTAAGTTTTCAGTACATAGCATTTTATACTCATGTTTATATTCAATTTTTGTATCACCCAGTTTTATTTTTTATTTTTTGAATTAAGAATATATATGCTCATATATTTTTTTTTACAAATTTTAAATAAATTTTATTGAAAAAAGATTAACTAGTTGTATCCTTACAAAAAATGCAATCTATGTTAGCAAATGTGAATGTGAGATAAATTTGCGGTTTGTGTGTCGAATAGCATAAACACAAAATAATCTCCTATTATCAATTAACCAAATATTATTAATGAAAAAAAAAGTTAAGATCAATAATTTATTTTTTTCTTCTTCTATTGGAGTTCATAAGTTTAGCTCTTTCAAAATATGTGATGCTAATTCCTTATATAACCATGTATTACCAGATACCTTCTTGAAATGAACACCTGCCAATCCTACAATACGGACCTTAACAATATGAATTTCGAATTTAACTTTGTTTTTATCACCAGATAGTTTAGATAAATCTTGCTTTTGTTGATCTAAGTCAGGTCTATTCATGTTTTGAACTCTTGAAGTTGTCAATATATCATCAATATTCTGTACATTTTCTAGAGATGTAGTAGATGTTTCATCAGTTGGAGTATTACTCTCCATAGTGGCTGTACTTGGTGCGATTGGAGACATAACCTCAGAAACATTCCGTTGGTGTTCATGAGCAGCAACTGGAGTTGCAGGAATCAACGGAGAGTTCTTCATAGAACCTTGTCTTCTGATAGAATTTTGCCTTGAGCCACTACGTATTGTTCTATAAGTTAAGGCTTGATTTTCAATTGGGGTTGGAAGTTGTAAATGGTTTTGAGAAGACTGACTAGAAGTATCAGTATTGATTGTTAACAATTGGTTTATGTTTTCAGAGCTGTTATCAAGCCCAGGGGACATCATTGGGGTATTATCTGAATC
The DNA here is from genome assembly GCA_030556385.1 of Nakaseomyces kungkrabaensis. Lineage (NCBI taxonomy): Eukaryota > Fungi > Ascomycota > Saccharomycetes > Saccharomycetales > Saccharomycetaceae > Nakaseomyces > Nakaseomyces kungkrabaensis. Next base: position 105,057 of record JAKTPY010000003.1, on the reverse strand, counting down.
TAAGATGTTTAGATAACCTTGATGTGTACAAATGAATCCACCTTTAACTTCCTTAAACTCTATATTCATTTTCTTTAGCACTAATATGATGTTATGACGAACAATTGGCAATGGTTTTGATGAGGTAGTTTGAACGGAAAAAAAACCTTTCAAGAATAACGACCTTGGATAATCAATCGAAGGCATAGTACCAGGAGGAGCATTGGCTGCCTGTTCTAATATCTGTTCATCTGTGAGTTCTTGCTCAACATCTTGTCTTTGCGCTAAAGTGCTGATATTATTAGACTTATTGCCTAATGGTGATCTACTACTGTTCATATCAGATCTGTTATCATCACTATTTTCCAAAAATCCAGCATCTTCTATATCAATACCATTAATATTGGTGGGCACAGGAGGTCTAGTGAATTTGAGCGATTCTCTTCTTGTATGACCAACTGATTTTGCTCTTGCGCTTGGATGTAGTTTCCTTCCCTTGGCAACAACCAGAGGTGGTAGTGGCTTATTTTCATCATATTCAGGGGATGTTGTTTCAAGATTTCTTGAATTACTACCCACGGTTAGGTTATCCATTTCCTTGGATAACTGTTGTTCCATAAGGTTATCAGCATTATCAGGTAGTGCAGGAAGATTTTCACGATTAGCTGCTTTTGTAGATGCAGACCTAACTGGCAGGTTGTTTCCATAAGCACTGAAATTATTTTTACTATTTTTACTGGTATTAGCATTATTATCATCATTATTGTTATTATTAATAGATGAGCGGAAATCGATATTATACGCCGGCTGAGAAGTAGGACCAGGTACATATTCTGACACTGTACGAGCATGAGTTTTTGGTGCCCTCTTTACAGTATTGGTATTTGGCGATAAATGTACTTGTATCTGTGGTTGTTGTGCCAATTGTGGGTGTTGCGACAATTGAGGTGATTGTGGTTGACGCTTCTGTGAAATCTTCCTGAAGAGACCTGATAGTTTCCTCTTTTCTGGCGACTCTAACGAATTGGAGCCACTTGGTCTTTGTTCGTATTCCTTGGACAGGACTGTTGGTGATAGAACTGTATTTATATCATCCCGTATATCCGCACTCTTTCTTGTGGTTGGTGATGTATGTGCCTGCTCTGGCATCGTAAGTTTTGGCGGTACCATGATATGTAATGGAGTAGCTGTTTTCCTATCTCTTGCTGGTGATGGTTGATTTGGTTGTTGAGGTGTGAATTGCCTACTGGAATAGTTTCTGGCTGAAATTGTGCTCGTGTTTGGGGAGGCCATTCTTGGCGTTGCCATAGTATATTCAGCACGGTCCGAAACTGATTTACGTTCAGATTCTGGGTTTTGTGGTCTATCAAGGTGCATTTGCTTACTCTGTTCAATTTGTGGAGTTGGAATAGAGGGTGGTACATTATGAGCTTGTTGCGACTGTATTTGTTGCTGTTGAATTTGTTGCTGTTGCTTTTGTTGCTGTTGTATCATCATTTGCTTCTTTTGCATCTTCGCCATCTTTCTTTGTAACATTTCAGAAACCAGATAGTATATTGAGAGAAGTGGATGGTATGCTCTTGTTGGGTCTTCAAATGACATGCTATTAGAACCCTTATCCAGGTGGAAATTTATTGAAACACCTCTAATTTCAAAATGTGTTTGTTCATGGTTTGTTGATCCTGTCATGGACTGTAGTTTTGACCAATACTCATTAGATAATTCTAGGTATGAAGGGTCTGATATGATCATTGTCAGCAGTCTCCTAGTTTCTTCAATATCTTCTATAAATTCCAACCTGAACATCTCTTTCAAAACTTTCCCTTCAATCATTTCTGGGGTTAGCGGGATTCTGTTTGGAACATAAGATGGTGCCGCATGCTCGTAGCCTCTCATCATCCAAGGATGTTCAATTACTTGCTTTAATGACGCTCTTCTTGTTGGGTCCACGACTAGCATCTTTGACAGCAAAGACATGACTTCTATGGACAAATGTTGTGGATATTCAACTTTACCTCTCTTGATTTTTTCATGCAACACACTTGAATTCTCATCATCAAATGGGACTTTACCACAGACTAGCACATATAATACCACACCAAATGACCATACGTCAACCTCAGGACCTATGTATGGATGTGCTTTCAACAACTCGGGTGCTGCAAAATATAGAGACCCACAAAAAGTGTGTAATTGTTTCCTCATGTCATATACATTTGACAAACCGAAATCGATGATTTTGATCTCACCACTATTGGAAATCATAATATTTTCAATCTTCAGATCTCTGTGTACAATGTTATTCATATGCAAGTACTGCAACGCACTAGCTATACCTCTCGCAAATTTCCTAGCGTGGTGTTCACGCAGAGAGCCATGCTGAATGATATAATCCAGCAGTTGACCACCTGCAACGTACTCAAACAGCATATAAAAGTGGTTAGACATTGTGCACATCTCGAACAATCTACAGATGTGTGGGTGATAAAATATTTGCCCCAGCGATGCCTCACGAATGGCTCTCTTATCTCTCGAAATCTCCTTCTCCAACTTCTTCTGTCTGTCCATTATCTCCTGGTCGTTCTTCGGTGGTGGCATCGACTGCTCCTTGTGTAAGAAAGCCTTAGTGGCTCTGTTCACGATCTTAATCGCACATACCTCGTTCGTATACCTATGCTTCGCCAGCTTAACCTTACCCATAGACCCAGCACCCACGGTCTCCAAGAAATCCCAATCTCCCAATGCCTTTCTGTGAAACTGTTTCATATTACTCACGCTTCCTTTAGTACTTACTCTAGGTTGCTCAATCTGTGCTGGCCCCATCAATGCATTATTATTTTGTTGTTGTTGTTGTGACTGTTGTTGCTGTTGTTGCTGCTGCTGTTGTTGTTGTTGAGGATTCCTCCCCATCATTCGCAGAGACGCAGGGGCCATAGCGCTCGGCTGTTGTTCTCCAGTACCATCACCATTGGCAGTACTTCGTACGTCGACAGGCTGCCCGATCTTGAACCCAGCATTCACCTGATAATCCTGCTCCATCTCTCGTTTCTTCCAGTATTGCTAAAAGTCTCTTATCCGGCCTTTGTCTTTGTTATAAGTCTAGGTTTCTTTAAAGAATCTCAAAGGGGTTCATCAAACTTTGAAATAAAATTTTCTTTTTTTTTTTTTTTTTTAATCTGTGCTTTTGTTTTTTTTTCTTCTTCTTGAGCTCCGAGAAATTATTTTTTTTCTCTTTGATCACAGGTTCGAATCCTCTCAGAGGTAGTTTCCTTGTATTGGTGCTGTAAACAGGTCATAATATTGTAATATTGTGATGATGAGATGTTATAGTGATGTACTACATAATAATGTATTATTTCAATGAATGCAACAACACCAGTTCGTACAGACGTACATATGATCATTCCTAAATTACGTTGAATGAGATATAAAATGTCCGCCGTTCGAATCCCGCCAGGAGCATACGTACACAATGACCTATTTTGAAATTCCAAATTTTTTTTTTTTTTTTTGGTTTGGCGAAAAGGAAGAGAGAGAAATCTCATTTAAAAGGTAAACAATCAAATGACAAGGTGTGTCTATTTTGATTACTGTACTCAATTGACACAGGAAACACAAGGTACAAGTTATGGATTTCAATGAGGATTTGTTTGGGTCTCCTATGGAGGATGAGTTTGCAGGGAACGATTTGATTTTGGAGCCGCAGATGATGGGTCTTGAGGACGGGTTTTTGATGGAAGGGGAGAAGAAAGAAGGACCCGCCAAGGCAGAGGAGCAGCCTGTAGGGGAGCCAGTAGGGCAGCCGGAAGTACTTGAAACAGAGGGACAGACAGAAGAACACGGTTCACAACAAGAACAAGAACTACCAGGTCTCAACGAGCCACGTGAACAACAAACGGATACGCCTCAGCCTAATGCAGAACTAGAGCAAAGCGAGGGACCAGGAGATGTACAAATTGAAGAAGAACAAAATGAAGAGCAGGGAGAAGTTCCAGTTGAAGAACCAGTTCAAGAAGAAGGTGAAGTAGAAGGTGGAGTAGAAGGTGAAGAACCAAGTCAAGAACCAAGTCAAGAACCAGGTGAAGTGCAACTTGATGAGCCAAGTCAAGAACAGCAAACCGTTAGCATATATCAACCAGAAGTTACAGAAGCCCCTACAGAGGAGAAAAATAATGACTTGGATGAGACTATACCTGAGACTACAACAATCCAGGGACCGCAAGAGGAGAAAATTACAGAAGATTCTCAACCACAGGAAACTAGTGATTTAATAACGGAACAGCAACCAGAAGCTGAACAAAATGAAACACAACTAAATGAGCCTGAACAAAACGAACAAAACGAAACTGAACAAAACGAACAAAACGAAGCTGAACAAACTGTAGGACAGCAAAACGAAGCTGAACAAACTGAAGGGCAACCAAATGAATCTGAACAAGCTGTAACTCAACAAAACGAAGCTGAAGAAGTTGTAACACAACAAACACCACAAAATGAGGCTGAACAAAACGAAACACAACAGAACGAAACTGGGCATACTGAAGCAGAGCAAAATCAATTGGTACATGAACAATCACCACGTCAAGATTTGGAGAATGAAAATGAAATCCAAAAAGAGAATGCTGGTGAAAATGAGCTGGCTCAAGGAGAAAATGATAATCTAGCGGAGACAGGCGAAGTTCAATCCCAAACTGAGAATGAAACACAGGAGAATAATGAAACTGAAATGAAAGAAGCCATGCTTCCTAAAGAATCTGGTGAGGATACTGGCAACAGTAATAGTAACGACGAACAGGATCTATTCGGAGATGACCCAGAAACAGGTAATGAATCCTCGTTGGAGAATGACAACACGAATATCGATGCACAAGAGAACGAAGAGACTAAGGAAACCGAACCAAATCATCCAGAAGTACCGGAGCAAAATGGCGAGAAATCGAAGGAGTTTGAAACACATGCATCTGAAATAATGGCGCCCAAATTAGAAACGAAGGAAACCGAAAATGGTGAGAATAAACCTTCCGAGATTACTGACAAAGATGGTGATATAGATATGGAGAACGATACTGAAAAATCCCCTGAGTTGCCAGAAAATGCAGAATCTAATTTGAAGGCTGAAATTGCAAAATCGGAGCCCGTTGCTGATGCAACAGAGAACGAGAGAGAACATGTTGAAGAAACAAGTGCTATGGATGTTGATAGCGAGAAACAAGATGAAAAACCTGCTGTGCCAGAAGAGAAGGTGCAAGAAGAAGAGGAAGAAGAGGATTCAAGCTCCTCGTCAAGCTCACCAGAAAGTTTAAACGATTCTACTGTGGAAAATGCTCCTTACTCATTTGTGCAAACACATGAAATTGTTATTCCAAGTTATTCGAAATGGTTTGATCTAAGAAAAATTCATGAGATTGAGAAGAAATCTTTACCAGAATTTTTTACCAACCGTATCGCTTCGAAGACTCCTGAAGTTTACGTCAAGTACAGAAATTTTATGGTGAATGTATACAGATTGAATCCAAATGAATACTTTACCGTGACCGCTGCCAGAAGGAATATTTCTGGTGATGCAGCCGCACTATTTCGTATCCATAAATTTTTGACTAAATGGGGCCTAATTAACTATCAAGTTGATGCGAAAGTATTACCTAAAAATGTGGAGCCACCATTTACTGGTGATTATGCTACAAGACATGATGCTCCACGTGGATTATTCCCATTTGAAAGCTACAAGCCATCAGTACAATTACCGGATATGGCCAAACTAAAGAAAATGATGGATGTTAATGATTCAGAAAGTGCACTATATCGTTACCTGAAAGAAGAAAAAAGGAAGTTTATAGAAGCAAAGATTGAGAACTCCTCTAATCAAAAGGAGACAGCAGCATCTCAACCAACAGAGCTTAAGAAAGAAGAAGTTAATAACGAGAAAGCTGATGGTGTTTCTGGTGAGCAATCTAATGACAGTGCTACTTTGCAAAGGCTTCACAACTTGAAGAGAGTACAAGAAACTGCTTTCAATGAAGAACATAAACTAAAAAGACCCAAGATTTTAGAAGATGAATCAGGTGGCTGGAAAAAGGAGGAAATCCAGAAACTTTTAGATGGTATACAGAAACATGGCGTCGACTGGTACAAAGTTGCATCCGATGTCGGAACCAAGACTCCAGAACAATGTATATTGAAGTTTTTGCAACTTCCTATCGAAGATAAATTCTTATATAAGGGTGAAGGAGGTAAAGACCTTGGCCCTATCAAATTTGCGCCTCATTTACCATTTTCAAAGAGTGAGAATCCAGTTTTATCTACCATTGCATTCCTTGTAGGTTTGGTTGATCCTCAAATAGTGAAGAATATGACAAACAGGGCTATTCAAAAGATAGAAGACGTCCATGAACAGAATTTGAAGAACACTAAGAATGAAGCCAAGGAAGGATCTGAGATTGCATTGGCATCTTTGGGTGTCCGTTCTGGAATTTATGCCAATAACGAAGAGAAGCACTTACACGCACTATCTCATGAATTAGTTCAAGTTCAAATACAGAAACTAGAGGCAAAACTTGAGCTGTTGAATAGGATGGAAAAGACATTTGATTTAGAAAAGAAACTTCTTGAAAAGCAACAGGAGACTCTGTTGATGCAAAGATTACAAGCTGTTAAGAATGCCAAATCAGTTGCCGATATTACATCTAAGATAATTGAAGATATTGATGACAAAGAGGAACTAAAGAAACATCTAGAGACCTTAAAAGAACAAATTGCTAACCCACTGACTCCATCATTTGCTGTCCCAACGGAAGTATCAAAGTCAACAACCACTTTATCAGAGCCAAAGGAAGTCAAACCTGTATCAATTGAAGCACCACAATATTACCGCTACTGGTCGGCATAATATCTCTTTCTTCTTCATTTTTGATACTCGTTTTGACGTAATGCATTATGTTCTTATTCTATTATTTCACATTCTTGAAATCGACTGATCTTCATTTCTCTCTATTTAATTTTTTTTTGCTTTTTACTTTTTGCTTTTTTATTTGTTATGTTCAAAACAATAACAAAATTTAAAAGGATACACAGAGATGTATGTAACATTCCCCCCTGTAATAATACCATGTAAACTCATATTATAATTACTCATGTCATAAATAATTTATACTACCATTGTTTTATCACATGCTACTCAACGTTCGCTGGGATATCAACTGATGAACCCTTTTAACCCAATGACTTTTTTTTTTTTTTATAGAAAAATTTATCAAACTGAAAAGGGCACTGGAGTTATTTGATAATTGTAACCTGATTTCAAAGTGTTTTGCTTTTGCTAATTGATAAACCTCTTGTGTCTTTTCTTCATTGTACTCAATTCTAACAAAAAAAGTAATAGGAGCTATGAAACTTACCACACTATTTTATATTACAGGTGTGCTGGCGATAAACTGTAAGAACCACAATGTGCTCAGCAACTACCGGATTGCAGAAACCGAACTGCTAATTGAGAGTGACTTGGATACTCCTCCATCGAAAACACACAGCGTATGGTATATCAATCCTTGTGAAGAGCCAAATAAGAAAGATAGACCTTCTGAATGTGCTAGTGATGACCTGGTTTGTGGGTTAACGCGAGTTAAATTGGATAATAAGGATCTTCTAACACAGATTATAGATATCCACAAGAGTTCCAAGTATGAGATAGAGGAAAACACCGAGAGTGAAGGTGTCAACTTCATCTTTTCAGGTGTTAAGTGGGGAAGCAACACTCTTGATGCCTATGTCGATTTTACCTGTGATAAGAACTTGAAGACCGATGAATTGGTTGATTCCATTTGGAGACCAGATAGAGTTGACTTAATTCTAACAGGTCCTTCTGGTTGTAAACGTGACGGAAACAACGATAACAACAATAACAACGACAACGGTGATAAGGATAAGGATAGGAAGCAAACGCCAAGCTCTGGGAAAACCTCATGGTTCACCTGGTTATTCATATGGGCACTACTATTTACACTAATATACCTACTAGTCATCTCTTACTTGAATACTAGAGGTGGCTCATTCCAGGACTTCCGTAACGAATTTGTCGAAAGAGGTTCTGAGTTCGTCACCTCTTTACCAACTTTCATCAAGGAAGTGGCCAATAAAGTCATCGGAACCAGAGAATCTTCTGGTGCTCGTGGTGGCTACAGCGCTGTCTAGGATATTGTATGTAATTTTATAAATCCCATTTAGTAATCACAATTTATAAATTTGTAATAAAATACGTAACTTGAGTCGTACTTAAACACCGTACATAAAAGGGAGACAGATGGGGAGCAAAAGAGCATCTTAAAAGACAGGAGATAGACACATAGCATTATCTAATCACACAATAAAGTAATGGCTATTGAGTTACCAGGTACTGATCTCCCAGGAATGGAGATTTACCATGAGCAAAGGGCTCGGTTTCGCAAAATTTTTACTGCCAATCTAATGCACATCAGTTTGATGCACTGGTTTTTGCTATTGAACTGGATTAATTTACTCTGGAGGTACTATTCAAGGTACTATAGAGATTTATATACCCGCAACTCGTTGTTTGCGTCGCAGATATCAAACTGTCTCCTATTTGGATTATCCGACATATTGGCACAATCCATCACTTGCTATTTTGATAGGGAAATGGACCCGGTCCCAAAGATAATAGATGAGACTGTCCAAAGTTTGGTGCCTTTTAACTCAGTCCCACTACCAGGAGTAGATCTTGAAGCTGTTGAGCAAGAATTGATGCCAGAGTCAGACTACGAAGATAATTTGTCTGTTTTCAATGATTATGGAGAATACGAAACGAGTAACGAGGATATAATTCTCCCGCCAGAGAGAATAGCGAGATTCCAGTTTAGTCGATGGTTTGGATTCATGGGCTGGGCCCTTATCATTTCTATTTTCCAAGTTCCTTGGTATAAGATTTTAAATGCATTCTATACAGAGGATCCTACCGTGATACAAGTTCTGGAGAGAGTACTTACTGATCAACTGCTTTATTCACCAGTTTCGCTCTATTTTTTTTTTATGTACTCCAATTATGTTATAGAAAAGGGAGACAAATTCTCGTTTAGTATCAAGATCAGAAGATTATACATAACTACACTTGGTTGTAACTATATGGTATGGCCTATGATGCAATTTATTAATTTCCTTATTATCCCTAAACATTACCAAGTGCCATTTAGTAGTTGTGTGGGCGTTGTATGGAATTGTTTCTTATCAATGCGGAATGCCTCCAAATAGAACTGTCATTTTGGATTGATATTCACGAAAGGTGTTTTAATATCTAATTATTCTGTACCGGATCTATGACACATTTTGCACGTTTTTTACTGAGTTTCTGTTCTTTTTTTTTATTTATCACATGTTTTTATATTTTATTTTGTTAGTTTTTGTTTCATTAATCAGGTAATTATTATATAGACTATTCTACCATCTATACAACGAAACCGTCTGTTATGCCACGAAGTATATTCTTATACCTTTTACTGCTTACCTTCTTTTTGAACGATTTCTTGACCATTGGAGGTAAGTACATTAAAATATAATAATTCATAAAAGACCATAGCGTGATAAAAATTACAAATGCATTTGGGATTGAGGTTAGTTGCAGAATATTACCAAGTCCAGAATCTGGGTTGATGAACATTAAAATAATACTTGCTAAGATTGATACAACAATATCCTTCACAAATGGACCATTCTTCCACATTTCTTCTCTATAAGGAGGACCAATAGATAGTACAATCGATGTTAGAATATATTGGAAATTGGAAATGAAGAATAACACGGTATTATCAGAAGATTGTACAGCATCATCGCCACCAACAACAGGCTTGATATACCAGGATCTACCTTGAATCCATAACCATGGCAGGAATTGGAACAAAAATAGAATAACTATATCTAAAACCAATGGAACCAAAATTTTGGGGGATATGAGATTAGCTGATGGCCTCTTCTTTGAAAGCGTATGGTAAGGTTTTGACCAAGACATTGTCACAGCAATTGGAACAATTAATAATAAATCAATATACAAAAATTGGAAATCTCCCAGGTTCGAACCACGACTGTACAAGATGGTAATAGAAATAAATTGAATTGCTGAGTATAAACTCATATATTGAAAGCATGCAAAAGATGTAACCAAAGAAGCTCTACCTTCTTTAATCACATCTAAAACACAACTAATATCAAATATTTTTGATGTAAACGGTGCGGCTACTGAAGCTTCTGCTTCAGAAAGTGAAATCCCGACATCAGCAGCTTTTAATGCACCACAATCATTAGCACCATCTCCACAGAACCCTACTGTATAATCAATTTTTTGTAATTGTTCAACCAATTCGTGCTTTTCATCAGGAGACATTCTTGCGAATATATTAGCTTTCAATAGTATTTCATTAATATATTCTGAAGAATAGTCATTTTCATGGCTAAATATAATTCTAAAAGCTTCACCTGTTATTGCTAAGGAGTAGTCACCTTCAAAATTATCTAAAGTCTGTAGTGTAAATGTATCTAGAATATATTCTGGGTTTGTAATTTCATTCCAATGGATAACTGGGTCACTAGTCATGTCACTGTATGATACTGTCGGAACATATACTCTTTCATCACTGATCAAATTACATTCCTTACCGACAGAGATTGCAGTTAACACATTATCACCAGTACACATTACGGTTCTTATATTAGCATTTTGTAAATCCTTCAAAGTTTGGGATGTAGCAGATTTCAATTTATTTTGGAATACTATAAACCCCAGGAATTCAAGATTTGACTCCACTTCCTCACGACGAACTCTTTGCGAATACAACCATGTCTTCTTAGGTAAAGTTTTCCCAGCACATGCGATAACTCTATAACCATTGTGCGTGTAGTGATTTAATATTTCATCATAATCAGAAGGGATAGTTGATGAATTACATAAATCAACAATAACTTCAGGAGCACCTTTTGTATAGGCCCAATATATATTATCATTGTTAGGTTTGACTATAACACTCATCCTTCTCAATTCGGACAGGAATTCAAAGCTTCTGATAATTCCGAGAATGTTGTTAGGGTCATTTTGTACAAACTTATTCTTGTCGTCATTTCCATTAGGATGTACTATTGCTGGAATTATATCAACGTTTTCAGGAAAATTGTCACCTTCATGTCTTTCTTCGTATAGGGAATGGAATTGTTGATCTTGGAAGTCTTCCTCATATGACCAACCAGTAAATTGAAACATTTTGAAATCTAACGGATCACCTAGTAGCTCCCCATCTACGACACGTAGAGAATGGCATGTAAGTAGAGATATCAAAAAGTTTCTCGACTTGATATCTGAAGGGGAACTACAATCTTTTAACGAAAATTTGGGAAATACATCTTGTATATCGGTAATCATATCACCAAAGGTTGATTTACCCTTATTAATAGGGTTGGCTATACGTACACCTAATACATCCAATCCATCTTCAGTTAAAGTTCCAGTTTTGTCAAAACACATCAAGTCTATTTTACCACCAATATTAACACGAGTTGGGGCGATACAAAAAATACCTTTTTCCTTTAACCTGCTCAGGGCAAAACTAGTACCAATTGTAAGTGTTGCCGGTAATGCTGGAGGCACCACGATTGTAATAATATCTAATGCTCTCAGTATCATTGTTTTTCTGTCTAGCCCTAATTTAATAAAATTAATGCAACTAATCGAAAAACCAAATATCGCAATAATAGCCATAAAACCAATGTATTTAAAAGAGTCACTGTAAAATTTGAAACCTGAGGGTTTAGGAAATACCATAGAACGAATTAATGAACCCTTTGTAGTAGAAAAACCTGTTCTTACAACCATAGCCAATGCCGCTGTACCACCAACTGGTACTTTGGCTCTAATAAGGGTTGTACCATTAAATAAGAAAGACTTTGAAACAAATGTTGATACTTGCGTATTCTGAAAATCGTCAAATAGTTGTAACATAGTCTCTTCAGTAGCTGGGAATTTGGACACAGGGACAGATTCACCTGTCAACATGGCTTCATTGACGATACAGTCACCAGATAATAAAATTGAATCGCAAGGAAAACTGTTTAACGCAGGATCAGAAACTTCGTAAATATCACCTGGAACTAATTCTGAGGAACTGATATTTGACCAAAACCCTTCTCTTAATACACGAACCTCGCAATTAAAATAGCTCATTTCCGAGAGAGTTTTTGATATCCTCTTAGTTTCGAGAAGTGTATCGACAATAGACATAATAGATATCAGAAAGATGCAACCAGCATAGTAATAGTATTCATCCAAACTCCAAAGAATGATAGAGAGAATCTGAAAGACATAAAATGGATGCAAGACTTCATCAAATAAAATCTGAGATGTAGTCTTCATCTTCAAATTAATTTGGTTTTTATCAAATGCTAGTATTCTATCTTCCTGGACACCTGCAGTAAGACCCTTTGAAGTGTTTTCTATATCAACCCAGTCAAAATCAATCCAATTGTTATTAGTCTTGAATATATCATCTACTGGAGAATAAATAAATTTGATGTAGCGATATTGGAATGAAATTAAAATTGGGATATTTGGGTTAGAATCACTCGTATGGTGGTGTCTTTGGAATAGTTCATCAACATTTTCAGTATCCTCTTTAGATTCTAGGGGTAGTATGGTACTAATAGGACGGTTATACCACTCTCTTCTAATCTCTTCTGTAGTGAATTCACCATGCTCGTTTTCGATGACAAGCCAATCAGCTTTAGCCAATGGTACCTTTAAACCTATCATTTTGACTTTATAGGATGGGATCCATTTAGCTAATAAAAAGAACATACCAAAAGTTAGGATGCACAGGGCGTTGTATAGCATAGTTCTGAATTTTGATGTACTATAGCCTGCTATAGCAATCACCATGTCTTCTTCACTAATATAGAACCTCTGAATATGTCTCTCGGATGGGAAATCTCCATAAAATCTTTCATGGTACTCTGGTTTTAAAAACTCGTAGTGATTTTGTGATTTCTTATTGGATTCTTCATGGCCATTGATGCTCCCTTCGTTTCCTGCTTCCTGGCTTGTTCCGCTGTTGAAACTCTCTATGGAATTATGGGACGAATGTTCATCTAATATAGCATCATCTTGGTTTTCTACCTCAAGAGGTATTCTTTCCCTCACCGAATATCTAGAGAGACTCGAAGATGAGTGTGTAGATGATTGGTAGACCGGCTCATATCGTGAAGACTTTGATTTCGATTGAGACCGGCCTCTGCCTAACGATCCGTATGGAGAAGTCGATATGGAGGATCTTCTCGAGCCATCTCTAAAAGATGACCTCCTTGATCCTACGTAGGACCCACTTCGTATTTCTTGTTCATATGCAGGTGCTGAGTCCCATTCAATATCATAATCGGTGTGCTCCAGTGTTGCTGAGCCGTCTGCCTGACTGATCTGTTCTTCACTAAAAAAATTAAAGTTTCTATTGCTCGAAGAACTTCTTCTGGACCTTTCGAGAGGGGAATATACCAACGGCTGAGTCTCATTACGTTGTCTACTGTGACTATCCAAAACCGCAGAATTCAGCGATGCAGACATCATATTACTGGATTGGAAGGAGTGTGGTCTGTGAAAGGAGACTATTGAACTGGGAACTGCCTCAAATGCAGCACCAGCATACGGTTCGGTATTGTTCTGATCAATTATGATTGAGGATGTTAATGTTGCAGATGTAGCGTTGCTTCTAGCAGAAGAGAAAGAAGCTCTGGGCCTGCCCCTTCCGTTGCCCAAAGCATCATGATGTGAATCAGACATTTGCTGTACTAATGAGTCAATTGGTCTGGTTATACTGGATATATTTCTAGCTTGTTTGTTTTTTCAATAAAGGATGGAATTAAGAGACTCAAAAATAAGACAATTTATTTCAATAATGCCAAGGTTTTTATAATGCCCAACGTTCATGATCATGTGAATTTTGAAGAAAGTAAAATCATTGAAAGAATATGCAATATTGTCTATCATAATTGAAATATTTATTTATATATTATCTACAGATGTTTTTGAGGATATTTTGTAATGCTAGTTGATATGACCACCATCCATGTTGAAGGAAAAATTGATAAGAGCATGCAAAAGAAAGTTACTACTCTCTTGATTCTTCTTGCAAATGATCGAAAAAGTCCACGTAAATATTTGGTTTGAATGGCCATAGGTGAAAAAGGTTTGTAAGGTAGATGAAGTCATCGTTTGTGAAATCATGAGGGTATGACTTCAGTAGGTACTGTTTTTCTGGGGCTATCTTCTCTGAGAAATAATCTCTTGCACCATGCCCAAGCGAGTCAAGAGCCTCTATCAATGGTGTCTTGTTAAGAACCATCAGGTGTTTTGTGACATATTCCCAATTGTCTAGGTCAATGTTATGAATCTTGGGTGTAAATTCAACTGCGGCTATTCCATAATTTTGTGGACTGAGGTCATCTTCCTTAAGAAGAGTAGTGTCAAATGCATCCAAAGTGTGTTTATTAAATCTGTTCAGGTCCTTTTCATCGGATATGGCGACCAGCTTTGTATCAGTAAACGCTTCACGCACCAAGGAACATTTGTGTCTTGTCTTATCACCTGCATCAGCCAATAATTTCACTGCCACTGGGGTAGGCATCCATACCAACATGCTAGATCTCCCAAACCTGAACATCCAGTTACGGTTTCCTATACACGCAAGCCATTGCATCAATAAACCCTCATGTTTTTTCTCAGTTAAGTTCGCCATCATGTAAAACTTGTCATTAATCGACTCATATGAAACTTTATCCGGAACAAATTGTTTGGTCTCATCAGTAATATACGTATACGACTCCCACTTGAATGGATCCTGTTCTATCAGCTCCACTGGTGTCTTGTTGTACCATTCTTCCAGATGTTTTACAAAATATCGCCTACTTTCCATCATGGCCAATTGCGTGGGCTCAAACTTGTTATAAAACACACCAGTATGGATCCCGGGCCCAGGATACAGATCCAGCACTCGTAGTTTCCGGCTATCATACCTCTCCCGTACCTTTAACTTATCAAAAATTGTGCTGTGGACCTCCGGATTCAAGAGGTACCGAAATCCGTACCACGATTTGATATGACTAAGTTGACTTCGACCAGGAATAGCGATTGGCATTGTCGTTTGTGCTGAACTTAAGCTGATTGTTTGCTTTACAAGTTCAGATGCAATTTCATAAAGAAAATAAGAAAGCTCATCGGCGATTGAAAAATGAAAAAATAAAAATTTTGTTTATGAAGAATGAGAAACTTTAAATTCTTAGAAAACAACACAATCAACTAATCCAGAGAGAGAACCATACTTGCAAATACTCAATTACATGGCTGTTATTAAGATAAAGAAGCCCAGGGAGCCCCGTAGTGGCGGCAGAAGCAGTAGTAACACGGCTGCCGAAGATGAGCCTAAGTTGAAGAAGATACGTCTTTCCTCTAGGAAGGAGGAAGGTACGAAACTGAAGATAAATTTGAAGAAGAAGCTAGGTACAGAGGAACCCCTGAAGAAGTCTGGTAGTGTTGTGAAGCTGAAGCTGGGAGGTGCTAAGAAAGAGAAAGTGCATCGTGCTCCAAGACTGCGGTTGAAACCTATTCGTATACCTGGTGAAGGGTATGACTCTGAGGCATCGGATTTGGAAGACGACCCATTAATTGAATCTGGTGTCATATTACGTGTCTTGCCCGATGTACAGGTTGATTTCATCAAGAATTCGATAGAATCCGGTGACTACTCTGGGATAAGTATTAAGTGGAAGGGGGAGAGACATGCGATTCTGAAGCTTAACAATGTTTCTTATGGTGCAATTCTGGTGGATCTGCCGACTATTATTGAGGTCAACAAGAGTGTAGATCGTAAGAATTTGTTCAAGACATTTGATGTGACCCAGATGCTTGTATGTGTGAAACCTATTTCAAGTGAGGAAGAGTTGTTTACAATGGAGGCACCAGACACTGAGGATCTGATAAGCAAACATTACAAAGACTATCAGGATGATATTAATGAACTAAAAGTAAAACTGTTCAAAGCATCTAACAATATTAACCTACATTCAGAATCTGAGGCTAAAAACATGGAACAGCTTGCGTTGAAAAAGTATCATTACAAGCATGGTTTGACACCACCATTATACAATGTGAGGAACAGAAGATTTAGAAGAACTATGAACCCTGATGAATTCGATTATGCCGAGAAAATTGTAGATATGCTTTTGAAAGATGATGCAGAAGCCGAAGACGTAAAATTCGATCTCATAGCACCAGTTGATGCTCCAGAGAAGTCCACAATAACTAGTAAACCATCGTTTGATAATTCTATAATAACGAAAACACAACCGGAAGTCAACGTTAATTCAACTATATCAAGCACTACGAATGCTGAAGACGATGAAGATCTAGATCTTGATGAAGCATTCCTAAGTGATGATGAAGAAGTTGATACAACAACAAAGCCTAGCGATTCCAGTGCTGGACTATTTGGAGATGCTGAAGATGGAGAGGATGGAGATGAAGTGGACCAGGATAATGGCGAGGACGAAGATGACGATGACGACGATGACGATGAGGAGGAAGAGGAAGAGGAGGAAGAAGGCCCTGGTGAGCAAGATGGTAACGTGGATGAGAAAAGACAACATACAGAATTACTGCAAGATGAATTGAATGAACTTGTCACTACGCTTGAGCACACCAAGGACAAACTACAAAAGGCAACAAACCCACTGCTAAAATCTAGATTTGTTGAAAGTATCAAAAAGCTTGAGAAAGAAGTCGAACTCAAGAAGAAACAATTATCTCAGACTGAGGATAATAACTCAAATGATGCTGATGATGACGCGAAAGGCCAACCTGCAGACGTGGAAGACATTGAAGATGAGGACGAGGAAGATGAAGATGAAGATGAGGACGAGGAAGACGAAGACGAAGAAGAGGACGAGGAAGAGGAAGCAACAGCTAATGACGATAACAACAACGAACAAATACCCGAAAACAACGAGGAACTGGATCAAAATGATCTTGATATGATGATGTTGTTTGGAGCTGAGGGTGATGAATGATTTATAAAGGATATAGGTTTAATATTATTACTTAATTTATTACTGCATTATTCAATAATTTAATAAAGCGTTTAATTTAAACCCCCATGTGATAGTTTTGCAAGAATACCGATTTGTAATAACCATAGCATGTTACGAAATTCGTTTGATGTTATTGTGATACACACATTCTTAACTCTAAAAACCTAAGGGTGCTTTTTTATTTTTTAGTCCCTTGATAAGTTTATCATAAATTGAGCAAGGGATCAAAAGCTGATAGAATCAAGATACTATGTCACACGGAAGAAAAGCTGCTGAGAATTTGGAAGGCAAGATTGCCGTTATTACTGGTGCCTCTGCGGGGATTGGTAAAGCCACCGCACTAGAGTACCTTGAAGCATCCAATGGTAAGATGAAACTTGTGCTTGGTGCACGTAGGGTCGAGAAGCTCGAGGAATTGAAGAAGGATTTGTTGACCAAGTTTCCTGAGACCAAGATCCACATTGGCAAGCTAGATGTCACCGATTTTGAGAACATTAAACAGTTTTTCACCACACTACCTGAAGAGTTCAGGGATATCGATATCCTAATCAACAACGCAGGTAAGGCGCTTGGTTCTGACAAGGTCGGATCTATTGAACCTGAGGATATCAGTGGTATGCTCGATACAAACGTTACTGGTTTGATTAATGTGACCCAGATGGTTTTGCCTATCCTCAAGAAGAAGAACAGCGGTGATATTGTGAACCTGGGGTCAATTGCCGGCAGGGACGCATACCCAACAGGGTCTATCTATTGTGCTACAAAGCATGCCGTGAGAGCCTTTGGTGAATCCCTCAGAAAAGAGCTCATAGACACCAACATCAGAGTCATCGAGGTGGCTCCAGGTATGGTCGAGACAGAGTTCTCTATCATAAGATACAAAGGTGACAAGAGCCGTGCCGACGATGTCTACAAAGGCACTACACCATTATACGCCGAGGATATCGCAGATTTGATCATTTATGCCACCTCGAGGAAGCAAAACGTCGTCATCGCAGACACACTGATCTTCCCAACTCACCAGGCATCAGCCTCTCATATATACCGTGAGACATAATATAAAACTATATAAGCTCTCAATTAAATATCTGTTTTCCTCATAATAAAAGATTAACTGCCCTTTTTAATCTCATTGGTTTGTGATTAGTTATAACCACCCTTTAAATTTTAATTGATTTTTTTTTTTTTTTTCATCAAAGTGGCCTTTAAAGAAAAGAAAATATTGAAGTTTCTTAAATATTTGAGCAAACATACTGGATTGAAAGGCAAACAGCAATACAAACAACCAGATGATCACGAAGTACTTTAGCAAAGTTGCGGTTAGGTTCAATCCGTTTGGTAAAGAAGGTATGTCTTCCCACTTTTCAGTTTTTGAGATGATATTTTTATGAAATGAATACTAACAAAAAAAAAATTATTTTGATGTATAAGAACTCTGTTCTTTGTACCTATGACAAATAAAGATAAATAATAATAGCCGGTCCAGTGAGGTTACTACTGTCTTCCATACCTCCGGTACAGAGGGCACAGACCACTCAGATTACAAATGAGTTGCTCAATGAACAGAGCACTAAGACACCACTGGTGAAAATCACATATAAGGACAAGAAGGAGATGGAACTTGATCCATCCGGTTACAACTTCCAGGAGCTTGCTAACTACTTCGACAAACATTCCAGACAGCTGCAGATCAAGGAAACAATTGAAAACCAATGATTCTGGTTTCTCATCCCCCAAAAAAAATTACTATAACCGTATATATTCCCTTATATGAACAAAAAATAAAGTAAATACGAGCATGTAAATAAGCCTTAATGAATTTGAACTTCTTATTTATCTTTGATTAATTTGTATAACTAGCACTTGATTGAAGACAAGAAAAAAATATTTATACAATAAAAAAAGTAAAGTAAAAACTTAGTTGTACATTGGAGCCCAGCTTATCGAAATAGAGAGGATAAGCAATGGAGCTTCCTGATGAGGATACTATACGTATCTTGATTACAACGGACAACCACGTTGGCTATAATGAAAATGATCCCATCACTGGTGATGATTCCTGGAAGACATTCCATGAGGTGATGATGTTGGCGAAGGATAACAATGTTGACATGATATTGCAGTCTGGTGATTTATTCCATGTGAATAAGCCTTCTAAGAAGTCTTTGTATCAAGTTCTTCGAGCTTTAAGGCTTGCATGTATGGGAGACAAGCCCTGCGAACTGGAGTTGCTGAGTGACCCATCGAAAGTTTTCAATTACAATGAATTTACTGATGTGAATTACGAGGATCCCAATTTTAATATTTCTATACCTATGTTTGCCATCTCAGGTAATCATGATGATGCAACAGGTGATACGTTGCTATGTCCAATGGACATCTTACATGCCACTGGGTTAGTGAATCATTTCGGTAAAGTTTTGCAAGCTGACAAGATCAACTTAGTACCGTTGTTATTTCAGAAGGGAAGGACCAAATTAGCTTTATATGGTTTGGCATCCGTTCGAGATGAAAGATTATTCAGGACTTTCAAAGATGGTGGTGTTACTTTTGAAGTGCCTACGGTTAATGAGAATGAATGGTATAACATCCTATGTGTGCACCAAAATCACACTGGCCATACGAATACGGCATTCTTACCAGAACAATTTTTACCAGATTTCTTGAATTTAGTGGTATGGGGTCATGAACATGAATGTATTCCTAATTTTGTCCATAACTCATCTAAGGATTTTGATGTTTTACAACCGGGATCATCGGTAGCAACATCATTATCCGATGCTGAGAGTAAAGAGAAGCATGTGTTTATCTTGGAGATACGACATGATACTA
The DNA here is from genome assembly GCA_030556385.1 of Nakaseomyces kungkrabaensis. NCBI lineage: Eukaryota > Fungi > Ascomycota > Saccharomycetes > Saccharomycetales > Saccharomycetaceae > Nakaseomyces > Nakaseomyces kungkrabaensis. The sequence goes on along the minus strand of JAKTPY010000003.1, from coordinate 85,128 downwards.
AACCTAAGTTAATACCGCTGCGGTTGGATACTGTGCGAACATTCAAAATGAAAACTATCTATTTGAAAGACGAACATACCTTAAGACCTCACGATAAGAATGCTATTTCCAAATTTCTGGTTAATCAGGTAGAAGAAATGATAGAAGAAGCAAATAACGAAACAAGACAGAGATTATATCCAGGGTTGTCAGATGACGAAATCGCTTCTTTGGGAGAGCTGCCGAAACCTCTAATTAGATTAAGAGTAGATTATGGACCACAGGATGGTGATACCTCTCAAATTGCTTATCAAGTTGAAAACCCAAGACGCTTCAGTAATAGATTCGTTGGTAGGGTTGCCAATTCAAATAATATTGTACAATTTTTTAAGTCCAGAAAACAAGTCTCGAGTAGTGGCAAGAATACGAAATCAAAGGGCTTTGATAAAGACTTGTATGATGTCGAGACAGATAATGGACCTCTTGAACTTCAAGTAGACGACTTAATCGGGGAGTTGTTGAAGACAATGAATTTATCTTTATTGCCTGAAATTGGGATGAATGAAGCTATGAAAAGTTTTGTAGAGAAGGATGAGAAGCTTGCATTGAAGGATTTCATTGAACACGAGATAACACATGAGGTTGATGTATTATATAATAATAAGGATTTTATTCATGGTGATGATCCAAATGAGATAAAAAAGTTAATCAAAACTGTTAAAAGGGCAAATACAGCTGATTCGAACCCATTGATTGCAAATAAAAATGAAGCAGCGCAATTTGTTCTAAATAATTTAGACGATGAAGAACCAATAACTGTAGCTAATAGTAAAAACACGCCCAAGAAAACGTCTAAAAAGTTAAGCAAATCCATCATTATTTCAGAAGATGAAGATATGGGATCCGACAATGATTATGAAAATGATCACTCCTCAAAGAGTTCTAATGATGGTGAAATAGATGACGATTTCATATCAATCAGTTCGGATGATGATACCGTAAGAAGGAAAGAACCTGCTCGAACAAAAAGAACGACTAATACAAGGAAAACTGCTTCAAGAGCATCTACAAGACGAACAAATGCATCAAATTCGAGAAAAACTACTAAGACGCCAAAAACTGACATATTAGGTAGTCTGCTAGCTAGAAAACGTAAATGAATTATAGATAAAAGTATTTAGTGGTTATTTCGTAAAATGCCTGTAGGACTAAATTTATACATGTTCTATATATAAAAAGTCATGCTAACTTATATGCTTCACAATATAAAATAATAGATATGCTTGTTCTTTCAAAACATCCTCTTCAAGGATTTTGGTAACCATAGAATCGTTAAATTTAAACCATTCTCCACTCGTGATTTTACAAAATGCAACGTAATGACCCTCATTTACAGTCCCTGAGTGAGATATTATACCGATTAATTCATAAATAATAGATGGATCAGTATTATCTTCTTCTGAGTCATGGAGATAAGCTTTCATATCTAATTGCTTTGGAAAAGATATGTAGTCATTTAGTTTTTGATTCGTACCATTCATTAGGTGTTCAAACCTTTTTAATTGTAATACTAATACTGGTGGTAAATTGTTTATTGTCAATTGCTTTATTGGATTTTGTTGACTTTGACAATTCTCACAAAAGAAATCATAATCATGTAACTGCTCCTTTTTATGAAAACCTTCTAAGCACTCATTGAGTGTGTTCTTGTTTTTTATCCCTAGTGATAAGTCTATAAATGGATCCATTGTTGTTTTTGAATCATTTTCACATTCAGGACAAACAATTGAGCTCTTTAAGGAACCTTGAAATGAAGTGTGTACAATGCATTTACAAGAGTGGCTGTCATCTTTGCTTGAATTGGAGCTATTCGCCAGCTTATAATCTTGATGCATGTGATTTAAAATGAATTGCCAATATTCGTGTGCATCCTGTTGAGAGTAACCTGCCAGGTTCTCGTTTACTTTCCAGGCACAAGTTAGCAAATTTATGAATCCGCCATGTTTAGTATTGACTTGTTGTGATTTTTCAGCAGCGTGCGTGCTGATACCATTACCATAAAAATCGGTTACTATGGCATTAATAGCACATGAAGTACAGTCACTCGCTGAATTTGAGCTACAGCTGTTAGAATGTTTTTGGCCCATAAAGTACCTGATCATATACGGGTTGTGTATTATACATTGTATGATACTACTCATGTAACATGTAGACCCCATGTTTACTAATCCCGCCATACCATCAATCTGTGCTACATTAGGTATACTTGTTGAAGCTTCGATTTGATTCCAGTTCTTTGCAGTTGTGGGTGTTTTCATATAGTCTATTCCAACAACATAGTCCATGCATTCAAAACAGAATAACAGTTGGTTACTTGCATTGATCCCGAAAATGTGACCATTTTGCCGGCTGTGGTCATGAAAATGTGAACTGGACCAGCAGCCACTGAAACCACATTGTAGACAAAGGAAGTTTGATCCGTTACTAATTTCACCACAAGTAACACATCTGTGGGCAAATTTTATCTTTTCCTTGATAGGCGTATGAGTCAGCACATAGTTGGCAATGCTGTAACCTTTCAACAAGCTTTCCCTTGATTTTGAACTTTCGAATATAGAGTTTATGTGTGGGCATTCAAACATCGTTCAAGCTAATAAAGTATTATTTTTGTTTCTTTTTAAGTAAAAATTTTCTTGTAAATCAAGTGGATATTTGTAGTATTAAGCAATTTTCACTAATAAAACAAAAAAAATCTTTTTGATTTGGGTGATTAATTTAAATTTTTGGGGGAAATGTATAACTGAGAGCAAAATATGATGATAGCAACTTAGCAAAGAATTTTGTTTTCCTCTTTGGATCAGTTAAAGAAATAATGAAATGATTAAAGTAATAGTAAAGCAAAAAAAATATAGTGGAAAAAAAAAAAAAAAAAGGAATGGAAAAATCCTCTCACACCTCCTTAATAAGTTGGATAAATGAGAAGAATAAATAAGCCAGTAAAATATATTTGTGACTGTACTTGATTCAGGTATTATTTCAACTTAATGGTAAATCAGCCAAATAATGTTTAATAGAAGTTCCCAATATTTGTAGTGATGGGATCAAAAAATTTGTCCAAATTTTTTTTTTTTCATCGCCATCGGGCTGGAAAAAAAAATATGAAAAAGTTGAAAAATATGGTTAAATTTGGCCATGCTTTAAAGTTTAATCGGTTCGAATATTCTTAAATTCAAGCCTTTTTTTGTAGTTGAATATAGTAGTTTGCTAGTATTTTGTATTTATTGGTTTAAAAAGTTGAGAACAGTAAAAAAAAATGAGCAAAAAAGTATTAATGTTACATGGTTTGGCTCAATCTGGAGAGTATTTTGAGTCAAAAACTAAAGGGTTTAAACAGGAATTAGAGAAATTAGGTTATGAACTGTTTTATCCAACAGCACCAAACAGATACCCACCAGCAGACCTTCCTACGGGGCTTCTAGACGAAATTAGTGATGGGATGACTTCATCGAGTGATGGAGTCATTGCATGGCTACAAAATGATGAGCAAGGTGGTGGCTACAGTATACCAGAGACAACAATTACTTTTTTGCATGATTATATACTAGAAAATGGACCATTCCATGGTATTATTGGCTTTTCTCAGGGTGCTGGTGTGGCAGGTTACCTCGCTACGGACTTTAATGGATTACTCGGTCTTACTGCAGAACAACAACCACCATTAGAATTTATGATGGTATTTAGCGGATTCAGATTTAGACCTGCCAAATACCAGGAACAATATGATAAACACCCAATTACAATCAAATCTTTGCATGTTCAAGGTGAACTTGATACGATAACCGAACCTGAGAGAGTCCAATCTTTGTTTAATTCCTGTGATCCAGAGACACGTACATTCCTATCACATAAAGGTGGTCATTTCATACCGAACTCCCGAGGATTCTTAAAGAAGATTGTGGATTGGTTGCAGTAATAATTATAGGGTGGATATCAAATACTTTTTTTTTTTTTTTGCTTAATAAATACATATTAATCTCTATTTACTTTTAGAAAAATGTTCTTTTTACTTATTATGCATATTATACAATGATGGAACATCTAATTGCATTATTTTTGACTATTTTTCATGTGAGAACTCTCACAACTAGGTTTCATAGAAGACCTCTTTCTATTCTCTTTCCAATATTACGTCATTTAGGAAAAAAGAAAAGATTAAAGATTCTCTTTTTCGAAGAAAGTCCCGTACGACTCAAAAACTGATCTGCAGAAAATGTGGACTTAATCCGCTGCATTTTCGGCCTGTGGTACTGGAATTTCTGTGATTCAGGGCCAGTTTTCTTTAAAACCTTCAATGGGCTGGGTAAGAAAAAAGTGATCGAAGAATTCAATTACTGCATGTCTTGATTGACTTCTAGTTGAGTTTGCAAGTTAGGTTGTTGTGAAATTGGTTGTGTATTAACCTGAACATTGGCTTGCGATATCTGTTGGTTTTCACTTTCGAGAGAGGCAGAATTTGATTGGGTCTTTGCTTGTTCGTTTGGATCAGCAACAGATGATTCGGTGCTAGCTTCTATCATACTTTCAACCTTATTCTGGACAAAAGATGGTGTTGGTTTATCTATTTTGTGGGAATGGCCATCATTTGGTGTATTGGAATCCACGTCTATCCCTTCTTCGTCGGCAATTTCCTCAGGAACAGGTTTGAAATCATCTAAATTAGTTTGAATCTTTTCTGCTATATCAGAAGGTTGTTGATTGATGACCTGAGAAATATCAGTGTACGGAACATCGCTGACATCATTAATTTGTTGTGTTTCTTCAACAGATTCGGTTGCTTCAGCACTTAGTGTGTTGTCAACTCCTCTATCTTGAACTTTAGATAGGGGTTCTTCTGGAGTAACTTGTTCTTCAGTATTGCCAAGTGGAGTTGAAGGGTTAACTAGCGATGCGGTATTTTGAGCAGAGTCAATTTTATCATTATTAGCGGATAATATAGTAGAATCTTGCTGTGGAGAAGGGACTACTGATTCACTTGACAAAATGTTCTGTTCGATTTGGGAGGCAATGTTTTGATGCAAGACTTGAGAACTGACATCAACATCTTGGCTTGTGTGTAATCCCTCGATTTCAGAAACAGACTTCTCATTTAACTCAAATGCCTCGGAGGGAGTTTCTTTTGTGGACTTTCTTGTAATTACGCTAACAAGCACTCTTTGACTAGTGGATGTGTCGGATTCATTAGCCTTTCCAGACATCTCAGTTTCATTCTGCTCTTGTTCCTCTAATTGAGTAGCAGCTTCCTGTTGTGAAACAAATTCTTGAGCTGTTTGGATAGATTCAACTGATTTAGATGTTTGTGTAAACTCAGCTATTTGAGATGTTTGGATGCCTTGTTCCGGTTGTGGAATGTCTTCAGAGCTTCCTAGTTCCTCGAATTCATTTTGTTCAGTTGGTTGAGACGATTGCTTGGGTTCTACTGGGTGCTCAGATGGAACTTCATGCTGAGATTGGGTAGACTGTTTGGATTCGACCACTTGTTCTGGTTGAGAGGAAAACTCTTCTTGTTCTGATGGAATATCATACCCTTGAGATCTAACAGATTCCTCTGTTTGAGCCTGTTTTTGGTCCTTATTTGGGGTTTGTTCTGGAGTTGAAGCTCCTTCTTCCATTAATTCCTTTTTTATTGGTTTATCTAGTAATGGTTCCTCTTGAATTGCTTCCTTTTGTACTGGTTCATCTTGCAATGGTTTCTCTTGGATTGTTTCCTCTTGAACTACTTCCTCTTGGATTGCACCCTTTTGGGTTGGTTTATCTTGCAATGATTCCTTTTGGATAGGTTCCTCTTGGATTGGTTTATCTTGCAATGGTTCCTCTTGGATTGCGTCCTCTTGGATTGCTTCCTTTTTAATTGGCTTACCTTGCAATATTTCCTCTTGTAGTGGTTCCTCTTGTAGTGGTTCCTCCTGAAGTGTTTCTTTGATTACATTACCTTTTTCTTCGGTAACTGAGCTCTCATATCTTCTGATAATTTCCTCTTCCAGAGCTTTGGAATGTAGAGGGATTTCTTCAACAGTATTACTTGCAGAATTATCATTGATGATTTCATCAACAATTTGGTTTTCATCATAAATGTCCCCCATATGAATACTTTTGGTTGTTATGTCTTGGTTGTAGTAATCATCCATATTGGAGTCGTCAAACTCATCCTCATCCTCAATGAAACCAGTTTGTGGGTCTTCGGTTTGTGTAATAACACTGACAATATCGTCCATTATAGTAGTAGATCTTCCGTAATCAAACACATCAGAAGAGGGAACTGCATTTGCCCTTTTCTCTTGGATCTGTTTTTGCACAAAATTATAGGCAGTTATATGTAAATCGTTGATGTATACCAAATAAGAGCAACCAACAAAAATGGACAATAATACAAGATTTCTGATAATACGGAATAATGTGGCAAAGAATCCAGAACCTTTTCCGAGGTTTGCTGGAAGTTTATAAATACGGATATTACAATCTGTTGATACGGACACAACGTATTCACTTGCTGGGGAAAATGCCACCCTAGTGATTGTATCCGTATGTATCTTGTTCACAAGTTTCAATACTGACAGGTTTTTGGACTTGATTAGTGCAAGCGAGTTGTCATCAGTGGCCATTGCGATCACTGAACCATCATGGTTAACCTCCATTGCGGTGATTGCTTTGTAGTTTTTGAAAACCTGCTTGGACATTAAGATAGACACTTTATCGTTTTGCAATACAAATTTGGTTAGACTGATGCTGTTCTTACCACTAATAGTTGTAGCCAAGACTAGCTCGTTGTCATTAATGAACCGGACACGAGACAAATACCAGTTTGGACTGAAATCCGTTTTTCTGTATATGAACCTACCCGTGACCACAGATACAATCTCCAAGCTAGATGGTGTTACATATGCCATAACTTTCCCATCAGGGGAGAAGTGGAGGTCTCTGACTTCTCTGCCGACCTCGATCTCGTACTTCTCGGTCATGTCCTGTGGATCGATAATTCGAATCACTGTAGGGATACGGGAGGAGGCAATTGCGGCAATGGTAGTGTCCCTAGCGATACATATCAATTTGGTGTACTCCTGTGGATCTGTGGATCCGTTAAAATCGATGGCGCCCATAAACTTCAGATGCTCGTCTTGGAACATGAATTTCCTTAAGTGGTGGTTTTGTCCCGTAGCCTGAATCTTCTCGCTGCCCTCGTTACAACCCATCAAGATCAGCTGCTGAGCTACATCCAAATTGGAAGGACAATCATCCGAGGAATCCAGCGTAATTTCCCTGTACCTCTTCAATACCTTTTTCTTGTCAAAATTAATCCTCAATGCGGTCAATTTATTAGGAACATCAGGGACACCAACGCCCCCACCACCAGCTACAAGCAACATGTCCTTTCTCAGGAACCTAGCACCGTAAACCGGATACCCAATATCATAATTTGACGTCTGAATTTTCATAGTTCAGAAAAAAAAATTAAAAAATAAAAATGAAATTAAAAAAAGGAACGTCTGTGATGTTGTAGTATGATGTTTATTCTTTTGAAAGTACCAGAAATGAGAAAAAGAAGTAAGCTTCTTTAAAGAATGGCGTCTCTTTCAGGTTCAAAGCTCTCTCTCTCTTCCAAGCCCAATAGGAATAAAACGCGGGTTAGAAAAAAAAAATAAAAAAAAAAAAATTGTTGGGAGCGCCACGAGAATCGAATGGTGGTAGTTGCAATGTAAAATTATTGTATAAATAAATAAGCTTGATAAGAAGGAATGTTATTTCCATGACAGTTGTAGCTATTACACTAGAATTGACATACCAAATTGGTAGTACTACGTACGGATGTTCATTATTTTCTTACTCATAAGCATTGATACTAAATTTACTCAAGGAGTGATACTTGTATATTGTAGTGTATATTACAATGCGGCATACATTACAGTTTGGTATATAAAAAATGGAAATGACTCCACCTCTTTATATAAACACTCCAGCCGCGTGAAATAGAGCTCCTCTTGGGATTCGAACGCGTGATAAAAATTTCGAATCAATAAAAAAAAACAAAAATTCAACAAAAAAAAAAAAAAAAAAAAAAGAAAATCCGTTAAAAAACACAGGGAAACATGGGCTCTCAAGGGGAGTTGGATCTTGGATTTTTATTTTTTTAAGGGCATTTCTATAACGGCGGCTAAAAAAGTCTTAATTCTTTTTGTGGATAAGCTAATCAAAGAACACGGGAAACAGATGATGAGGAGGTATTTGGTAATTGTAGTGGTGCTACTGTGTTTGTGGTATAGTGATGTCTATCGCCTATGGAGGCGAGACGATGTGGATTCCGTAGTTGAAGGGTTTGAGTTGGAGTATATATGGCTGGATACGAGCCAGCAAGTGAGTAATCAGGGGTTGCGAGACAAGTATGAGCTGATACGGGTTGATGATCAGATGAAGCGGGAGGCGGATGAGTTTGTTGAGGTTTCGGTGAATGACGTTGATATAGAGTCATTTTGGAGAAATGATTCAAGGCCGTTCAGCCACAGCTATGACTTGCATATGATGGATATGAAGGTGCAGAGGCTTGTAGACAGAGATCCAGAGAGTGTAGAGAAGTATATTGATTTCTCGCTGGAGAATCCCGAAATGGCGTCAAAGATAGAGCTAGAGTGGGAAGAGGTGCAGACAAAAGTGCCCAATATACACAATAGAAACACAGTGCTGTCACTGGCATTAATGTCGTCAAATGCGTATGTGAGACTACCTTATAAAGGTGACTGGAGGAATTTATCGTCTGTATGGGATCATACTGGGGAAGAGAAGTTTGGATGGGATAAAGATGGGTTGCGGGGACATATCTTTTCGAATAAAAGAAACAACGTTGTGGTTATTGCAATAAAGGGTACAAGCTCGCAAGGTTTATTTGGATCCGGTGAAGAAGATACAATAACAAACGATAAGATTAATGATAACCTGCTGTTCTCCTGTTGTTGCGCGAGAGTAAGTTACCTATGGACTACAGTGTGTGATTGCTACATGAAATCCTACACATGTAACGAAAATTGTCTAGAGGCGGAGCTGAAGAGAAAGGATAGGTACTATGCCGCTACAATGAAATTATATAAACAAGTGGTTAATCTATATCCAAATGCCACCATATGGCTTACGGGTCATTCTCTGGGTGGTGCCCTTGCATCTCTACTTGGAAGAACATATGGAGTACCTGCAGTTACATTTGAAGCACCTGGAGAACTATTGCCAGCTAAAAGGTTGCATTTGCCCTTCCCACCTGGTCTACCAAACTATCAAGAAGCTATATGGCATTTCGGACATAATGCGGATCCTATTTTTATGGGCACCTGTAATGGGGCCAGTTCTTCGTGTTCAATTGGAGGTTATGCAATGGAAACTGCGTGTCATTCGGGCCAGTACTGCATGTATGATGTTGTCAATGATAAAGGCTGGAGGGTTAATCTACTAAACCACAGGATTCATAGAGTTATTGACGAAGTCATACTGGAATATGATAGACCTGCTCGATGCCAAAAGGCGCCAGCTTGTCTTGACTGCTATAACTGGAAGTTTGTTAATAATAGGAAGAATAGAAGAGAATCATCATCTTCCAAAAATTCATTGAGCTCGACAAAAATGACTTCCAGGACTTCTTCTTCCTCAAGTACAACTACGCAGTCTGATAGAACCTGCATAGGTAGGAATTGGTTGGGTATATGTACCGATTATGGAGATAAGTATAAGGGTAGTGTTCAAAGATAGCCAAAAATTTAAACCTTTTGGTGCTATTTAAACGTACTTTTTTTTTCATTGTTCCTCAATTTTTGTTCCTCAATTTCGTTCATCGCTTTTTTTTTGTCTTTTTAATATTGGTTTTGTTTATGTTATTCATTTTGTTCATTGGGTTATCTTTTTTACTTTTTCTAACTTGCATAAAACCCAGAACAATTCTTATAATGATATTAATTTTCTTTCTTCTTTTTTTTCTTTTGAGTCCATTAATGTTGCCTCTTTCAATCCATTAATTATATATCCTTAAATATTATTTAATTAATCTACGGTTATGGTTTAACCATTTGTTTTCGATTCATATTTTTTTTTTTTTTTTTTTTTTTTTTTTTTTTGTTTTTTTTTTTTTTTTTTCTTTTTCAATAAATTAATTTATTTTCTTTTATTTTTTTTTTATTTTTTTTTGTTTTTGTTTTTTCTTTTTTTTTTCTTTTTATATTTTTTTTTTTTTTTTTTTTTTTGAATCATTATTCTTTATTTATTATATTCTAGATGACAAGTTTTGGAAAGTAAGAAATAAGATGGAATAAAAAAGAAACACTTTCGGAGTGAAGACTTTCAAGATTTTAATTGAGTCTATTAAGAAGACATCTCTATCAATAAATCTGGGGAGGTTTGACTATAAAAATATTTACGAAGACACTGGTGGCTTACTATATTATTTTTTTTTTCATTGGGGAAATAAAAAAAAAGAAAGGGGAGATTCGTAAAGGCTTACCGTCAGCATGAGAATACAAGAACCCTTTCCATAGTAATACGATTACGGCAAAAAACAAAATTTTTTAAAAGGACACTTTTATCACTACAAGGTGATGATCAGGTCCCGTGTTTAGCCTATTAGACAGCTCTCTCTTTTGCCTATCCCACTTCTTTTCATAAGAGTAGGACTAAGAAAATTTTGTAGGGGTAAAGAACAGCGTACGCCTTTTTTTTTTTTTTTTGTTTTTTTGCAACTAATTTTCCATTGTCTCTACGTGTGAATCTTCTTTTTATTCCACACTTCTGCGGCAGTTTCTGTGACCTGCAACTGGATAAAAATGATTTACCGACCTGTTCCAATTTTTTTTTTTTCATTTTTTGCAGCTATCGAATTTGCTGCCTTTTTTTTTTTTTTTTCAAAAACAAAAAAATGTTAATTTTTTTTTTTTTTTTTTTTTTTTTTTTTTTTTTTTTTTTTTTTTTTTTTTGTCCTTTTTTTTTTTTTTTTTTTTTTTTTTTTTAATTTTTTTTTTTTGTTTCTTTTTTTTTTTTTTTTTTCAGAAACAACGACGTGTTAGTTTGTTTGTTGTTTTTTCTTCAATTTATTTCGTATTCTGAAGGGGCAACTATTTTCATATTTGTCTCTTTTTATCTTATTTGCGCTTACTTTCTTATATATATCTTCGACTAATAACAAATTTCTTTCTATTGACATTGAAGATAACTCATAATTGAACGGAAAGTGTTATCAAAAAAAAAAAAAGGGAACTGTTTAAGAAGTAAACGACGCATAATTGAGTTTTTTTTTTTACAATTGCAGAAGAAAGTCCGTTATTCTCCAAAACAGATATAATTGAGAAAAAGAGATTAAATATTACTGCCCTTGTTTATCCCTCCCACTTCAATAAAAATTAAAAACGATAACATGCAATTTCTAGCTGTTTTGTCGGTTTTCTTAAACCTGTTTTTAGCTACTTTAGCTGCTCCTATCCGTTACTCCAAGCAGGTTGATACCAATAAGGTTTTACCTCCAAACCCACCAGTTACTGGTCGTGCTTTAATGACTTTCTCTTACTACCCAGCTGGTAGTGACACACCGAAGGAAGTCGAGGTTGGTGTTGACTTGTATGGTACTGTTGCACCAAAGACTGTTAGAAACTTTGCTGACTTGATGCGTGGTGTCAAGGCTGTTATGGCTGGTGATGATCCAAAGGTTGAAGGTAACGTTAAGACCTTGAAGTACGCTGGTACCAGAATCAACAAGATGATTCCAAATGAGTACTTCATGGGTGGTGAAGTTTTGCCTGGTGTCGCTTCTTTCTCCATCTATGGTGGTAATTGGCCAGAAGAAAACTTCGACTTGAAGTTTGATAGACCAGGTAGATTGGCCATGTGGAACCGTGGTAGCGGTAAGCAAGACTCTCAATACATGATCAACCTAGGCCCTGACGGTAACGAGGAATTGAGTGGTAAGTACTCTGTCTTCGGTCAAGTTGTGAGCGGTTTGGATGCTCTAATGGACGGTGTTCAAAATATTGAAACCACTGAGATGGACCAACCTATGAGAGACTTCACCTTGAAGTACGCCGTTATTGAATCTTTGAGAATCTCCAACAGAGACGAACTTCACAACAAATACTTGAGCAAGTTGGAGGAGTTCAACCATGGTGACGCCGCCCAAGGTGTTACCGTTGGCTCATACATGAGTGGTAACACTTTCAGTGAAGAATCTGAAGCTGGTGAAGGTGCTCCAGTCTTGAAGTACTTGTGCATTATTGCCTTCATTGGTGCTGCTTTCTACGTCTTCAAGCACAGAAAAAATCTTCTAAATAACTCTAACGTCGTATCTCTAAAGGAAAAGTTGCCTTTTTAAAGAAATTGGATAAGAACACCGATATTCTTGCTCCAAATAATTAATTATTAAACATTTTCTCCATTGATAAGGATGGCATTGTATGCAAATATGGTATATTGACTATACTAGTTCAAGATGCAGTGCAAAATTTTGAGTTCTCATCCCTTTCCAAGGTCTATATATATATATATAATCCGGTATTTTGCCTATGTGTATACAAAATACTACAACATTGTAAAAAAAATGGTTTTATTCCTAAAATATAAGTCAACATAAAATTATTGATATTAAATAGAATGGTTAAGTTTTAGTAGCATTTGGAAATTCACCTTATTAATTTTCTTTATCAGGAACAAACAGTACTAACATCTTTGTATCCAAAATATTAAAAATAAACTCACGTGACAGCATTTTAAGAAATTTATATATATAGATGTAAAAGTTCGTCCAAATAGTTTATTATTATTATCTATATATTTACATGTGAACGTTATTTTAAAGATCAACAGTCCATAGTTTGTAGTTACAGAATTTTATTTACATTATTATTTTTTGCTTTTTTTTTTTTTTAGAAGGTGCTTCCTAGAATACTCTTCAACTCTGATGTATAGTTTCCTTTAACCTCGATCTTGTTAGATTGTGGGATAACTCTCCAGTCCTTCTCTGGTATTTCTGGCAATTTAGCCTGCAAATCTTTCTTTAGTTGCACTGCATTACCTTGAATCTTCCGTATTTCTGTAATAATTTTGTTACCACCACCCCTGTAGTCGATATATACAGGTATGTTGCCTACATGGCTTCTTTCAACAAAATACTTCCGACTACCGAAATCGTTATGTCCTACCAATTCTGATTGATCTATCTCCTTGGCAGATGGAAACAGCTCATTCCTTACAGAAGTAGATTGTAATCTCACGCTACTTCTATACAATGTCCTAGTAACAGTTCTAGACAGCATTTCCTTAAAGCTTCCTTATTATGATCTGCTTTTACCTCAATGCAGATAGTCTTGCCCTTTCTGTGTCCAATAACCTAGATTGTTCTTAATCTACCAGATGACAACAGAGTCCTTGTTCCACCATATGATTGGATTTTTCAACGGGTTCGGAAGGAAAAAGACACGTACAAAAAGATATTCTATACACAGAGAGACCTATTTGTCGATGGTATCTATCTAAATGGTTTAAAATGCAATATATTAGTCCCCAAATGATAATGTACAATATTTAAGTATATAAATAGAGAAGCAGCTTTTCAAAGGATGATATTCTTACAAAAGCCTTTGATTTTATTTAGTTTTTTTTTGTATTTTCTTTTTCTTTTCTCACAACAGAATAAGCGCAGTTTTTTGATGAAAGCATTAATTCTAGTGTGTCCAAAGCCTTACCATTTTATCTTTACCACCACTACAGACTCTCTTACCATCAACACTCCAGTCTACTGTGAAGACCTCATCCTGGTGACCGGGGAGATCAACAGACAACTTTCTAGTTTTGACGTCCCACACTTTCAAAGTTGTATCTTTCGAACAGGACACCAGCAATCTACAGTCTGATGACCAGGCAACTTGGTACACACTAGCGACGTGGCCTCTAAATGTAGACAAGAATTTACCATCCTTACCATCCCATAATTTGATGGAGTTATCGAAGGATGCGGATACAATGTATCTCCCATCTGGGCTGAATGCAACATGATTTACCAGTTTTTGGTGACCAGTCATTCTAGCCAAAGGTTTCGTACCTTTAGTTGGGTTCCATAGGAACATGGTGAAATCATCACTTGCGGTGACCATTAGTTCCTCAACTTTACCGTTCTTCTTGGCGACCTTCTCGTAGTTCTTCAGGGCCTTTTCCTTTGCCTCCTGTGGTGACTTTGGTTTCTCACCAGTGTAATCAAATGGACCTACACGTAGAGCATAGTCTGTAGAAAGGGACAAGTGGTTAACCCAGTGTGCGTGAGACTTCAAGATGTTTATGCATCTACCGTCCTGCTTCATATCCCAAGCTCTCACAGTCTTGTCATGCGACCCACTGTACAAGATGTTTTCACCACCCCATTTAACACATGAGACAGAATTTGTATGACCACCCATGGTGTACAAACATATTCTTCTACTGGTGTCCCAGATCTTAATGGTACCGTCCTTAGAGGCAGAGGCTAATCTGGGTTTGGAACCAGGTTCGACCAAGTGTATAGGCTCCCAAGTCAGCGAGGTGATCCATTTACCGTGACCTCTTAGTGCGTCACCCAATGGTTTACCAGTTTCGGCATCCCACAACCTTATGGTGTTGTCCATTGACCCCGTAGCGATCACTTCACCATCGGGAGACCAGGCAACACACAAAACCCAGTTGTGGTGGCCCGATAGAGTCACCTTAGGAGTCTGTGTGTCACAATCCCAGATCCTGGCAGTGTTATCACCACCTCCGGTAACCACACGGGAACTAGTATGTGGAGCAAATGCTGAGCACAGGATAGTGGCCCCATGACCGGCGATCGCGGAAGAACTTCTAGTGATGGGTTTAACTTTGAACACAGCTCTGGGCTGATACTCCAGCGTGATCATATCTTCTGTACTGTTGTAACCAGGTTTCAACAACGATGAGTACAAATTATCCACGATATCCACGGTGTGTGTAGTGGTCACAGCATTGTCCTTTTTCTTGTTCTCAACGGTGCATGAGAACGTATATGGCACCGGATCGTCACTGTTTCCGTTCAGCTGATTCAGCAACTCTTCCAATTGCTTCTCGGTGATACCACCTGGTACACGCAACGCAGACCCCAACATCTCCCCGGTATCCAAAGCCTTAAACCTAATAGACACATTTGGCAACGATTCCGGCACTAGACCGACATCTCGAGGGGCCTGGGCCTCTCTTTTCTGCTTCTTCGACACGGGTGGCAACTGAGTAGACATGATTCGTGTTTTCCTTGGTCTTTAATAAGAAGCTAATCAAATTAAAAGATAAATGTATCCCAAGTTAAGAAATATTGTGCAACTGAAAAGAAATATTGCGATGAGCTCATCGCAAAGACAAAATTTTTTTTTTTCCACTTTTTCACGTAATTTTTTTTGGCAAAAAGTGTTGTGCGGGTGTTTCTGTGCGGGCTCTCTTTATTGTCTGTCTCGAGGAAATTTTTCAAAAAAAAAAACAACAAAAGATGATAGCACAAAGGGATTTTTAAGCAAAACAGAGCAATTGACACTTTTAACAGTTGACAGTTTGAGCTAAACAAGAACAAAAAGGACAGGATAACCACAAAGAGATGGATGTTAAATTGAAGGTTGAGGATGGGATGAAGCGGAAGTTGGAGGATGACGGTCGTGATGGGGTTAAAAGGCCAATTATTGTTCCTGATGTTGTTGCCAAAGTGCATTACACGCCATTGAAGACCGGTATATGCTATGATGTGCGGATGCGGTACCATGCGAAGATCTTTACGTCGTACTTTGAGTATATTGACCCGCATCCAGAGGATCCGAGGAGAATTTACCGTATTTACAAGATTTTGGCAGAGAACGGGTTGATACATGATCCTACGTTGAGTGGAGTGGATGACATTGGTGACTTGATGCTCAAGATTCCTATTCGTGCCGCAACTGCTGAGGAGATTCTTGAAGTACACTCTAAGGAGCACTTGGAGTTTATTGAGAAGACGGAGAAGATGAACAGGGAAGAGCTGTTGAAGGAGACTGAGAAGGGTGATTCTGTGTATTTCAATAACGACTCGTACGCCACGGCAAGGTTGCCATGTGGTGGTGCAATAGAGGCTTGTCGTGCTGTTGTGGAGGGCCGTGTTAAAAACTCGTTGGCAGTGGTGAGACCTCCAGGTCATCACGCAGAACCTGAAGCTGCTGGTGGTTTCTGTCTTTTCAGTAATGTCGCAGTCGCAGCCAAGAATATACTAAAGAACTACCCAGAGAGTGTTCGTAGAATTCTGATTCTGGATTGGGATGTTCATCACGGTAACGGTACTCAAAAGGCGTTCTACGATGACGATAGAGTTCTATACATTTCGTTACACAGGTTTGAGCTTGGTAAATATTATCCAGGTACTATCCAGGGTCAATATGATCAAATTGGTGAAGGCAAGGGTAAAGGATTCAATTGTAATATTACATGGCCTGTTGGCGGTGTTGGTGATGCCGAATATATGTGGGCCTTTGAGCAGGTTGTGATGCCAATGGGAAGAGAGTTCCAACCAGATTTAGTAATAATATCTTCCGGTTTCGATGCTGCAGATGGTGATACAATTGGCCAGTGCCATGTTACCCCAAGCTGCTACGGCCATATGACACACATGCTGAAATCCTTAGCAAGAGGTAATCTATGTGTTGTCCTTGAAGGTGGTTACAACCTGGACGCTATTGCAATTAGTGCTCTAAGCGTTGCAAAGATATTAATCGGTGAACCACCTGATGAACTACCAGATCCACTAAGAGAACCTAAGTCAGAGGCACTAGAGATTATAGATAAAGTGATTGCATTGCAGTCTAAATACTGGAAATGTTTCGGTAAGAGACATGGGAATTTGGGTCTTCCAACAGAAAAGACAGTGACCGCTCCTATGATGTCCAAGAGCTTCCCACTACAGACTGCAATCCGTCAAGAGCAGTATAATCAACTATCCGAGGATTTTGGTTTTGTAACTTTGCCACTATTGAGCATGGACTTACCACAGGATACAGTCGTTTGCTCACCCGATCTATTTAAGGAGAGCACAGTTGTAATTATAGTTCACGACACCCCTGAGATCTGGGCAAAACGTAACGTGATATCAGGTACCATCGACCCATCTACATCCTTGGTGGTAGATTCAGCATCTGACTTCATCAGATGGTCGCACGATAGGAAATATGGTATTATGGACGTGAATATTCCACAGTCCTTATTTGAGCAACAAAACTACACGGCTGTTTTAACGTCACAGGAGATTTTAATATACCTATGGGATAACTACCTAAAGTTCTTTCCATCTCTAACCAAAGTAGCGTTTGTCGGGATAGGTGATGCCTCCTCTGGTATTGTTCATCTATTAGGTCACAGAGATACAAGAAGTGTGGTGAAGTCTGTCATCAGTTTTGTTGGTCAGAAACCACTTAAAGCCCTTGTTCCTCTAGTTAACGAGTCACTGGGTGATTGGTACTTCAAAAACTCCTTAGTATTCACAGATAACAGCCACTCTTGTTGGGGTGATAACGAAAACAGAAAACCAAGAAAGAAATTTGGACGTGTTCTAAGATGTGATTCCGAAGGATTAAGTAATACAATCGAGGAAAGGTTTGAAGAAGCAACTGATTTCATTTTAGATTCTTTTGAAGAATGGAGTGACAGTGAATGATTATTCTTTGTTAAATAAATGGCCATTATATATTGATCCAATTCATGAGATACTAATTTGAAAACTGGATTTTCAGAATAGCTCTACTGATCAACCTCCTGTTGCGCATTTATAAAAACCAAGTACGTCATAGAATACCTCATAATGTTATATATATTACGAAAAATGCATGTAGTAAAAAGTTTACAAAATATACAAAAAAGTTCATATAAAGAAATACTAATGTTCAGAGTTTTATAAATGCAATTAATTTGGGTTTATACTATTCAGGTTTTCGAGGATAAAAATGCTGGTTTTGGTGGTACCTTTGGCTTCAAATGGTCAGGCTTAGGTGGTTTTTTGGGAGGTACTTTTCTTTTACTTTGTGTTTGTGAGGTTTCATTAATAGATTTCACAATAACACTTGGATACCTCTTCTCCTCTGGAAAGCTGCTATTTACAGAGTGCTTACTATTGGGGCGATTTTCCAGTACTTGAGAGCCGTCATTACTACCACTGCTTCTTGTGTGTCTTATGACTTCCTCCGATGCATTTAGTGCATCCATCATACGCTTCCTCAATTGTTCTTTTTTGTCCTCTCTGCTTAGATCATTCTTTGGCTTAGTTTCCTCCTCCAGTTTAATTTCGGCCTTTGCAATTGGTAGACTTTTACGCTTCAGTTTAACTTTTTCTTTTTGGTCTCTATTGACGTCTCTTTCTTTTACTTCACTTTTAGTTTTATCTAAAACAGATGAATTCATCAAAAATTGGTTTGAGGACAATGCATCCTCGAGAATACTTTCATTCGCTTTTAACTCAGCATTTGCCTTTTCAATCAAAGATGCACTGTTTAAGGATCTAGTCTTCGATATCATGGACGTATTATCAATTATGCTATTTTCAGAAGATGAAGTTGATGAGCTATCATATTCTTCCTCATTAATATGAGTCCTAACCAAGTTTGATTGTAGTGAAGCCTTTTTCTTCAACAAGAATTCAGAAATATCAGATCTATCATTGGAACAGGAGCCATATGTGGTTGGGAGAGTTTTTGATCTCTGAAACTCTGGATCCACATTGTTACCGGTTTGGCCTGTGACAATATCATTTTCAAACGCTGCTAGTATGTGATTAATGGAATGTGGTGTAGTAGCTCCAGAACTTGAAGCAGAAGTATTGTAGTAATTATTAGAATTTGCGTTAACATAGTTAGGTTGTTTTGTTGGATAGTTTGGCACTTGACTCATGACGTTTGGAATAGGACAATTAATATGCAAAATATTAGCCACTGTTTGAATAACCTGGAATACATTGGGCCTATGGTTAGGATTTTTAGCTAGCATAGACAATACAAGTTGCTTCAAAGAGTCACTATATAGCGGATAATTCGGAAATTCAACCATACCGTTAAGAATACCTGCTTCACCGGTACGTTCGAATGGTGTTGTATAGTAACATAACTTGTACAAAAAGACACCCAATGCCCAGATATCAGACTTGTCATTAACTGCGAACCCCTTTGTGAGGTCTAACATCTCGGGTGCTCTATATTGGGCAGTGGTACTCATCATAATATCATGCTGTACATATGACAACTCCTGTGGAGTCTTTGGAGGCCTAATGAACCCCGATACAGAACCAAAATCACATAGTTTGTAAGTCATATCATCCGAGATCAAAACGTTCTCAATTTTTATATCACGATGTATTAACGGAGGCTGTAGAGTGTGCATTGCAGCAACACCCTGTGAAATTTGAATAAGGATAGTCAACACCTCCTGTTCCGTCAGCCTATTCTGTAAACGAGAGTTCATAAAGTCAATCAGACCACCACGGCTGCAGTACTCCATCAACAGGAAAACCTCATATGTACCATCCATGTACTGCGACCTAGCTGCATTAGAATCAATATACGAGACAATGTTCTTGTTGTGTCTCAATCTTTTCATAGCATCTACTTCAGCCCTCAACACATTTAGACTGTTCTTATCAGGGACTATCACTCTTTTCAAACAAGCAATGTTAGAACCGCAGAAACTATCTGCTGGAACTATTTGTGTACTGTAAATTTGAGCATAACCCCCGCTGGTTAAGTATTTTGTAATCTTGGCCTGGTGAGAACCCACGCTAACCGTCAAGCCAGGCTCATATTTCGGAATATGCGGTGTATTCATTTTATTTTATATTTGCTGGTATTTCCCCTGCCTCCAACAGGTTGTTAGTATATTTTTTTTGTAAAATCGAGTTGCTTTTATTAAAAAAAAAAAGTGGTCCTTATTTATTTAATTTTTTTCCCTTTTTTTTTTTTTTTGGGCCTTTTTTCTCTTAAAGCTTTGAACAGTTTACTCACTTTACAGATGATATTCTCGAAAGAACAAATAATTTACGTATTACATTTCTATAACAGTTCACGCATTTAGCTGTACAATATATATAAATAATGCAAGTTCTTAAAAAGTAGGAAAACTCACTTAAACAACAAAAAAAAAAGCAATTACAAAATTTCTTTGATCTCTAACAGACACGCACGCACACCATTGCAAGTGGTAACAATAAAAGAAAGCCTATTTTTTTTTATTTAAAGAAAAAAGGGTTCTTACAATAGTCATAACCTGATCCTTATATGGGTGAATTTTTACTGCATATCCTACCCTAATGACGTAAGAAAAAAAATAAAATAAAATGATCTGCAATTATCATCGCCGTTCTGAAATAAAAATAAAAAAAAAAGGAGGCTTTAGGAGATTTTTTTAGCCACACAATATGTCACATACCCCGACATTTCTTCTATTTGTTAGACTTGAATAGAAAAAAAAAAAAAGGTGTATTACTTATATTCTTAAAACCCAAAGTGTATTATTTTATTTATCATGTGCTGATCACTGAAAAGAATACACAATCATTTAAACTTTCAAGATCCAATATGGTCTCTTGGCCCAGTTGGTTAAGGCACCGTGCTAATAACGCGGGGATCAGCGGTTCGATCCCGCTAGAGACCATTTTATTTTTTTTGCTTAGAAGCAATCGCACACAACCAAAAAATTTTTTTTTCACCTGCAAAGTTTCTTACTTTACAGCTTTAAAGGAATGAGCTACTCATCACTTGGAAGAATTATATAACGATGGGGAGCAGCAAAATAATACCTTACACTCGTATCTACTAGCAAGCAAATGTCTTATTCACCAGTTGGCGATATTGGGTTTGGTGCAGACAATTGGTGTTTGAAGTTTCAGCCCTTGAATTCTGGTTTGCTGACCACTGTTAGCGATGGTTCTGTACATCTGTTGGATTGGAACGAGCCCACAAAGGTGATTCAGAAATATAAGGTCTCTGATGTTTCCATTAATAGTGTTTGTGGGATTATCCAGCCTTATGACAATGAGAACTCCGGTGTTGTTTTTGCTGTGGCTAGTGGGAATCAGGTGAAAATATACGATGCCAGGTGCAATGGGGAAACTGCTGTTATGAAACACGAGGGTGGAGCTAATGTATTGTCACTCGGTGCTGGTCCAGGCCAGCTAGCGTACGGAACTGAGCTACAAGGTGCCGATGCGGAGCTACACTTGTATGACATACGGTCGTACAAATCACCTTTACGTTCGTTTGTTGATTCACACCACGACGATATCACTGATATAAAATTCCACCCAACGAATAGGGACCTGTTGATGAGTGGATCCACAGACGGGTACACCAACATCTATGACCTGACCGAGGAGGAGGAAGATGATGCTTTACACCAAGTGATTAACTATGCGTCCATCCACTCTTGCGGCTGGCTTTCTCCAAACAGAATATACACGTTGTCACACATGGAAACCTTCTCCATACATGAGCTGAACGACAAATCAGACGAGCTAGTGGAACCGCAACCAGTGGATTTCGGTGACATACGAGAACCTTGGGGGTGCGACTACGTGGTCGACGTGTACCCTGGCAAACAACCCTACATTGCCACTGGAAGAACCCAGGAGAAAACCGGGGAACTGAAGATTATTCCAATGGTAGATGAGAAACCTGTGCTAGAGTACGCAATGACCATCCCACAGGCACACGGAGACGAAGTGGTAAGAGACACATATGTACGTGAACAACGCACGCTGTATAGCTGCGGAGAAGACGGATACGTGAGGATATGGCAGAGACCAGACATCCCAGCCTTAGACTCCACAGACACACAAGCACCTGTTGAAATGCAAGATCAAATACCAGAAGAAGAAGTACAGAAATCCAAGAGTAAGAAACACTCCACGAAAAAGAAGAAACACTCCAAGAAACCCAGATTCAAACCTTATTAATATGTGTGTATATATATCAGTATATTTAATATAACAATGTACGAACAATGTGATCACGTAAAGAATGACCGATACATGTGAAGCAAGAAAAAAAAAAGTTGAAAGCCAGGACCAACAAAAAAAATTAAAGGGCTCAACACAAAAAGAACGCGTGGCTCTGCAGCAGTTTCTGTGTGCATGTGAAAAAATGAACTAAAAAAAAATCTCAACAAGCCGCCGAAAAAAAAAAAAAAAATGTCAAATTTGGAAATATAAAAAGGGAACCCAAAAAAAAAGAGATCTCTTCAGCGGTTATTTTTTTTTTAATTCAATTGGATCTCAGTAAAAAGGTTAAAAGTAATTGAGAATTAAAAAAAATGGTTATGAAGCCTGAAGTTGAGCAAGAATTGGCTCATGTGTTGCTGACTGAGTTGTTGGCTTATCAATTTGCGTCTCCAGTGAGATGGATTGAGACCCAGGATGTTTTGTTGAAGGATTTCAACACTGAGAGAGTGGTTGAAATTGGTCCTTCTCCTACTTTGGCCGGTATGGCTCAGAGAACTCTTAAGAACAAGTATGAGTCTTATGACGCTGCTTTGTCTTTGCAAAGACAAGTTCTATGTTACTCTAAGGACACCAGAGAGATTTACTATACTGCTGATCCAGCGGAGGTTGAGGAGGCTGCTCCAGCTGCAAGTGAAAGTGCTGCTCCAGCTGCTCCAGCCCCAGCCCCTGTTGCCGCTGCCCCAGCTGCTCCAGCTGCCCCAGCTCCAGCTCCAGCTGCTGCCGCTGCTGAAATTCCAGATGAGCCAGTTAAGGCTTCCTTGGTTTTGCATGCTTTGGTTGCTCATAAGTTGAAGAAGACTATGGACCAAGTTCCAATGGGTAAGACTATCAAGGATCTTGTTGGTGGTAAGTCTACTGTTCAAAACGAAATCCTTGGTGATCTAGGTAAAGAATTTGGTAGCACTCCAGAAAAGCCAGAAGATACTCCATTGGAAGAGTTAGCCGAAACTTTCCAGGATACTTTTGCTGGTGCGCTAGGTAAGCAATCTTCCTCATTGTTGTCCAGACTTGTGTCTTCTAAGATGCCTGGTGGTTTCAATATGACCTCTGTGAGAAAGTACTTGCAATCTCGTTGGGGTTTGGCCGCTGGTAGACAAGATTCCGTTTTGTTGGTTGCCTTGACCAACGAACCAGCTTCTCGTCTAGGTTCTGAGCCTGATGCTAAGGCTTTCTTGGACTCTATGACACAAAAATACGCCCAAATTGCTGGTGTTGACCTTTCTGCTGCATCTGCTGGTGCTGCCGCCGGTGCTGGTGCTGGTGGTGCTGGTGGTGCCACAATTGACGCCGCTGCTCTTGAAGAAGTTACTAAGGATCACAAGATCTTGGCTCGTCAACAACTGCAAGTCTTGGCTCGTTACTTGAAGATGGACTTGAATACCGGTGAAAGAAAGTTCTTGAAGGAAAAGGACACCGTTGCTGAATTGCAAAAACAATTGGATTACATCACTAACGAATTAGGTGAGTTCTTCGTTAACGGTATCTCTACTTCCTTCTCTAGAAAGAAGGCTAGACAATTTGACTCCTCTTGGAACTGGGCCAGACAGTCCTTATTGTCTTTGTACTTTGAAATCATTCACGGTGTTTTGAAGAACATTGACAGAGAAGTTGTTACAGAAGCTATCAACATCATGAACAGATCCAACCAAACCTTGATTAAGTTTATGGAATACCACATCTCAAAAACTGATGTCTCTAAGGGTGAAAACTACAAGTTAGTTAAAGATCTAGGTGATCAATTGATCGAAAACTGTAAGCAAGTATTGGATGTTGATCCTGTTTATAAGGATGTTTCCAAGCCAACTGGTCCAAAGACTACCATCGACAAGAACGGTAACATCAAGTACTCCGAGGAACCAAGAGAGAAGATTAGAAAATTCTCTCAATACGTTCAAGAAATGGCTTTGGGTGGTCCATTGACTAAGGAAGACCAACCAACAATTCAAGAGGACTTAACCCGTGTCTACAAAGCTATCAGCGCTCAAGCTGCTAGCCAAGATGTTACTGATGCTACTAGATCTGAATTCGAGAAGCTATACAGTAACCTGGTTGATTTCTTGAAGAAGTCCAAGGAGATTGATGCTCAACAAACTACCCAACTTGCTGGTATGGACGATGATGCCCTTGACAAGGACTCCACTAGAGAAGTTGCCTCTTTGCCAAACAAATCCACTATTTCTACTACCGTCTCTTCTACTATTCCTAGAGAGACTGTTCCTTTCTTGCATTTGAGAAAGAAGGCTCCATCCGGTGACTGGAAGTACGACCGTCAATTGTCTTCTATTTTCTTGGACGGTTTGGAGCGTGCCACTGTTAATGGTGTTACCTTTAAGGACAAGTATGTCTTGATTACTGGTGCTGGCCAAGGCTCCATTGGTGCTGAAGTTCTTCAAGGTTTACTACAAGGTGGTGCCAAGGTTGTTGTTACCACTTCTCGTTTCTCTAAGCAAGTGACTGACTACTACCAATCTATGTATGCTAAATTTGGCTCCAGAGGTTCCACTTTGGTCGTTGTTCCATTCAACCAAGGTTCCAAGCAAGATGTCGAGGCTTTGATCGACTATATCTACGATGACGAAAAGAACGGTGGTCTAGGTTGGGATCTAGATGCCTTTATTCCATTTGCTGCTATTCCAGAAAATGGTATTGAGCTAGAAAACATCGATTCTAAGTCCGAGTTTGCTCATAGAATTATGATGACTAACATTTTGAGAATGATGGGTGCTATCAAGAAGCAAAAGTCATCTAGAGATATTGAAACCAGACCAGCTCAAGTTATCTTGCCAATGTCTCCAAACCACGGTACTTTCGGTGGTGACGGTTTGTATTCCGAATCCAAGCTGTCTTTGGAAACTTTGTTCAACAGATGGCACTCTGAATCCTGGGCTAACCAACTTACTGTCTGTGGTGCTGTTATTGGTTGGACTAGAGGTACTGGTCTAATGACTGCCAACAATATCATTGCTGAAGGCATTGAAAAGATGGGTGTCCGTACTTTCTCTCAAAAGGAGATGGCTTTGAACTTGTTGGGTCTAATGATCCCAGAAATTGTAGAACTATGTCAAAAGGCTCCAGTTATGGCTGACTTGAACGGTGGTCTACAATACTTGACCGATTTGAAGGAGTTCACTGCTAAGTTGCGTAGAGAATTGACCGAAACTTCTGAAATCAGAAAGGCAGTCTCCATCGAAACTGCTTTGGAACACAAGATTGTCAACGGTGGCAAGGCTGATGAAGCCCATGCTAAGGTTGAAGTTCAACCAAGAGCTAATATCCAATTAGACTTCCCTAAGTTAAAGCCACATAAGGAAATCAAGGCTATTGCCAAGGCTGAATTGGAAGGTCTTTTGGACTTGGAAAAGGTTATTGTTGTTACTGGTTTCTCCGAAGTTGGTCCATGGGGTTCCTCTAGAACTAGATGGCAAATGGAAGCTTTCGGTGAATTCTCCTTGGACGGTTGTGTTGAAATGGCCTGGATGATGGGTATGATCAAATACCACAATGGTAACTTGAAGGGTCGTCCTTACACCGGTTGGGTTGATGCTAAGACCAACGAACCTGTTGATGATAAGGATGTAAAGGCCAGATACGAATCTCAAATTCTTGAACACAGTGGTATCAGATTAATCGAACCAGAACTATTCCACGGCTACAACCCAGAAAAGAAGCAAATGATCCAAGAAGTCATTGTTGAAGATGATCTAGAACCATTTGAAGCTTCCAAGGAAACCGCTGAACAATTCAAACATGAACATGGCGACAAGGTTGATGTATTCGAAATTCCAGAAACTGGTGAGTACTCTGTCAAGATTTTGAAGGGTGCCACTCTATACATTCCAAAGGCTTTGAGATTTGACCGTCTTGTTGCTGGTCAAATCCCAACTGGTTGGAACGCCAAGACCTATGGTATTTCTGATGATATCATTTCTCAAGTTGACCCAATCACTTTGTTCGTTTTGGTTTCTGTTGTTGAAGCTTTCATTGCTTCCGGTATCTCTGATCCATTTGAAATGTACAAGTATGTCCATGTTTCTGAAGTTGGTAACTGTTCTGGTTCTGGTATGGGTGGTGTCAGCGCCTTACGTGGTATGTTCAAGGACCGTTACAAGGATATGCCAGTTCAAAATGATATCTTACAAGAATCTTTCATCAACACCATGTCTGCTTGGGTTAACATGTTGTTAATCTCTTCTTCTGGTCCAATCAAGACTCCAGTTGGTGCTTGTGCCACCTCTGTCGAATCTGTTGACATCGGTGTTGAGACTATTCTTTCTGGTAAGGCAAAGATCTGTATTGTTGGTGGTTATGATGACTTCCAAGAAGAAGGTTCTTATGAATTTGGTAATATGAAGGCTACCTCCAACACTTTGGAGGAATTCGAACATGGCCGTACTCCAGCTGAAATGTCTCGTCCAGCTACCACTACTCGTAGTGGTTTCATGGAAGCCCAAGGTGCCGGTATTCAAATTATCATGAATGCTGACTTGGCTCTGAAGATGGGTGTTCCAATTTACGGTATTGTCGCATTGACTGCCACTGCCACCGATAAGATTGGTAGATCTGTCCCAGCTCCAGGTAAGGGTATCTTGACTACTGCTAGAGAGCACCACGGTAACTTGAAGTTCCCAACTCCAATGATGGACATCAAGTACAGAAAGCGTCAATTGGTTGCTCGTGAAAAGCAAATCAAGCAATGGGTCGAAGATGAGATCGAAATGATCAAGTACGAGACCGAGACTATTCCAGAAGCCGAAAGAGACTTGTTTGTTACTGAACGTACTGAAGAAATCAAGAAGGAGGCTCAAAGACAATTAAAATCTGCCCAAGCGCAATGGGGTAATGAGTTCTTCAAGAATGATCCACGTATTGCTCCACTAAGAGGTAGTTTGGCTACTTTCGGTTTGACCATCGATGATTTGGGTGTTGCTTCTTTCCACGGTACTTCTACCAAGGCTAACGACAAGAACGAGAGTGCTACCATCAATGAAATGATGAAGCACTTGGGTAGATCTGAAGGTAACCCAGTTATTGGTGTTTTCCAAAAGTTCTTGACTGGTCATCCAAAGGGTGCTGCTGGTGCCTGGATGTTGAATGGTGCTATCCAAATCTTGAACTCTGGTATTGTCCCTGGTAACCGTAACGCTGATAATGTTGACAAGAACTTGGAACAATTCGATTACGTGTTGTACCCATCCAAGTCCTTGAAGACTGACGGTATCAAGGCTGTATCCGTTACCTCTTTCGGTTTTGGTCAAAAGGGTGCTCAAGCTGTTGTTGTCCACCCAGACTACTTGTATGCTGCTATTGATGAATGCAGATACAATGAGTATGTTGGTAAGGTATCTCAAAGAGAAAAGGCTGCTTACAAGTTCTTCCACAATGGTATGATCTACAATAAGTTGTTCGTCAGCAAGGAGCACGCTCCATACAACGAGGATCTAGAAGAAAAGGTCTACCTAGATCCATTAACCCGTGTTGAGGACGACAAGAAGAGCGGTGAACTAAAGTACACTGCCAAGGGTATCCAGAACGAGTCGCAGTACGTCTCTCAGAGTGCTAAGCAGGCCTCTACTATGCTATCTGAGACCCTATTGTCTCACGGGGACAACAAGGCTGTTGGTGTCGATGTCGAGCTAATTTCATCTATCAACCCTGAAAATGAGACTTTTATTGAACGCAACTTCACCGAGGAAGAGATCAAGTACTGCAAGCAACAACCAAACCCTCAGGCCTCCTTCGCAGGCACATGGTCCGCGAAGGAAGCTGTGTTCAAGTGTCTAGGTCTCCCATCAAAGGGCGCAGGAGCCCCAATGAAGGACATCGAAATCATCCGCAAAGGTGGCAAGCCTGAGGTCCGTCTACATGGCGACGCTAAGAAAAAGACAAATGTCTCCGTCTCCATCTCCCACGATGATTTCCAGTCCATCGCTGTCGCAATCGCAGATAAATAAATTTCATAATTAAGTATAATTTTTTAAGACTTTGTTTCAATTAATTATCCTCAAAAAACATTGCACCCTCTATCAGTTTCTCTTTCTCCTTCTCCTTCTCCTTCTCCTTCCTTTTCCCCTTGCCCTTAAGCCCTTCTCCTTGCCCTTCTCCTTCTTTTGTCCCTGATTCGCTCCCTCTTACATTCTTGTCTCTCTATCATTCATCCGCACCACCTACTCTCTCTTTTTTTGTCCTCTCCTGTGCCGTGCCGTTTCCGTTCCCGTCCCCACAACGTTAACACCCCTCTTTTTTTTTTATTTTTATCCCGTTTTCCAAACCCATACATCCCGTACTACACCATCACCCGTACACCCCATCCCACGTTATTTTTTTTTATTTTTCTCTGTGGCCCCCGCGGCAGATAAAAAAAGCACAGATTACAAAGCATACGTTGCACATTTCCCGTCAAGAATGTAGCTCTCTCTCATTTGCTGATCCCGTCCCGAGAACGTTAACTCCTTACTAATCCAGAAAAAGTCCCATTAGAGAGAACATTCTTTGTACTCCTTTTTTTTTTTCTGGTTGGTTGTGCTGTTAAAGTTCAGGAGAGAGAGAAGGGAAAACGTTAATCACGCTACAATCTCTGATGCAGAGAATAATGCAGAGATTGTATTGATAGTACAACGAAGAAAAAAAAATTTTTTTTTTTTTGCTCTTTCAGGGTCCAGTTCTCAGAACGTTAAGTAATTTTTAACAAAAGAAGAATAAAAATAAAAAAGGGCCACTCTCTTCTCCTTGGAGTATGTACTGTGGAATGTTGTTGGGTATGCTCTTTTTTTTTATATATAATGAACAAATACTATCCTTGCCAAAAAAAAAATCAATATTTTTTTTTCCCCTCTTGCAGTCACTAAGTAACTCTTTTTTCGTCTTCGAAAAAAATTATTAATAAATAAATAAAAATATACATGAGTAAAGGTGATTTGGAAGAATTCAAGAAACCGAAGAAGAAAAATTTTAGATGTGAAGGGTACCCTGGTTGTAACATGTCCTTTTCGAGGGCTGAGCATCTCGCGAGGCACATCAGGAGGCACACCGGGGAAAAACCGTTCAAATGCGATATATGTCTCAAGTATTTCAGCAGGATAGACAACTTGAAGCAGCACAGAGACACTGTTCATGCGAAGGATAACGTGAAACACAACAACAACAACAACAACCACAACAACTATCAGCAAAATAGCCATAACAGGACTAACAAGAGTTATAAAAGGTATACCGGTAGTGCCGAGGGTGCGTTCTCCGCGGCGAATGCGGGCGGGAATGTAGGGACGAGGCCCGGGAAGAAAAATAATATCAGCAAGAACAATAATAACAAGCATGATTCCGAGTTGCGGATGATCAACAAAACCAAGAGCCTATTGAGAGACGAGGGTAGAAAACGGTCTTACTCGAGTGACGGGCTGTCGTCGTCGTCTTCGTCGTCGTCTTCTTCGTCGCCTCCATCGTCTAACAACAGTGATTCCTGTTTTAGTGCGGGCATTAATAACAAGAGGAATGGAAGCGCTAGTGCTTCGTCCAGCGGAGGGAACACCTCATACTCCGCAAGTAGCGTCAGCAGTGGCAGTACAAATAATATAAAACGAAACAGTTCCTTGAAAAACGAAATTTCAAATGGAAATGGTAGTCATAACAATAATACCAATAACATTAATAACGCCAAACCTATAAGAGCTCAGGTAAATGATATTAATGGCGCTAATGGGAAATTTGGTAAATATTGGAGTCCACCAGTATTGATGGGTCCCACCGGTTACGACGAAAACAGAAATGAACCCAAGAGCTTTAGCATGTACTCTAATTTCCCTTCCGAGAGAAACCAACGGTTCAGACAATCATTTTCGAGGAGGTCCAACAATAAAAAATATCATAACAACAATAATAATGAAACTAATGCCATTAACAACAACAGCATGATGACGTACGGCAATGCAAATTATCACAATGATTATAGTGCCGGTGTAAACAGTTATGGGGGCGTAAAAACCAACTACGATAGATCTTATAGAACAGTCCCGATGGTGGCAGAGCAAACACCGTTCACAACCACGTCTCAACAGCAACACGACTTCATTTCGGGCAACAGAGAATTACCACACATTGCTGATTTCTATCGCAAGAATAGAGGGGCTACCCCATTCATGAGTAATAGATTGCCTAAACCTACGAGCATGAATGCAAGTGTATCTCCCACCTTCGCAGCTAATACAGTACTAAACGAAGCTAACAACAACATTAATAATAACCACACAACTCCACAAAAGGACATAAAGATGGAACAGTCTGAGAGCCCTGCATACTTAATCCCATCTAACAACGATCCATTAATGGTCCCTTCATTTTCAACAAGAAACGACGCGTCTAACAATAACACGAATACTAACAACAACATTACAAATTACAACAATACCAACAGCATGCATGTTGCAAGTAACGGCTCCGGTATTGGCAGTACAGTCCCAAACACCATAATCACAGCAACAACTACGATAACAAATAACGCAGAAGATGAAGATGTGGTAATGACAGACGTTGCCAGACCCATCATCATAAAAAACAGAACCACTCCTTCTTTTACAACTGACAATAAGCTTCCTCCATTAAAGAACTTACAATTTACAGAACCAAATTAAGGAAAGAGAGTTTTTTTCTATCTATCATTTTCTTTTCAGTTTCTATGATATTTTGTTTGATTGTTTTATGTTGCACAATATGAATATAGGAAAACATTTTTTTGTATGTAATGTTTTATTTTTACCAACCTGCATATGAAATATAATTCAAGAATACTACATTTTTTTTTTTTTTTTTTAGCTTTGATATACATTGCTTTCAATAATATATATACTATGCCACGAGCATCACATGCTTCATCACTAAACACGCATATAATATCAAAAATCAGAAATTCCCTCTCACCTGTCTATATTTCCATATACGAGCATGTAAATCACCCGGGTAATGTATATCATTTCTAGGAAATTGGTCTCTCGATACGTTGTTAAGAAGATTTTCCTTTATTCCTCGGCTGCTTGGATTTTTTTTTTAATTTTTAATCATTTTGAATACAAGATAAGGTACGATGTGTTATGCGTGTTGTTTTCCTGCGGTTGTGTACGTGTATGGTTGTTTTGTTTAATAACACAACTTGCCTGCCCCTCCTCCCACTCGGCTGGTATCGATCCCTGTAAACGAAGGACTCTTGAACCCTTTCCCCCCAACAGTAGAGAGAACCTAAAAACAAAAAAACAAAAAACCAACTAAAAAAAAAGAAACGTCTGTCCCCTTAAAAATTGCAAGTTTCGTTGATAGCTTTTGTACGTACCTTGCTCAGAATTGTACGTACCTTGCTCAGAATCACAACTAAGATAAAATAGATAACGTAGCATATGACAGAGACCTGCATTTAGAAGGGGGTGGAAAACACAAAGGTAAACACCAGCACGACACTTCAAGAAGAAACGCGTGGGGACTTGAAAAAATGTAAACAAAAAAAAAATACAAGGACACAGACACCGCTGTACGAAGGTACTCAACAATTCGTTACTCCAAAATGAAAAAAAGCCCAAGAGGCCAAAAAAATACAAAATAACAACAAAACCATGAGTGCGGTGTGTGGGTGTGCACAGGGTAACTTAGGGGTTTTTATTGTATGTTTGTGATATGGAGGCACTATTTCTCGCAGTAGGGGGGGAACAAGAGAAGATTGGCATAAAGTGATTTTTTTTTATTTAGACAGGCAATAAAAAAAAGGAATGTTCAAGAAAAAGATAATACAGAATTAGGACTCATTTTTATTTTAGTTTTTTTAAACATATATATATACGATAACTTCAAAGACTAAAGAAAAGAAATTATATTATCATCACAGCAATATAACAATATAACAAAAATACCCCTTCCTCACAATAACGATTAGATAAACAACAAAAAAAAATAAAATAATGCAGTCTAATACCGATTATTATAATGTATATGTATCTCCTTCTAGTACTCCACCAGGTAGTACTAGATCGATACAAGAGAGCACTAGCCCACAGACGGACTCTATACTGCATCGGAATAATATATGTAAGTCGTTCGAGGACGACTTGTTTTTCTGCCCCAGAGTGTTGCTAAGTGCACAGGAACAGGCCAGGTGCCAGGAGATAGACTCACTTTTCACACAGGCGACTATGTCGTCATTGCATGAAGTTGTAACTTCGCCTACGATAAACAATAATACTGCATTTGTTAGAGCATCTACACCGGGAAAATTCAACCCTTATAAGTCACAGAGCTTTAACCCATCAAGCTGATGATAAGCAAAGAAAGCTTTTTTTTATTCTTCACGATCCATGTTTCTGTTTTTGTTTTTTTAACTTACTTTTTTATTCCACATTATATTTTATATAACTTTAACGACATTATTATTCTGTACAAAACTTCACCTCTTATAAATAAATAAAAAGTGATTTTATTTACTTATACTACTTTTTATTTTTATTTTAGTCACTTTGTAAATCATGTGATAAAGTGTAAATCACTTTTATCCACCTTCCCCTTTTTCATTGTGTTACCCGGATGCCATATCTAACGTGACTATCTCGTATCAAATCACTATTGAATATTTTTACACGACAAATCATATGATATCTCATGTGTCACGGGCTATGGTATATATTTTTTGAAAAATGCAAAATTTTTTTTTTTTTCAGTCAAATTCAGTGTGCTGCAAAGAGTGATGAGAAGAGAAAAGGTAAAAAAGTTAAAATATTAATTGAATATTTTTAATAAAAAAACAAAAACATTGGACTTACAGGAGTGTTATTTTAATGGGTTTAGCATTGAATTAGACCAATTTTTCAGTGTTTTCGATATTTTAGAGTTTTTTGTTATTATTTTTTTCCCCCCTTCCCTTATTTTTATATTCTTTTGTTGCAAAGATAGAGAGAACTGAAAAAAAAAAATAAAAAGAAGAAGAATAAGAATATGAGTGAGCATCATACAAAACGTGCATTGTCACTAGATGATTTGGTTAATCATGACGAGAATGATAAAGCTAAGTTACAGAAGATAGCTAATGAAGCACAGGAAAAGCCAGCCGGAATTGGTAATCTAGTGAATTATGGTAATGATAGGAATAATAATAATAACGTCACAAGTATATCTGGTATTGTGGAAGCACCTAACGAAGACGAGAGTGATACGGATACAGATGATGGTGGTGAAGTGAATTTTGATAATGGGATGATGTTTGATTATGATAAACAAGATAGGTTTTCACCAGAGAAGAAGAAGGCTGCTGCAATGAGAAAGAAAGATCCTAAAAGAGTAGAAAATGAAGAAACAATACTACAGCAAGAACCAGCCCAAGTACAACAAGAAGCTCCTCCATTACAAACACCTCAAACACAACAGCCGTTATCGCAACAACCTATTGTACCTCAAAATAGAGCCACAAGCATATCTTCGATAGTGGATGGAGGAAATGACTCAACAGAAAGAAGTAGCACATCATCCCTAGACTTATTGGTTGAAAAAACATTAGAGGAGAAAGAAGAAGTATTGAAACCAGAACTAAAAGAAGAAGAAACGAAGCCAGAGATAAAAGAAGAAGAAACAAAGCCAGAGGTGAAAGCAGAGATTGTACAACCTGAAAGACCAGAAGAACCTGAAGCTAAAAAAGAGAAAAAGCAACCATCGACGGTTGACATGATCTTTGAGGAAAAGACATCGAGTATATCGAAGAAAAATAGCGTGAAGAAAGATCTGGAAGTACTCAATGAAATTTCTGCATCTTCTAAACCAAACAAATATAAAAATACTCCAATATGGGCTCAGAAATGGAAACCTACTGTTAAAGCATTGCAAAACATTGATACTAATGACTTCAAGATCGACAGCTCAATCCTCGATATTATTCCAGATGATGACATGACAAAGTCGGTCCAGGATTGGGTATATGCAACCATCTATTCTTTAGACCCTGAAGTAAGACCCTTTATTGAATTAGAGATGAAGTTTGGTGTACTTTTAGAATCTAAAAGTCCTGACAGAGTTAATCCGCCAATCTCCTCCCAGGCTGTATACACAGATATGGATGCGCATCTAACACCAAATGTTGACGAACTTGTATTCAAAGAACTAAACAAATATATTCAAGGGCTGAGTGAACTGACAGAGAATTCTGGTAAATTCAATGTGATCGAATCAGAAACCAAAGATTCTGTATATAGAGTGGGAACCTCTACTCAAAGACCTAGGTTTTTAAGAATGAGTTCAGATGTGAAAACTGGTCGTGTGGGCCAATTCATTGAAAAGAGGCATATTTCACAGCTTTTGATATATTCACCAAAGGATAGTTATGATGTTAAAATTTCACTGAATCTTGAATTACCGGTTCCTGATAATGATCCTCCAGAGAAGTATCAGCATCAAACACCCGTAAGTTCAAGAACAAAGGAACGTGTTAGTTACATCCACAACGATTCTTGTACCAGAATAGATATCACAAAGGTTCACAATCATAATCAAGGTATTAAGTCTAAAGATACCGAGATTACACACGAAATTGAATTAGAAATTAACACTCCTGCCTTGTTAAAGGCATTCGACAACATTACTAACGATAGCAAAGAATATGCCACTTTAATTAGAACATTTTTAAACAACGGTACGATTGTGCGTCGTAAGCTATCCTCTCTTTCTTATTCTATCTTTGAAGGTCAAAAGAAAGTCAATTGATTAAAGGAAATGACAATAATATTTGTTTTCAAGATTCCGATATACTATCAATGGAAAAATCAACAAAACTGATCACGTTTAGCTCAATGGAATTTTGTAATATAGTCATCACTGGATTCAGAAATCATCTTTAGTATATATAGAAACTATTTATAGATATATTTACAGAATTGAGGTTGTATTATTAGGTTATTCATAATTATAAATTAAGGTCTATATTTATTTATATATTGCGTGTAAGTATCATATTAAACAAAAAAAAAAATGTCTTTTTCGTTTCCTTTTCTCTATCAATAGTAGTGGAAACAATTAGAAAAATATAAGGCGAGGAAATGTTCGTGATTCTGTTATGTACAAAATTTTTATCTTTGCTTTTTTTTTCCTTTCTAACATTTCTTGTTTTGATTATATATACCAAGGATATAAGCCATTCTTATGACAACCAGGTCAATGGCCATCTTAATACTATCAACTGCAAGAGCCATCTTAGACCCGTCAACCTCATGCCAGGAGATAGGAATTTCTTTGATAGGAACTCCCTTTCTTGTGGCTAGTAGTAAAATTTCAACATCAAAAATCCAACCTTCAGTATGCATGTATGGGAAAATTGCATCAATAGCAGGTCTGTTAAACAACTTAAAACCACATTGAGTATCCTTTATGGATCTGATACCAAATATATAAACCAATGTGTGGAAACCATACATTAAACAATTTCTCAACAGAGATCTCTTGATAACAGCTTCAGTATTAACCATATGAGACCGAGAACCAATTGCAATTGCTGCTTTGTTTTCCTCTTCTCCTTCCAATTTCTTAATGTTATCAATTAACTTTGAGACGTCGCTGAACTTACTAGCACCATCTGCATCTGCAAACAGCCCGTACTTACCACGAATATGAAGTAAACCCTGTCTTACAGCACCACCTTTACCACGATTCTCGGTGAACTTGATGACACGCATCTCCTTGGGATTCAACTTGTACACCTCATGAGCCAATTCCAAACAGTAAGTAGCGGTACCGTCCCGAGAACCGTCATCCACAATCAGAATTTCCCATTCTCCAGGCATAGCTTTGTTCAAGTACCCAATTGTGTCATCCAACATGGCACGAATCCTCGAGGTCTCGTTGTATGCAGGTACCACAACAGATAATATAATGCCGTCCTGGTGGGAGTCACCATCAGATACACCATTTACAGGTATCTTGACCAATTCACCACTGGAATTACATGCCATATACTCCAGCTCCTCGGGGAACGGCTGTCTCGGCGTATGTGACAACATATATATGGCTACCCACATACCGGCAATACCGGTAATCACCACCGCAATAAGTGCCCTCCAATATTCCTCCATTTATTATATCAAATTCGCTTTTATGCTTAATTGTTCCAGCTTAAAGGTTACAAGAAAGCCAATGTATTTTTAATTGTATTATTTTCCTGGTTTGTAAATCCATAAATAGTTTTTGTTTTCATTTTTTGAATTTTTCTGAATTTTCTTTTTTTTTCTTGTTTGGTGTTTTTTCTTGAAGGAAGTCCACGTCAAAAAGTGTCCTGTGATAATAAAAAAATGTGTCGTCATATCAATATTTTGAAATGGATTTAAATAGGAACAATATACAAACTATATATACAATAGCATATAAAAAGGTAAAATGCAGTTATACTTTACTTGTAAATCTTACGTCGAAAAACGCCATCCTTGAATCACTTAGCATTGATGTCTTTAATACGTGTGTGATGTCATCTAGGTCACTTGCGTGGACTGTAATGTCGCGGGGCAATCCCAGCGTTGCAATGGCTCTTAATTTGGGGCCCATTGGCATCACGGTGATGCGTTCAACATGAATATTGTCTATCGTTTGTGTGTGTTTTTGTAGAAGATCCTGGACGTATAAGTAACGGTCATCTGTTGGTGGCACCGCTTGGTCTGTCAACTCTTTAACAGAGTCAATCATACCTTCTGCACCGGCCTTGATGATCAGGACGGAGACTAGAAGCCCACCGAGGTCATCTAGTGATTGTATTCCAAAGAAGTGGCTTGAAGTGATCGCGACCAATGCCACCAGTGAGGTCAACGAGTCTATTCTGTGGTGCCATGCGTTGGCCATCAGCACATTTGAGTTAGTGTTGATAGCCACTTTTTTAGTGGCTTGGAATATCCACTCTTTCATTACGATGGAGCCAGCTGCGATCCATGCTGCGTTTATATCTGTCGTGGCTCCGATATGGGAATGCGAGTGGGATCCTGAACCCTCTGTGGCCATTGTGCCCAGGATACTTGTCATGGTTTCCACCAACGTATGCGGTATCATGGGTCCCACAATGGCGCACAAGGAGGTCCATCCGATAGACACACCTGCACCCGCCAATATTGTCGACACTGCCAGCGAACCAACTGTTTCTACCTTACCATATCCATATGGGTACTGGTCATTAGACTTCTTAGACGACAAACTTACTGAGAATAACGTCAGGAAGTCTGAGATCAAATCGGACATCGCATGCACTGAGTCCGCAAGCAATGCTTGTGAATGGAACGCAATCCCACCAAAGAATTTACCCACAGCCATCAAAACATTGCTTCCGAGACCGATCCATGTTATACGCACCCCGGGGTTCTTCATCATTTGTTCTTTACTTAACGTTAACAGTGGATTAACACCACCGTGGCTATGCGTATGTGTGAACATTGATTTCACACCATGTTCATGTTCATGTTCATGTTCGTGGGTGTGGTCGTGCTCATGCTTGTGTTGACTGTCTTCTATATGCGTATGTTCGGAATCATGTGGAATATTTGTGTTATGGTCCTGTATACTTGTGTTATGGTCCTGTATACTAGTATTATGGTTTTGTATCTCCTTGTGGTGCCTTATTGCTGTGAAATGAAGCAATCTGTGTGGTTGAGATATTATAGGCCGTGCCCTCACACTCAACATCATTCGTTGTCTATATTTGAGATGTTGTTGAAGTATATAAGTTCATCTACATAGCTTCTTTATATATGTTACCGAGACACCCATTAATTACACCCGAAGGGTCTCTCTTTGTCCAAGTTAACCCTGCCCGTAACACAGACACCCCCCCTTGACAACCACCCCACGTTAAAAAAAAGTGGTGGTTTCCTTCGGAGTTTTCTTTGTTAAACGGATCCTGAGGGGAGTTTATTTTACTCTTTGAAATCCTTTAAATCATTCAATTTTCCTTTGATTAAAATAAAATAAATATATTTATTAATTCATTTTTTTTTTTTTTTTCATACTTCATTATTTTGTATAACCGCTGTACTTAATTATTATAACAATATGTATATAAAAGAGAAAAAAAATAGTTAGGAAGGAGACCAGCCTTCCTTTGATTAATATAATTAACTTAATTAATTATTAGATCCCCATGAGAAACCTTCTCCGTCATCATCATCCTCGTTGCCATGCATACGGGATAAATTCTTGTTCTGGGTTCTAGTAGAATCCATTGAAGAGGTGATTTCTGTACTAGCTTCGTTTGGGTTGTAGTAAGTGTCAGAATGCTTAGAAGGCATGCGGTCTGAACCAGTTTCACCACCGTATCCTTCATCAGCATCGAAACTTTGGTCGTAGCTTCCGTCCTCTACTTCACCTTCACCGTTCTGGGTGTAGCTCATTGGACCTTGGTCTTCATCATTTTTGTTTCCGAAAAGCTTGTCACTGATATTATCAAAAATAGGCATATTGTTCTACTTTGTCTGTTCTATTGCTATTGTTATTAGTATTGATCTGAATATTGAAAAGTCAAATATGGGTAAATTTGATAATAAAACCGCAACTTTATATACTTTACAAGAAATTATACTATCTATCAATTCATGTTCTAAAAATAAGGTTCATAAGGAAACAAGGCTGATTTGTTTTCGGTAGATAATGAAAAGAAAATCGCATATGTTCCATACACCACATAGAACAATTGCAATGAGCTATTATTATACTATTATGTTCTCGGTTAAAATTAAATTTCCATTGTCATTTTTTTTTAGGGAGGTTTATTTAAACAATGCATGGATATGACATCAACTAAGTCTAGAACCAATGCGACCCTTTGTTCCAACGTAGTATTTATTAATATTTAATTGAGTTTTTATGCTATATTAGGTTATTTCCCTTAATGACGTCATTTTTTAGGGAGATATCCATGGCATCTAAATCAAAGAAAAAAATGAAAATTAAGTAGAAAAAAATTTTTTAAAGAATATATTTTTAAAGTAGAATCATTATAAACCGTATATATCCTAAAGATATAACTAGTAATTTAAGGTGTAGTAGATATCAAATACGACATCTCCCCCCATCTAATATACGTACTTAGATGTCTTCCATGTTTTCCTCCATGTGCATAACTGGGTAGTAAGTTTTTTTTTCTTTCTGATAATATTTGGGATCATCATCATCATACTCATCATATTGCGTCTTCTCGGCCGCTGAAGTCACATTAGTGTCCTTGGTTGCGTTGTCAGTAGTGTCTGTAGATTGATCGCTGTATTTGTCTGAAGTGGCAGTGGTAGCCATAGTGTACTCGTCATTATTAGAAGTGCTCATTTTTGTTAAGTTTTAATTGTTCGCTGTTTTGTTTGATTGTTTTTGTTTTTTTTTTTTTCTGTAGAAACCAATTCTGAATCGTATTATTCTCATTTTCCTTGCCATTTATATATGATTAAAAAATGAAACTAAATAATATATCAACCCTTATAAATTCATTAATCAAGAGACTGAGTAGCATTGACCTAATAATGATTCTGCTTAGAGCCGAGCAATGGCAATAATGACACAACAGTTATGATGCAAGCTACAATATCTTGTAACACCCTTGTATACATTGAGTTAACCACTCGACTTAATATTAATTACAATTATATATATTGATCTCATTAAGCATCAAGGCCTATGAAAAAAAAACGATGCGGCTGCACAGAAAATCTCGTAATACCTCGGTTTTTGAAAAAAAAAAAAAAGAACAACTTGCGGGGATTCAAAGTAGGGGAGATGGACTCTCTAAGCAAAAGTCATCCATTCATAATTTATATAAAGGACCATTGTTTCTTTTTTTTTTAAGCTGACATAGACAATAGATAAAGGCAGATAACGTATATGGTGGAGATGGCTGAGACGAAGATTCTAGAATTGCTGAGACAGCCTTCTTTGAGCTGCTCTCGGTTCATAAAGAGACTCAATGCTGACTCCAAGGTGTCTACCATTGCAAATGCAATTAGTCTTCTAGAGGGTGGTGATGAGGAGGCAATAAAGAGTGGGTTTCATACTCCAAGACAAGTTTCAAAGGGGTCGCATTTTGCTTATTGTGTTCCGAGTAATAGGAAGGAATACAAGCCGTTACTGACAAGTGATAAGGCATTACAGGATCTTAATTTATCTAAAGATGATGCCGAGCTCGCTAAGATCCTTGATGGAGAATCTGTACACTATGATTCAGAGAGAGGTATTTTTCCTTATAGTCACAACTACTCGGGGTTTCAATTTGGTCAATTTGCTGGTCAATTAGGGGATGGTAGAGTGGTTAACTTATTTGATCTCAAAGACAGCAAGGGTACTTGGCAAACTTTACAAATCAAAGGTAGCGGGTTAACTCCATTTTCTAGGTTTGCAGATGGTAAGGCTGTGTTGAGGTCGAGTATCCGTGAGTTCGTTATCAGTGAAGCATTACATGCCATTGGTATCCCCTCTACAAGAGCAATACAATTGACTCTTTTACCAACTACAAAGGCTATGAGAGGTGCATCAATGGAACAATGTGCAAACTACTGTAGGTTCTCACCAACTTGGATCAGGCTAGGGCATTTCGACACTTACAGATGGAGGTTTGATCTTGATAGTATGGTTAAATTGTCAGATTATGTTATTGAAGAAGTATTTCATAACAAACTAGTAGAGACCGACCTGAATTTGTTTACTAAAGATTATTTCCCAGACGAGGACGATGGAAATACCAATCATACCACAGCTATGAACACTAGGGATGGTACAAAATATGACGGCATGTTTAGGAAAGTAGTCACTTTAAATGCCGAATGTGTTGCTTATTGGCAGGCGTATGGCTTCTTAAACGGTGTATTAAATACAGACAATACATCTATCATGGGTTTGTCCATGGATTACGGTCCATTTAGCTTCATGGACAGGTTTGATCCAACGTATACCCCGAATCACGATGATTCAATGAAAAGATATTCTTTTGGGAACCAACCAGGAGTCATCTGGTGGAACTTACTCCAATTCGGTCAAGCCATCTCAGTGCTTCTTGGTGCCGGTAAGCATAACCTGAAAACAGTACTTGCGGCAAAAGAAATTAGTAACATCGATCAAGGTACACAAAGACAATTACTAGATCGAGTCAACTCCATGATCGGCCTATGTGCAAACGAGTACAAGTATACATTCACAAGAAAATACTGTGAGTTGATGGCCCGCAGACTTGGTGTCAGCCTGGACCTTCCGTCACCAAGAGTCGTTGAGGAGGAAGATATGGAGAATTCGGCAACAACCATCAAAGAATTTTTGTCTACTGTGGTTGAACCGCTCCTAGAATTAATTCGCCATACCAAGGTCGACTACAACGGTTTCTTTATCGGTTTACAGAACTACACAGGCAACTTCTTTATTAATGGTGAAGGCCGGTCTTTTGATGGACTGGATCCACAATACGTCTCTCTTTTCTTTAGCAAAGAGGACTACGGTATTTTGGATGACTACTTTAATGATTCCTCCGCAAAAACACAGTCTAGCGACACGAGAGCCAATTTGGAGTACTTGCAAAGCCTCGCCACATGGACTAAAAACTATAAACAAAGAGTAACGGCAGAAAGAACAAACATCGCCTCTGCTGTAAACCCGCAGTTCATTCCACGAAGTTGGATCTTCGAAGAAGTAATTGACGATCTTACAATGCAACTCAGAGATGCACCTACAACACTAGATCTCTCCAGGCTACAGAAGCTGTTCAAGATGAGTTCAAACCCTTACAACCCAGAACTTTGGGACAACAAACTACGAGCCGATCTACAAGAGAGATGGCAGAAAACACCAGAAGAATCAAAACTAATGAAACAAGCCTCCTGTTCAAGTTAAGGCGCGTTTTTTGTTTGGTTTTTCTTTTTTTTTGTTGTGTTTCTTGTGTATCTATGCTCAAATATCAAATGATACTCCCCCTTTACCATTGTCGAGGAGTAAGTTCCCTCTGAGTTTGTTTATTTTTCTTTGTCTTTTCGTGTTTTTCCTCCCTGGCCCTCGTAAACGGTATGACAATTCGCGTTTTGGGTCGTACGGAAATTTTCTCCGTGGATGTCAAGAACGTGAGAAAAAAAATTTTTGAAGTGTCAATCCACTTTTCTACAGGCTTTTCTGAGAGTTTGTGTGTGTATGTTTTTTGAAGAATGACGTATAAATCATAATTTGCATCAAAAAGAAATTTTTCAGTTGCTTTAATGAAAAAAAATTGAAAAAAAAAAAATTTTTTTTGATATTCAACAATGATAAAATTATTTCTTTGATCAACTCCTAACTTAATTATTCTATTTTCAATAGAATTTCTCAAAAGGAGTTGCTTGTAAAGGGGACGTGTTTTGCCTTCAAAGTTTTAACCGTGTTTTTTTATTTGTAATTATTTAGAAGCAAACAAACAAATCAGATCAAGAGGCTTTTCAGTTAGTATTTTCATTAAGTTTTTTTTTTGATTTATAAATCAAAGTGAAATTGAAATACTAAATAAACCATTGTACCTTTTGGAAAAGAAGCTAACTCAAACCAAAGAGATCAAAGAAACTTTTACACTCGTTTTAAATTTTTTTTTAATTAATTTTATTTTATTCTTGGGGAGGAGAAAATAAAAAAAACGAAAATTTCTTTATTGTACAGTAATTATATTTTATTAGGGAAGAAAGAATAATATCAAAATACCCCAAAAGAGAAATCATATAATGAGATATTTCCAAGCACTTTGGTGTGCTATATTCCTACTGCTGGTAGGTCCTGCTGAAGCCAAGAGGAAACTTACAGCTTCATCTTTAGTTACATGTATGGAGGGTTCCCAAC
Organism: Nakaseomyces kungkrabaensis; assembly: GCA_030556385.1. NCBI lineage: Eukaryota > Fungi > Ascomycota > Saccharomycetes > Saccharomycetales > Saccharomycetaceae > Nakaseomyces > Nakaseomyces kungkrabaensis. The sequence goes on along the minus strand of JAKTPY010000003.1, from coordinate 42,311 downwards.
TGTCAGCTAGAAGTTTTGATGTCGTGTTTGATCCTGATGACAGATCTTTACATTATACCTTGGATATGACCACACAGATTGATGGTTATATCTACGCTTATATTGATGTCTATGCCTACGGTTTCAAAATTATTACAAAATCCTTTGATGTTTGTGAAATGAACTGGAAGCAATTCTGTCCTGTTCACCCTGGTAACATTCAAATCGATTCCATTCAATACATTTCCGAAGAATATGTTAACGAGATTCCAGGTATTGCTTATCAAGTTCCTGATATCGATGCGTTCGTGAAGTTGAATATTTACAACAACGTCTCTGAAACCTTGGCATGTATTCAAGTTTTCTTCAGTAACGGTAAGACCGTATCCCAAACTGGTGTCAAGTGGACTACAGCTGTGATTGCAGGTATCGGTCTTCTTTTGTCTGCCACTTTGTCTACCTTCGGTAACTCAGTCGCAGCTTCTCATATTTCTGCCAACACCATGTCCCTTTTCTTGTACTTTCAATCCGTTGCTGTGGTGGCAATGCAACATGTTCATAGCGTACCACCTATCGCGGCAGCTTGGTCCGAGAATATGGCTTGGTCTATGGGTCTGATTCGTGTGTCCTTCATGCAGAAGATTTTCCGTTGGTATGTTGAATCCACTGGTGGTACTCCATCTCTATATTTGACTGCAACTACTATGTCTGTTCTAACCCAAAGATCTGTGGACTATCTGAAAAGTTTCTCATTGGTGAAGCGTGCTGAAAACGTCTTGTATGGTAATCAGAATACTCTAATTTTCAGAGGTATTAAGAGAATGGGTTACAGAATGCACATCGAAAATACTTCCATTGTTTGTACTGGTTTCACCTTTTTCGTGCTCTGTGGTTACGTTCTAGCCGGTTTTATTCTGGTATGTAAGTACTCACTGGAGCTATCCATCAAAAATGGCTGGATCAAACAAGATAGATTTGCAACCTTCAGAATCAACTGGAAGACCTTGTTGAAGGGTGCCATGCTAAGATATATTTACATTGGTTTCACCCAATTGACAATTTTAAGTTTCTGGGAATTTACAGAAAGAGACTCTGGTGCAGTTATCACCATTGCCTGTTTCTTCTTGATTCTTTCTATTGGTTTGATGGTTTGGTGTTCTTACAGAACTGTTTTCTTTGCACGCAAGTCTGTTCAACAATATAATAACCCAGCCGCACTGCTATATGGCGATGATTATGTGCTAGATAAATATGGTTTCTTCTACACTATGTTCAGTGCTAAGTACTACTGGTGGAACAATGTTCTTTTGTCCTATGTCTTCTTGAAGTCTCTATTTATCGGTTTCGCTCAAGGCTCTGGTAAGACACAAGCATTGACTATTTTCATTATGGATTTGTTCTACTATGTAGCTATTATCAGATACAAGCCATACCTGGATCGTCCAACTAACATTATGAACATATTCATTTGTACTGTTACTGTGATCAACTCCTTCTTATTCTTGTTCTTCTCTGATTTGTTCAACCAAAAGTATTCTGTTTCTGCCATTATGGGTTGGGTTTTCTTCATTCTAAATGCTGCATTCTCTTTCATTTTATTGATGATGATTATTGCTTTCATCTTCATGATTCTAATGTCTAAGAACCCAGATGCAAGATTCAGACGTGCTAACGATGACAGAGCAGCTTTCCAAAAGAAGATTGCCATCTACCACGATGATGTCATGGACAGAAGTGAAAAGAACCTAAAGAACTCCCCAACAGCTGATCTATGGGCCTTGGGTAACATGGCTGGTGACCACGAGGCTGACTGGGAGGAACAACAATATAAGAACAAAAACAGATTGTCCAACATTTTCTTGGGTCCTGGTGAGAGTGAATCTGACTCTGAAGAAGAAGGAAACCGTACTTTCACACAACGTGTTATCCGTAAGCTATCCATGAAGCGTGGTAAGAGTAAGAGAAGCAATAAAGGACCTATCATGGAGGAGAGATCCAGTGATGGTAACTCTACCAACAACTCTTTCGCTAAGGCTGAGCCAAAGGTAGATACGGACGCCCTAAGTAAAGATGAAGATACCACATACGAAAACCGTCTAGTAACACCAAGGTCCTCATTCTCTAGTGGCGGGTCCCCTATAAGGAGGTCATACATCGGTGCCCAAGACGATTTCAGCGATGTACACGCCAGAGAGAACCTCATGAGAAACCGTGACGAATCCCATAGATTCTCAGACTTAACAGACGCCACACCACACCGTATGGACCCATTCAGAGATAACAACTCGAACACTGTCCGCTACAGCAACGGTGAAATGGGCCCACCAAGAGATATCAGTCTGGATAGCATGCCATATGCTAACCAACAAGCTACAAGGTCAACAGACGTGATAGATCATAAAAACTACATATAAGTAATATCTTGCATGAAACTTATTTTTTTTTAATCCCCCCTACTACCTTTTTTTCATATATATATATATATCCCCCCATCTGTTCTGTATATTATAATAAACTAAATGTACTACCATTTAAATTAAATAGTTTTCAATATATATTGGTTTATTCTGTACCGTTGCCATCAGGTGATGCTTTGAATCGGGGGGAAATGATCTTAAATCCGTTAACCAAAATAAATAAAAAAAAATTAAAAATCCGTCACAGTGACGATCAAAAAACATTGATAACAAAACTTTAGAAGGGAAGGGGAGGCAAAATCCAAAAGTTTATCTCATCTTCTGGTTACCAGCAGAAGGTACTCAAGATACAAGGAGTAGAACATATTCTTATCCTTTTTTTTTATTATTATTAATTTTTTTTATTAATTTGTTAAGTTCTTATCACACCCCTTTAAAAGAATATTTCAACTATCTTTAAAAGACGAAGACTAACTTTAAAATAATAGCAATAAGATAGAAAAAGTTGAAAGAGAAGAAGAAGGGGGAGGTGAGAACAAATAAGACATTTATAAGATGACTCAGGAAGAAGTTAATTCTGATGATGGGAAAATAGAGAAGATATTGATGGGATCGTTATCGGAACTAGACTTGAATTCGGTAGAGACATCGAAGCCTGGAAATGGGTTTAACGGTAGTGATTTCTTGTTATTTAACCATGATGATAGTATATTCGAGTTACCGTTGAAAGATAAATATAATTTAAAAGGGTCTAACTTTTCAGAGTTGAATGATGATTTGTTGACTACACACGTACCGGTGCTAAGCCATCCTTCCAAGAAAGTACGGTTTGAAAACGATGATGCAGAACACAAGAATGAAGCCGGAGACCATGAAGAAGATGGTGGCGGTTCGACCACCTCAGTTTCTCATCATGGTAATGAAACAGATCGTGATAGCCTACCGACATCGCCACACTCCAGGTCGCGCCTGGAAGTTGAGAATCTGCTAGAAAAGGCTAACGCATTCAACGAGTTTGTTGGGGATAATTTAGAGCGTATCAACACCTTGTCTTCAGATGTTCTGGCCCCACCAAGAATAATGAGTCAAGGAAGGATGGGCAGTGAAGCACGGTCCGACAGTATATCAGGTTTCGCCCTCAGTGATTCTGAATATGATGCTGACTCTATTCTTGAAAGAGTAAACTCTCAAAATGCCAACGATCCATTCACACACTCTAATATCCTAAGTCAACTTGGTAGTACCTATGACAGCTTAAGGAATTCACCTGTGTACACAGGTATTAGTAACAATTTCATCGATGGCGATAATAGCTCTAACGATACATTCAATGCTTGGGACCACTTTGAACTCCAGGTCCCTGAAAACCTTAAACCCGATATGCAAAAGAGAATGGCGGAACCTGAAGATAATCGGTCAATGCTACTTTCTAAATACGAATGTAACAATGAACTTTTTGAAATATCGGTTGATGAAGCTCTTCAGAATTATCTGGACACCCTGAAGAAAATAATGGAATACTCGAGAGATGATTCCCGGTATATTTCCGAGCTGGATAGCGATCCAAATTATCAAACATTTGCCATGAAAAGTGCACCATCTATCGAGTACGAAAGGTTTGTGCAACGTATTCAAAGCAAGTGTATGTTCGGATCAATAATTTACCTTGGTGCAACGTACTTGCTCCAGATATTGTTTTTAACAAGAGAGAACCGCGAAGGCCCAGTAAAACTCAAGAGAAAACTACTCGATAACGAGGTACACAGAGTTGTCATTGGCACCATTCGAATCAGCACAAAACTACTAGAAGATTTCGTTCATTCCCAAGAGTACATCTGCAAGGTATGTGGTATTTCCAAAAGGCTTATGACCAAACTCGAGCTAGGACTCATATTTTGTCTAAAAGATGACAACTTGCTAGTTAATAGCGAGAAACTAATGGCAACAAAATTCATTGTTGATGATTTACGAGCAAATAATTAATGAAATAATTCTCCCTTTATCCTTTTTTTTTTTTTTCCTTTCTTACCATTTTTTCAATATTCCATTTGTACTCTTTTTGCATTACTTTTACTCTAAATGGACATTCAAGTCATTTGATTTCAGCATTTTTATTCTTGCTCTTTTTTTTATTTACTATAGTTTACTTTTATATATCATATAAAAGAAGGAAAATAATAATAATAATAACTTACAAATGCATAGTTTCATCTACCTCTAGCCACTTATAAACTCTTCATTGTGTAATCGATATTTTCTTAAACGAGACGGATCAAAAAAGTCTATCGGTGTGGCCGCGAGAAAGGCGAACCAACAAACGAAAAAATCCTGAAAAAAAAAATAAAAAAATAAAAAAAAAGCTGAAAATTTTTTGAAAGAACCATAACTTTTGAGTATTATTTTTTTGTAAATACAGAATAAAAGAGGGTAGAACTAGGAATATATCGATAAAAGCAATCAATCATGGTTTGGGACGTATTCGGATGGTGTATGTATACCTTTTTTTTGATGTAAAGGGCTTTGCGATTCGAGGAAATAGGGATATCCTATTCTTTTGACGTGTTCAAATTAAAAAAATAAACTGATTTTTTTCGAAACTAGAAATACTAACAACAATGTGAAATTCATGCTATTCAATATTAGCATAGATCCAAGAAAAATATTATCACAGTTAGAGATGTTTTGGCTTCGCTAGGTTTGTGGAACAAGCACGGTAAGCTTTTGTTTTTGGGTTTGGATAACGCAGGTAAGACTACTCTACTGCATATGTTGAAGAACGACAGATTGGCTACTTTGCAACCAACTTGGCACCCAACTTCCGAGGAGCTGGCTATCGGAAACATTAAATTCACCACTTTTGATTTGGGTGGTCACGTTCAAGCACGTAGACTGTGGAAGGACTATTTCCCTGAGGTCAACGGTATTGTCTTTTTGGTTGATGCTGCTGATCCAGAGAGATTCGATGAAGCTCGTGTCGAATTGGATGCGCTATTTAACATTGCCGAATTAAAGGACGTTCCATTTGTTATCTTGGGTAACAAGATCGATGCCGCAAACGCTGTCTCTGAAGCTGAATTGCGTTCTGCTTTGGGTCTACTAAACACTACTGGTTCTCAAAGAATTGAGGGCCAAAGACCAGTTGAGGTCTTCATGTGTTCCGTTGTTATGAGAAACGGTTACTTAGAGGCCTTCCAATGGTTGTCTCAATATATTTAATGTAACTTAATTATCTCTCACTATAAAAACTAAAGGAATAAAATAATAATCATTTTAAAAACAGGAAATAATCGCATTATATTTCATTATCTAACGAACAATTATAAAACTTTTTTTTTTTTTCTTTTTGAGTTATTCTACAAAAGTAAAAAAGAAGTTTGTTCTCTTACTTAGTCTCTTTTATATTTAATAAAACAAGGTATTGTTGTAGTTTTACGAAATTATATTATATTTTATTTATAGAATAAGGTTGAGATTTACAAATACTCAGAATAGCTTTTCTGAAAATATGGTTATTGTACAATGCGGAAATATATATATGTATATATGCTAAATATACTTCAAGTTTATCTTCTGGCCTTTCTTGGTGCGTCTTCTCCATCTTGACCATGTGGACGCTTCTTACCATGTTTCGAGAAGTACTCCTTCTTCTTTTCTTTATCCTTTTGGGCCTTTTCCTCTTCCTTCTTAGCCAACTTCTTCAATCTTTCTTTACGTTGCTCAGCCTTCTTGGATTGTTTCTTTTCTTCCTTTGCCTTAGAAACGGTCAGAACCTTTTGAACAAATGAACGTGCCTTCTTCTCATCTCCGCCTAACACAACAGCTCTCTTGGCCATATAAGTCTTCTTCTTTTGTGGTTTCATTTGATGGATTTGAGATTTGAATGGAAGGTCCTTTTGAACAGTCTTTGGAACCTTCAGCCCGTTGAAATGTCTTTCAACTCTCTCAACCTTCTTGTAATTACTATCAGGATTAACTGGTGTAGCTACACCCATAGCAGCACGAATCTGACCGGTTAGTCTCAACCCCTTCCATTCTGTCTTGTTGCTCAACAATAAAGAAGTAACTGGATTGTAGAAACGTTTGACTTTGACTGGGTACCAAGAACGCAATATGACGATATCACTCATTAGAATCTTATCTTCAAAAGCTGCTCTGAAATGACCATCTGGTTTCGATAAAGCCCTCTTGATTTCACCTCTAATACCGGAAACTGTCTTTATTTGAGCACCTTCGAATCTAGCTACTTCCATGGTACTGCTAAACATATCCTTGATAAAAGCAGTGTTTTTGAAAATTTTGTAAGGATAACCAACCAATTTCAACTTCTTAACAATTTCTACATCAACATCGATTTCTTCGACAACACCTGTTGCTGAAATCCTGAAGTTACCTGTTGTATCACTATTGGCAACAATTTGGACACCACAAAAAGGTGTATTTGGGGAACACAATGGACCATAAAAGTAAGCGTTACAGTATGTGTGTTCAGGTGTATATTTCAACATTCTGATTCTCGTACGAGAATCACTGGTTGAGTAAACAGGAAGAGTTTGGAATCTTCTCCAACCTAAAGAAACAACTAAAGGATCATGAGTCTTTAGGATCTTCTTGTGCCAACGATGTCTTCTCAATCTAGCATTAACAATACCAAATTTTTGTTCTGTTGGTAACAATCCACCCATTATTACTGGGAATTTAGGATCAAAATTTTCAATGAATTCCATTGGAACATCGTCAAAGACAATTCTGACATATGAACCAGCTTTGTAACCCTCGATCTTCAAACGTTGTTCTGGAGTCATGTCCTGCAGTTCCTTTTCATTGATTTCTAATTGCTTGGCAATCTTTGCCTTTTGAAGTTCATACCAGGTATCGAATTCATTTTCTGGATCATTTTCCTTGAAATTATCACCTTCTTCCATCTCAAATTGCATTCTTAATTTTTCTTTCTTTGCAGCATTCTGTTCACGCTCTTCTTCCAATGTCAATTCTTTCTTTTCCTCCGCTTCAAAGTTGGTGAAAGAATTATCACTTTCATTTGCTTCTTCCTCACTCTCCTCCGCATCAGACTCTTTCTCCCCAGAGTTAGAATCAGCATTTTCGGCTTCTAGATCTTCAAAATCACCAAACACTTCATCTTCATCTTCATCACCATTATTTTCAGATTCTGATCTACCTTCTTTACTAATTTTAGGAGCACCAATAACTCTGTCATTGATAGCCTTCTTATCATTCCATTTCTTCATCAATTTTTCAATGGTGTCGAAATATGGAGCAAATTTTTCCAGATCAGCTTGTGCCTGATCAACTATATTATCATCTGCCTTTTTGAAGAAATCTTCTTCTTCGTCTTCAATGTTTTCCTCTTCGTCATCAGCTTCTTCATCTTCACCTTTCCATCTTCTGATACATTCATTAGGTTCAATGTTGTCCATATAAATCAACTTGCCAATATCCCATTTCTTGTTCTTCTTAATAGTACCGTTCAATTTACCAGCAGCCTTTCTTTCCCAAGTGTCATTATCCGATAATTCAAACTCAGAATCAGAATCCATAGCTAACTTTTCGTTTTTCTTGTTATCGAAATCAATTTCAACCAGTCTTGGTTCGGTCTCCTCTTCCTCTTCATCCATTTCAACATCACTTGGTAGGTTATCAATGTCATCATCGGCTTCTTGAATAGATTTGCCGTAAATTCTAGGAGCTCTTAAACTTGTTCTACCCTTATTGCTATTTTCTTCTTCAGATTCTTCCTCAGCATCAGATTCTTCTTCAGCATCATTTTCATCCTGTACAGAATGTAATTCAGTACTGTTACTAAACAATTGCAAACCAACACCGTCGAATTTTTCAGCAATACTTTTGTCAGCCTGCTGTAAACTGGTAACCATTTTTTCACCTTCACCTTTCTCTTGGCCAGGAACAAAACTCCAATCTTCCTTCTTCTTACCTACATCAATATAAACTGCATCTTTATCCATTAGGAGACCACCGACATCGGACATTGGAGCATAAATTAGCTTATCCTTATCATCCAGCCTCTTACGTCTCCTGGTGGTTTGGCCAGTGATTTGTCCAGTAGCGGCAGCTTCAGCTTTCATTTTCTCCCTTTCATATTCATCCAGCTTTTGTTGGTAATAAGGAGTTGGACATGGATCAGGTAATTTCTCAATATGGGAGATTGACATGTCACCCACACCGGCAACATGAACTCTCTGACCTGGAACAGAAGATAAAGGTGTACCATGGAGAAACCCATATAAAGCAATTTTTCTATCAACTTGCTTACCTTGGCTTTGAATAATATCTGGATGAGTTAAATCAGTGACTCTATCAGCTAGTAAATAAGGATGTTCATTTCTCCATTTCAAAGGTCTGAACTTCATAACCGAAATAAAACGAGATAAATTTAAGATTTCTCTGTCTGGATATCTACCATTTAAAACACCAGACAGGTAGAACAACTTGGCACCTTGATAAACTTCGGTCCAGAATCTATGTTTCAATCTCTTCTTTGTGGCTCTCAAGGTAGATTGAGATTTGAATAAATCCAGGTGAGTAGCAATACCCAACACACGAGGCATACCGTGATGTTGAGCCAAGTTCAAAAACTCCATAGTTTCCATTTCAAACCCGAAATTACCATCAATCATTAGCAAAACCAAATCAGATACCTTGGCAACATCAATCATAGCATTTAAGTCATCGGCAGGGCACTCTAAAAACGTCAGTCTTCTATGCTTACCAGAAACAACAGTAATAGGACCATTAATCTCAGTTAAAGTAGTCTTGGTCAACCTTCTAACCAAAGATTTGATCAAAGTCGTCTTACCAGTACCAGGTGGACCCACAACAGAGACAATGACTGGAGGTGGATCATCATCAGGTGTTCTATCAACCATAGGAACATGCAACTTCTTTTCATTCACATCACTAGATCTCTGCATGGTTCTGGCCATCTTACCAGGAGCAGAAACTGCAAAGGCCTTGGCATTATGGCCCTGAGTATGCAGTTTCTTCTTAGCAGTATTCTTTTCCTTAGACTTCCTATGCTCTTTATTACTCTGTTCCATTGTTGAAAAGGTGAAAGAGTGAATATCGAGAAATCTAGTCTATTATATATTATAAGTTGGTTCTCGGCTGTATTTGTTTTACTATTAACAATAAACAAAAATGATAATATCAATTAACTTATAATATTTTACAATGCGATGAGCTAAGCTCATCGCGCAATTTTTCCAATAGTAAATGGTAAAAGGGCATCGCATCGCAGAAAATGAGAAAAAAAAATTTTTTCATACTTTACCCGGAAGTAAATGAAGTCACATGCAGGTTCGTTGCTCATTATTTTCATGTGTTGGTAAACGAACCAGTCACATTTGTTTCGTGACTTTGTACTTTATGTATCTAACTACGGTATTAAACGTGCTAAATATTCGTATACATTTACTGGAGATTGATATTTTTTTTTTTTTAACCGTTTACCTCAAAGTTTTCCTAACTGCGGGATTAGGCGGGGGGGTTTAGGCAATGACATTGAGAAATGATTCAATTGAAAGCCCTAATTGAAAGCCTTTGTTTTTTGTTGAAATCAAATTCTCAATTGGAATTATCGAAGAGCTATACTGATTCATCATAACTATTGCTTTAAAAGGTTCGGTTTTTTGGTCCCAAAGAGAAGTATAATATAAAAACAAAAGATTAATAAAATATGTCGCTGTATAGAGCTGGATGGAGACGTGCTCTAATGCAACATAATCAGATGAGATCTGTTTACAGGGGTAAGAGTCTCTTGCACACTTCTAGTTTGTTATGCTCTGAGAAGGGAACTTCTACGTTAGAAGATAATACGAAACAAACCGGTATCAAACATAAGAATATCAGGGAGCACAAGTTGGCACACTCTAAGTATGAAGATGCTGGATATCAATTACCTAAATGGAAAGAAGCACTAGGTGAATTTGTGGTCCGTACATTTAATATGGATATGGATAAAGTTAGAGCTGGTCCTGTAGCAGGTTCATATTATTATAATATGTGTAAACAACAGGGTTTGCAGTATGAGGATGAAGAAATGTCTGAGACTGCCAAATTTTTCTATGAGGAATTGGAGTTACCACGTACATTTTCTCAATGGTTTCAGATTACTATATTGCATGAATGGATCCTGTTTGTTAGAATGAGAGCAATGCCATTCCAATATGGTAGAAACTATCAGCAGAAACTTGTGGACAGAACTTTTAGTGATATTGAAGTCAGACTGTTCGAAGAAATGAATGTTAACTCCGGTAGTATTGCTGATCAGTATATGAAGGATTTCAATGCGCAACTGCGTGGTGCTGTGTTTGCATACGATGAAGGATTCTTTTCAGATGACGCAACTTTGGCTAAGGCTATATGGAGAAATTTGTTTGCGGGTAAGCCAAATATTGATATATCCCACTTGGATAAGATGGTGAAGTACGTCAGAGGACAACTATATGTGCTAAGTAAGCTATCTGATAGAGAATTTGCTACAGGTCAATTCAAATTTGCTTCTCCACACGAAGTTGTTGAAAAATTGACCCCAGAAGAGGAAGCTGACCGTAAACAAAAGGTTATCGAAAAGTATGAAAAAATGGACAAAGACCCTCACCAATTGCCAAGTGATAAGAGCAAACTTTCTTATACTAATTGAAATTAAATGAGAATAAGAACTGTTGGTAAGTGTTTATTTCTTTTCATTTGATCTTTGAACAAAAATACCATCCTCAATTTCAACCAAGAGAAAGTACCATATATTCTGCATTATTTTCAAACCCAAAACAAAAGATTTTAATACCTCAATCATTAAATATTATTGATGGAATTTATCTCGGATAGAAACTTCTCAAGATTCAGATTAATCTGAATCTCAATTTTGTACATACGAAGTTTTACATATAAACGTTTTTGTAATTAGAGTTATTTATTTTTTGTGTATATGATTTATGTAAATAGTATTATGTTTATCAGTAATTCATAATCGAAAAAAGAAAAAGAGTTGGTGTCGACATAATCTCACACCGCAGTAAGCTTTGGAGTCCAAGATGCTGGATCAATATTATGAGACAATCTGTATAATGCATCAATAAGTTCTACATGGAAACTTCCACTACCGTTGCACTTCTCTGATGCAATCTTACCAGCTGTTTTAAATAGTAAAACAGCTGTGATGACTGCATGGAATAGATTGGTATCTTCTTTTTGACCACCAACCATACAAGCAATAGTTGAGCCTAAAGAACATCCACTGGCAGTAATATCAGCCATAATTGGGATATCTCCATCATATATAGTGACACAAGGAATAGCATCTACCGAATGTTCAGGTGTTCCTTTGGCAAGGAAGTACTTACCGTTAACGGTACCATCTGCGACAACATCATAAGTACCAGTACAAACAGCAACTGTCTTATACTTGTAAGCAACGATTTTGGTTGCTTTGATTAATAGTTCCACGCTTAGTCCTGTACTTGCATCAACACCTTTCATTTTATTCTTATCTAATTCTGCAAGGCCAATAATTTCACTGGAATTTCCTTTGATACAACTGAACTGTCCCAATGCTAAAAGTGTATTGTTTAGTGTTAATCTAGTATCTGTGGCACTGTATCCAACAGGATCGAATATTATTGGTCTCTTCACATCATTATAAGCTCTGATGGCTGATTTAACCATATCTATTGGCGCAACAGAACCGGTATTCAAGAGCAATGTCGCATTTGGAATAGCCGCTAGGTCCCTAACTTCACTTTCAATCTCAGACATAATCGGAGAGCCTTGTAAGGCTAAAGTGACATTTGCGCCAAAATTTTGGTGCACTTTATTTGTAATATGTTGAACCAATGGACATGTTTTAGCGGTCATTGACAATATGGAAGCATGAACATCAGCAGTTGGTAGTGAGTTTTGGGAAACATTCAAGTTAACAAATTTATAATCATTTTTATCCAATAGTGATCTCAGAACTTTTGTAGATTTACCGGCATCGCTTGATGCTACGATATCACTCACCACAGAAATACCATCTAGTGATCTTTTACCATTAGAACTCACACATTGGTACAGCACACGTTCAATATTGTCAGGGTGTAAACCACCAATTCCTACAGTTCGGCACCAGGTTGCATTGTTTCTCTCTAGAGCATCCAATACTCTAATGGCACCAGAAGGACCCATTGGTGCCTTTTTGGGATTCTTTTTGGTCTGAGTGGCAAACAATGTACCAATACCGATATAATCAACCATATCAGGACCCCATTGAGCCAATTGATCTACCTCATGAGCAAAACCAACACTCCAGCCAATTACCATTTCAGGACCCACTAATTTTCTAACCATTGGAATTGGCATGTCATCTTGACCTACATGAACACCGTCTGCACCAATGGCAATTGCAACATCAACACGATCATTAATAATCAGTGGTACATTGTGCTCGTGACAAAGTTCCTTAATACTCAATGCTTCCTCGATGAAAAACTTGGTATCGGCATCCTTCTCTCTGATTTGAACCAATGTCACACCATTCTCTAAGCCAGCCTTTACTTGATCATAAAGCGTCTTCCCCTCTGGAAGCATACCAGAATCAGTAACCAAGTACAAACTATAATCAAATTGACTCTTGCTGAATTTCATCTTGGTTTCTTCCTTTATTTCAATTTTAATTTTAAATATCCTATATAAGTATTCAATATCTACAAAAATTACATGGTGTCATATATATATTTAACATTTGGCAAGAAAAAGAAAAATCTTTCAATTTTTTCAATCTTTTCATCTATTTGATGTCAATTTCAAGTAACCTTGCACCTGAATACGACTCGATGCCTCTTAAACACATTATTTTAATTTTTCTTGACTCAATTTTTTTTTATGCATTTAACAGGAAATGAATGTGCACCTACGCGTTTTCTTCTCCGTTAACTCAAACACATAAAAAATCCCGGAGTGGTGCTAATTAAAGAAATAAAAAAAAGGAAAAAAAGAAAAAATTAAAGGAAAGTTTCTGAATTTTTAAAAGGGCGGCTATTTGGATATTTTCACCGTTTTAGGAAATTACTTTTGGTTTGCTCTTTCTCATACCTTAAATCTGGTTTACGGGCTCGTTCTTTTCAGAGAAGAAGGGGAGAGGAATACGTAACTAATAGTGTCAGAACACTTTGATGTAATTAACATACACCTCTTCAAAATAGTACTTATTTCAGGAATACAATTAAGGTGAAATACAGAATTGTAAATCACCCATTTTTGCTTACGTAAACAAAAGGCAATCTCGTTAATTTAACCTGGGTCCAAAATGAACCAAAATATACTCACGTTCTAATCGTAGTTTATGATTCATCTGGATTTTTTTTTTTTACTTTGTTCCTTCCCTTTAAAAGAGATGAGCTTTTGTAAACAGTAGTTAAACTTATTTAATCTCTACTTAAAAAAAGATGGTAACAAAAGTAATAAAGTTATGAAATTTAGTCCTGGGTTGGTGTTGGATGCCCCTGGTTATTATGTGGACCACACTGATGGAAGACACAACACTCAGAAATGTTTGGTACTTAGAAATTTAAATTTGGAATGTGACGACATAGCCATGCCGTCCAGTTTTAAATATCTGCCGTCTCCTGTTCACATCTTAGATTTAACCAATAATAATCTGACCTTCTTCCCGGATTTACATAGCAGAGAGGATATAGATACGTTATTATTGAGTAAGAACCAATTACAAATAGTCGACGGAAGTCTGCTCCCGAAAAAACTAAGGGCACTGGTAATAGCATATAATGGTATTGATTCATTTGAAACAATAGAACTGCTGATGAAAAGTCCACGTACATTAAAAGAATTGGTAATGGTAGGAAACCAAATATGTCATATGGCAAATTATAGATCACGAGTACTTTCACTGCTTCCTAACTTAGAAGTGTTGGACTTCCAAAATGTACGAAAAGAAGAACGTTCAAAGGCAATTGAGGAACATCAGTTGCTTGTTAAGCAAAAGAAGGGGAAGAAGGCTAAAAAAGGTACGTCCAAAGCACAAAGTGGCTCTGTGCCTGCTAATCCTATTATAGACAATAAACCAAGAGATAAGACAGCTGAAACGATGGACACTATTATTGATAAAATGGACCCTGAGAAAAGAAAGGAGATTAAAGAATTACTAGCAAACGCGGAATCCTTGGAAGATATAGAGAGAGTCGAGCGCATGTTATCTGGGGCTTCTGGGTGATTTTGATAATCGATCATGTTATAATATAGTAATTTGTTGTAATACTAATAGATAAATATTTTATTGAAAAAAAGACTAAGATCAAAAAATTCTATTTTTGAATGCTACGAAAAATTGAAGCAAACATTGATAAATACACTACAAAACAGAATCTAGAAAATTTATTGCTTGTCCCAGCCTAGTTTGATGGCTTCATCATAGGTTGGATAGTCAATGTAGCCTTCAGCAGACATTGCATAGAATGTAGGTCTATCATATTTGTTCAATGGTAAACCCTTTTCTAAACGGTCGACAAGATCAGGATTGGAAATGAAGTATCTCCCGTAACCTACCATTGTTCTATTATCCTTTAGAACTTCCATGGCAACCTCAGGATGAATAGCATAGTTACCAGCCCTCATCATTGGACCAGTCCAGATAGAGTATGCAAAATCAGTTGTACCCTTATCATAAACATTTTCGCCTTCTGGTGCAAAAGGATCCAAGACTCTTGGTTCGACTAAATGCAAGTATGCTAATCTCTTACCAGCTTTGGCTCTCTTTTCCAGCTCACCAATAATGTAAGCAAATTGGGCGACTATAAGAGGTTCATCACCACCAGACATGTCACCGTAAGTACCATATGGAGAGAGTCTAATTGCGGTTCTCTCTGCGCCAATAGCATCAACAATTGCATCAACAACTTCAAGAGTAAATCTAGCTCTGTTTTCAATGGATCCACCATATTCATCGGTTCTCTTATTGGACTTGGGGTCAATAAATTGGTTCAATAAGTAACCATTAGCAGAGTGGATCTCAACACCAGTTGCACCGGCTTCAATGGCATTCTTAGCACCTTGGACGTAATCCTTAACATATTGTTGGATTTCTTCCTTGGTAATACCATGTTGAGGATTCTTTGATTTTTTAGCCAATTCCTCTTGTTCTGCACTCATGTAAACACCATCAGAGGCAGAATCGTATCTCAAGCCATCTCTAGCGAGGGAGTCAGGGAAAGCAAGTCTTCCCAAGACCCACAACTGGGCGAAGGCAAATGATTTGTTGTCATTGATAGCTTTGAAAATTTTTCTCCATTCAACCATTTGCTCCTCAGACCAGATACCAGGGGCATTGTCATAGCCACCGGATTGGGCAGAAGGAAACACACCTTCGGTAACAATCAAAGTACCAGGTCTTTGGGATCTTTGTTTATAGTACTCAACAGCCCATTCCCTGTTTGGGATATGACCTGGGTGATGAGCTCTCATTCTGGTCAGTGGAGGCATAGTAGCACGGTGTTGCACCTCAATGTTACCAACCTTCATCGGTTTGAACATGTTAGTGTCCTTGAAAGCAACTGGGGTAAAATCTTTACTGAAAGCCATTTTAGTATTTAGTAGTGTTTTGGAGATATTGTTTTTAATGTTATTGATATATTATTATTATTATATATTATATACTAATTTAAGTAATTAAGTTCCAAGATAATATCCTGATAAGGTCTCTTTTTATATCTAAAAATATATAAGATTTAGAGACACTAATCACCAATTGATTTATAATATAATTAAATGTAACATATAATTCAATTGTAAATAGAAGTTTTAAGAATTAAATCGAAATAATCATTCCGTCTGGCATGTAATCAAAAGTAATGAATTGTAATCAAGAGCTAAGAAACGGTAATCAATAATTTTCAAAATGAATAATTTAATCTGCCGGAAAAACAAAGTAATGAAATTTAACCTTAATTTCGGAACGTTCTCCTACCCGACGGGATAAAACTTACTAATAAACTGCAAAAAAACTGTGTGTATGTTTGATCTTCTAGGTGCTTGTCTAGCAGCCTGCATGCTGACGTAAAGAAACCACGGAAAAATCAGAATTTTTTTTTATTTTCTTCGGTTCCGGAAGTCATAGAATACCCCGTACGAGCTGTTATTTGTAATCGTCTTTCTCCTCTTTTTTCTGCTTTATGCAGTGATTTTCCGAAGAGCTGCATAAAATGCAAAAGTAAGGAAAAGAAAAATCGAACGGCAGAGAAGCATATTAATCAGCCGCGTGCTATATTTGGGAATTCTTAATGAAAAAAACAGCCATTGTTGTTATTATGATTTCCGTGACAGTTATTACAAATGTCTGTTGTGATTTGTTTGCGAAGAAAGAATTTCTAAGAACCTGCATTTGCCGAATAGGTAGTCAAATCCAATACTGCTGATTACAAATTGGATAAACTCTATGAAATGATTATATTGCTATAAACTTGTAAATCACAAATAACGAATATCAACGCTTTGTCATGTGCTGCTTCATGCAAACAGAAAAAAAGGCAGGCGGTTACTTGAACACGTTTTGCTAACTTATGTAATAATATTCATTAGTCATGAATTCAGCAGTTTGTAATATATGCATGTTGGGAAATGGCCCCTAGCCTTGATATAGTTAGCATCACCGAGTTCTGTGGTAAATACAAGGTCTCGAAAGGAACATTAAAGGCGTTTAATTTAGAAAATCCTGTATCTGTGCAGGTAATTTGCCAGGAAATGTTTGAACAGAAATCAATCGAGTTATTGAGTACAGTTGAGAATCAGGAACCAATGACAAAAAGAATAAAGCTTGAGATACTAACTAGTGACGACAAGATTCAATATAGACAAAGAGATGAAGTAACTCTTGTTACAGACCAGTCAAGTTCAAATATCTTGGAAAGTTCGGTGACAAGTTTTACTAGTACTAAACATGTTAACGTATTATATACAAGTGATGCGACAATGATACTGAAAAGCAGCAGTCCGCCATTATGAATATGAAGATCGAGATGTTTTTCCATACGTAGCAAATAATAAATATAGCCTTCTGTTTGCTCTATCTATTAATAAATGTCTGAATATTTGGTATATATCATGATTTGTTTTAACTTGGAGTTTTGAATTTACTTCATAAATATTATATGTTTACTCGTTTTATAGATTTCAGAGCATGTTAGAATTGTCCTCTGAGGTTTGCATTTTAGATTTCAATTGACCAATTTCTTTGTTCAGCTCATCTTTCTCTGCGGTAATTTTTGCAATTTCAAGTCTTAAACTTTCTTCAGACTGTTTGTCAATACTCATATCACCACCATTTTCTTCAACTGTTTTCTTTAATTTATCTATCTCTTCCTGTAGTTTTCTACTGTGAGCTTTGTAATCATCCATTTTCTTTTTGGATTCAGTAAGGGCTTCAGAGATATCAGTAGCAGTCTCTTGACAATCTGAACCTGAGTCTCTTACTTGAGATTGAATGTCTTTATTTTTTAGTTCTAGCTG
The DNA here is from genome assembly GCA_030556385.1 of Nakaseomyces kungkrabaensis. Classification (NCBI taxonomy): domain Eukaryota; kingdom Fungi; phylum Ascomycota; class Saccharomycetes; order Saccharomycetales; family Saccharomycetaceae; genus Nakaseomyces; species Nakaseomyces kungkrabaensis. The sequence goes on along the minus strand of JAKTPY010000003.1, from coordinate 24,384 downwards.
AGTATATTCGGAATCTAGACGCTCCTTCGAATCAGTTAACTCTTTACTCTTGACAAGTAAGTCATCCAGTCTATTGTTCATCTTGGAAATTAAGTTTCTGTTTTTTGCGGAGTTAGTTTTTTTCGATAGATTTGGAGATGTGGTAACATCATTCTTTTTGTTTGACCTTCTCCATTGCTTTAATAAATCATCAACGGCTGTAGTATAACCTACCACAGTTGTGTTAAATTCTTTGTCGGACTTGTTCATTTTTTCTTTTAACTCCGAGTTTTCCTTTTCTAAGAATTCACATTTCTTTTTTAAGGCCAAATATTCATCATTGTTGACAACTTGAGCTTCTAAGGTTTCAATGCGAATTGTTTGTCTTTTAATTATTTCATTAAATTTTTCAGCATCTACAAGTTTGGCACCTAAAATGTCTTCATATTCTTGGATTGTCTCCTCCATTTCCTTATAGTCAGAATCAAGTAGATCGTACCTTTTTTTCAGTTGTTTCAACTCTTCTTCTTTTTTTGTATTCTCTTTTTGCCTTGTTGTCTGATCTGTCTTCAATCTAGTAATCTCAGTCTCTAATTCTTTAATATGACTATCAGCTGCCTTAGCTTTCTCCATTGCTGCTTCTCTGATTTTAGAAAGCTCATCTCTTAAGTTTTCAAAGTGCTCTCTTGACATATTTGATTCTTTGTTCATACCTAAAACATTGGTTGCAGAGGCTCCGACTGCTCCAGCTGCAGCTCCAACTGCAGCTCCAACTGCTACGTTTGCAGAACCTATTGTATTACTCACTGAATTTGATACAGCATTGACAACAGGTATCGCACTATTCTTAACGTTTTGTGTTGACTTAGAGACACCTATTGGTTCCTGCAGTTGAGTTTGAGGTTGGACTGTTTCATCGATATGTTTCTCATTAGTATCGTAAGGTGAATTTTGAGTTTGTTCTGGTGCTAGAACTGTTGGTGATACATTTTTGGAATTGACATTAGATGTTGAAGGAATTTCCTTTGGAGTTGGTACATTGATATTGACATTGTTATTGGAAGGATAAGAATTTGCTTCAGAGGTAACGTTACTTTTTGGAGATTCGATTGTAGCTACATGAGCTTGTTCCTGTAGAGTCATTGGATTATGAATATCCTTTTCAGGTGATGAAACCCTGATGTTCTTTTTGGCGGGTGAGGTTGCAATATGTGCCACACCAACTTCATCATCATCGTGATCATCTTGATCAGGATCAGAATATCTGTTCACTTCGTTAGACAAGATTGATTTTTCATTGGAAAGAGATCCATTTCTCCCATTTCTTGCAATGGTTGGGATATTTCCATCTGGTGAATTAATGCTTTCAGTAATCTGTGGTACTGGAGATGAAGGTTTACGAGATTCGGAGCTTATTTGACCAATCTGACCCTTACCACTCGTCTCAGGTGTTTTTACTTCACCTTGGTGTGGTTGTTGGGGTGTATTGAAATTATCTTGGGGTGTGTGTAAGTTTGGAGTTTGTGCTTGTTCATCTCTAGCGTAAGGAGTTAAAATTTGAGGTTCCTGTGGTATAGCACGAGGTTTATTAATAGACATGTCTGGGGTAGCAGTTTTAGAACCTGAATCCATATTTTGAGGAGTCTTAGGGGACTTTGTAACTGGTGGCGTATTGTCAAACACACCTGGGCATATTTGATCTAGGTCGGCTAGATTTAAAGTGTAAATGATTGTACCTTTCCCATTGTCAACCTCTGACACATGCATATCATCGTGATTTGAAGCGTAGTCATATTTATCACCACCCATAATTAATAGTTCATCGTTCTTCAATAATGTAACAGAATGACCAGATCTTCCTTGTGGGATATTTGTATTGTAGAATGGAAGTCTGAACCATTTCAAGGACTTTAGATTGAGGAAATAAACTGAGTTTAAATAGTTATCCTCAGCATCTTTACCACCTACAACACACATTAGATCCTTATATACAATTGCTGCATGTTCTTGCATTGGTGGCGGAATAGCACCCGTGGTTTCGACCAATGTCCAAGCATTTTTCATTGGATCATACATAAAAACGCTGTTAAGCAAACCCTCATCAATAGTATCACCACCAAAAACCCAAATTTTCTCATCATAAGTGACCATTGTGTGGTTTGTTATAGCAGGAGGATTGAATCCATTTGGCTTTAAAAAGACCCAGTGAGAATCAGGCCTTCTAAAAGAGGATAGATCAAACATGGCAAGATCACTAAAGTAAGTGTCATCAAATTGACCTCCGAACAGGTATAGTCTGGTTTGTTCACTTGCTATGGTAACAATCTTATGTCCGTATCTACCTAGGGGTCTCTGTCCCGTAGGGTTTGGGATTGTCCATTTATAGGAGTTTATGTTTAATAGATATAGATCATCGTCCATTAACCCGTCCTTGTTAACTTTATGTGTATCACCACCAAACACCACAAATGCATTTCCACAAAGAGTAGATGCATGGCCCACTCTAGGTGGCGGTGTATTATCTGTAATTTCTATGGTCGAACTCTTGAACGATTTTATGACGCCGTTCTTATCGATATCAGATGCAGTTAGGATCCATGTGTCACCATAGACTGATTGATCATGCAACCCACCAATCACATACACTTTTCCCTGATCAGTGATATGTGATGATGCAACATGTCTGTACCTTGGGAAAGGGGAGTTAGCCAACCTGATCCTTTTCCACACGGTGTAGTTAGCATCTGAGGGAGTCAATTGTCTCTGTTGAGTAACGTGCTGTTCTACATTTGATGGATGCCTCCTCTGTACATCCTGTGTCTGCATGCCTTGTTGTGATGCACTGAACCCAGTAATATGTGAAAAACTCCCCAACTTCGCCACATGACTATTATCCGTTTTGCTCTTAATGTTATTTTGGTAATTGGGTGTATTATTATTGTAATTACTCTGTGGAGCAGTAGTATTGTTCATATGGCTACTGTTGTTAGGCATAGTAGCATTATTTTGATTCACACCAGCTCCGAAGAATGATCCACTCTGTACACTGCTCCCGGAGATATTCCTCACCCAATTTCCGCCATCCTGTTTCACAGAGGTGTGAAACCCACCAGGATTCGAAGGCAAGTCCTCGGTTTTCTTCTTATTCCCTTTCTTCATAAACTTAAACCCCGCCATTTCTTCTCACTTACTACTCAAATTACTCGGTTATATCCAGCTCTAAATCCAAAATTGACTAATGATCCTTTTCTTGAAATGCAGAAGGATCGAGATCAAGATGAAAATAAAGATAAAAATAAATAAAAGTAAAAATAAAAATAAAATAGAATTTTATTTATAGAAGCCTCTCTTCCTTTGTTTGTGTTTATAAAAATTCTGGGCGTCCCTTTTTCTTTCTTTTTTTTTTTCTTCTGACAAAATTTACCAAAAATGTGCCTTTATACGTAAATCACATGTAAATGATTTGTCCCATTATGTACGTATATCACGTTTCTTAGTAAAACATGATATTTTATCCAACCCTAGATCACGTGTTATTATAATGTATTACGTAGCTGTCAGGTGATTTTTCAAAAGAAAAGGGAAGAGATTGCTGGGATTTTCAAATCAAAAGAAATTGCAAAATAGAGGCCACTTCATTAACACATTCCCTTTTTCTTTTACTGGTTTTATTTACTGTTGTGTATTTGATTTTGTTCATTTTTGATGATTCAAGGGTTGTTTCACATTCCTTACAACATCATAAAATTCTTTTTGTTGTTTTTGGTACAATCTTCATAAATATAAGTATATGAATCAATGACTAAAGAGAGGAACAGGTTGAAGGATACAATGAGTGAGGCGTTTGATGAGTTTATGGAGACGACGGAGCGGGAAGAACAGATAGATACTAGTTCACGGTTTACTACAGGTACTATCTCTCCACAAGCTATGTCACCAACTAATGCTATGGCTAGCACGTTTTCAGCATCTGCCACAGTGGTGAAGGGATCACCAGAGAAGCATATACCAAAGACATTACTTAAACCTGCCAGTGCGGAGGAGACGAATCATCCACTGAAGGAAGGGTTGGCAACAACACCGAGGAAGACCTCTGTATCTAAGGGGTCAATGGCTAGTAAAAGGAGGTCTTTGATACAACCTATGATGGTTCCGAAAACTCCGGAGACCGATAGAACTAACTCGGTAACAATGGGGAGTGGTGTGACTAGTTCAGCAAATAAGAATAATAATAGCAATAATAACAATATTACTAATGACAGTAGTCGAGGTCATACGCCGAAACTGGATAACAGTAAGTTCAGTGATGCGATAGCCAGTACAGCAAACACAAGTAAACGGAACTCGATGCACTCAAGAACGAGCAGTACACAATCGATGGCAGTAGATACAAGCCTTGGAAATGGGATGGATGTCAATGCGCTATTACAGAGTCTTGCGAATAAAGAACTGGAACTCCTGGAATGTAAAAGGAAAATTGAGGACTTGAAGAAGCAATTACAACTAGAGGAGACCATATTCCAAAATAAGAATAATGAATTGCAGGATTTGAAGAATAAAGTTAGTAAGAATCTGAACGGGTCGAATAAAAATAATAATCCCGGAAATAATAGATTGAGTTTATCCAAAGAGAATTCAAGAGGCACACCTAATGACACACCAGTCAAAAAATTAGTAGCTTCAGGTGATACTAGAACTTATGAAGATCAATCAAAACAGTCTATGTGGAGTAAACCTTTGGCCATTTTCAATCAAGTAGACCAAATAATTCAACACGAACTTGAACGTACCTTAAATTGGGACGAGCCTCCTACTCCGGTAGAAGAAGCGATAGAAGAGAATAACGCTGATTCGGGCGGAGTCTCACAGTCGATATGGAATTTTGTAGCAGAAGTAAAGTCTGGTTTATTAGGTATAGAAGAAGAGGATGAGGAGTCAAGTAAAGATGGTAGCACAGGACAACCGACCCAAAGACCCTCATTCAATAATTCCAAATCAAAAGACAAACCTAACAATACTGATGATAACGATCTTGACTTGTCTATTAAGGAATTCAAAACCGCGAAGAAACTTCATGAAGATAATGAGCATAATAATCTGAAAAAAAGAGATGTAAAGAAAAGCAGTAGGAAGAAATCCTCGTCATCAGGAAATAAACTAAGTTTCATTGATGATAATGATACAACGTTTCCGGAAAGCCCTTTGGTAGAAATGGGTGATTTCTCAAAACCTGCAACTGCATCGTCACCTTAAAGAGAAGAATTAAAGCATAGAATACGAATCTAAGAAATCATTTTCCTCACTAAAATTTATTTTTACATATGCAAGTAGAAATAGTTGTAACACTAATACAAAAAAATACTAATCAAAAGTCTATCCTTTCTTTTTTATGTCATTAAAAAATAAAAAGTTATTTAAATGTAACGATAATAAAACATTATCATAATAGACGTCCAAAGCATTAAAAACCGAAATAAATCGAAAGGTACTACCTTTAAAATACTTTATTTTTGCATTCTAGTCGGCATTAGTGTTATCTGGAACATTTACATAATGATGACCATACGTCAGATTATTATCTTTATCCAGAAGTTCCCGTGCTTTCTCTTCATTCGGCTTTAAAGTGACTGATCCAGTGTCTATGTTCTTCAGCAATTTAACAAACTGAGACCCCGATAGTCTATCATTTAAGCTGTCACTATACTCATGTTGTGTTTCAGAGACATTCTTTAGTATGTCTCTTGCTGAATCTTGAAACGATTGTTGCTCGTTAAAAGTGAACTCATTATAATATTCATATGTCTTATTTTCTTCTTTTTGTTCTTGATCATTAGATATAGGTTCTTCATTACCTTCATCTTCTGCATCTGACCAATTGCTACCAAACTCCTTATCAATGTCAACAAATTCCTTCTCATAAAATGCCTCGAGATCCATTGGTGACATTTTCTCTATTATAGGATGATCTTGGAACTTAAACAAAGAGTCATTATTAGAAAAGCGAGGCTGGTTTATTGTTGTTGGTGCTTGTTGATGAAATAATTGTTGCTGTTGTTGCGGTTGTGTAGTTGAAAGTCCTGTAGTATTCTTCTGCCTTACCGCAGGTGATTCTCGTAAGTTTAGGTGTTGGAACTCAGTTAACCACGACCCACTTACACCTTTAGCACTAGTAGAAACACCCGAGTCTTGCAAAACAGCCACTGTCCTCGGATACTGCATGGTAGGTCTATGCAAAGACGCTGACCCTACAAACTGTGACTCTACCGACCTCTGAACATTCCCTTGCCCATTCTTAGATACTCTCTGCTTAGAGTAGTATACCTCTTTGTTATTATACGCTTTACCAGCAAATGTATGTAATGGATTGCTTTGACAGCTTGTCATATTTTTTTTTTTCTTTCTTTTTCTTGTTTTATATTTTTTTTCTTTAGCTGATGTAATAACTTTGATCTAAACAGTTCTTTCCTCCCCTTTGGACTTGTTGTATTCAAATACCTTTTTATATAGCGTATGAATATTTTCTCCAACTATTCATACAGAATGACTCTTAGCTCTTATGCACACATACACATTTAAGAGAGAGATAGCACGCTAGACCCTCCTTTCTTCTTATCTCTTCTGTTTAATGACCTCCCCTTCGCCTGCTCAGATCTAACGGCGCTATCACAACTCCCTACTCCCCCTTTGTTGTTTGAGATTATTGAAATACCCAACTGGTCATACTAAATTGATCATCACTCATCACCAACTATCATGGCTCATTAATGGCCAAGTTAACGTCCCTCGGTGATAATCCTCCTAACCTAGTGTTAAACTCCGATCGCTCCACTCGCACTCTCCCACCCCACACGTCCACCCCACTCCAGAATAAAAGACTAAGGAAAGCTCCCCTAAATTTCTTTTAGAAAAACTTGATCTCCACCTCTTCAGAAGGTGACGTAGTCCCAGGTTGGGGGAGATACCAAGTAAATGGGTAGGGATAGTTGTGGAGGGGTGGGAAGGTCGGGTCACACCTCCACTTGGCAAACTAAAAAAGAAATGAAAGAAAATGATTCGGGGTTAGTTTGATGATCTTATCATGTGAGGTTTCGTACGACAATTAAATGTATATCTAAAACGTAAGATAGATAAAGGTTGTACGTCATAGCCTGAGAGTGGAGGAAGGCCGTTATCTGTCTCTTACATAACCGCATCTTGAGTCTTTTCGTGGTTGTTTTGATATCGCCAAGTTTTGTTTTTTGATCTTAACTATGTGATTGGAGTAAAACGCTATGGAATGGCGTAGAACCGGAAATACTATTTCTAATATCTAGTATGCGACATTCAGTACTTGACCAATACTTAACGATATATCCTGTACACATTACTGTTGTACTCTTATCAGGAAAAAATGTGTCAGACCTGTTTATGTTGATGGGCAGTTTGACACCTTGCTATAGATAGTTTTGAGTAGTAAATCCCTTTGGCGATTTTAATGCATAATGAGATAGCTGTGATTGTTGAGTGTGATTTTTGATCTTCCATACTACTACCATATATAAACAAGTGGTAATAAAATTACTGCATCTAAAAGCCATTCTAAGCTCATACTCAAACAGATCAAGCTCATATTCTCGGTAACTCACCTCCCTGATTGGGTCCAAACTGATTGGTAATTAAGAAATAACACCAAAGGATAAAGTGAATATAGATATTAACCAAAATGTTTTATATATATGTAAGTAGACTGAATAAGGTCAATTTTATTTACTGCATGACCTAGGTCGGTAGAGATCGTACTGCCAGATGTATGCCAGCATTTATGAACTATTTCTTTATTTCAGTTGACAAAAAAAACAGATCATCCTGATAACCTATTTTTGAGGAGTTTCCTCACTAACATTTTCTGATGGCACAGCTATTTCATCTAGCACATCCATTCCAGACGATACAACCATTGAGTAGCTGTCACTTAGTGGTCTGAATAGGTATAATACGGTAACATAGCATAAAAAGAAGACCACAGCTGGAACAGCGTCAACAACAATCTCCGCAGTTTGCCAATGCCACTGTCTGTTTGTTGATAGGGATGATCTATTCAAAGCTACCCTCAAAGTGTATATTGTTAAAAAGATGGCAAAAGCAAATATTGCGTATAGGATGAACTGTAGTCTTCTGTAAATGTAAAATTTACGTGTTTCTGAACTGTTTTTCAAGTATGATGCTGTGCTGTATAAGTGCTTATTCAATAACAAAAGGAAAGCAAGTGTGACAAGTAGCATAATGCATAGTGGGAATTTCACACTGAATGATTTGGCAATATAGCTTACAGGTGAGAATATGAAGAAAAACCATGAAATTCCTGTAACTAAACGATGCTCTTCTGTCTTGAGATTTGGGAAAACAATCCTGTAGCCAAATACAAGTAAAAGTGTTCCCAATGCAATTAATCCAGTAAATAACCCTGCTAGTAGACACAAGAAGAATCCATAGATATTTGTAGTAAAGATAAAATCTTTCTTATTTACCATGTTATAATAGTTCCAAATAGCGAGAAATGTAAATGTTGCGAACCATCCGAACATGCCTAAAAGTTTTTGAATCTTTAAGTTGTTGCCCCTGTTTTTTATTAATAACCTATTGTAAATTAGAGTAACCACTAGGAAACAGGCTGATAACCAACCATAATAACTAATTTTCTTGTAGCTTGATGCCTTCAATTCACCAGTACTGTTGATAAACTCGACCCTGGATTCGAAACCAGTTTCTGCTACAGTTGAAAATGCAATTGCGCAATAATAACCTGTATCTTCAACTGCATATCCGGTTTCATGTTTCCCAATGTTTGCCTGTCCAAATGTTAGCACTCTATGTTTCAATTGAATGTTCTGGCCCTTTGAATTCTGAACCGTATCTTTAACAATGATTGTATTAACATCGGACGAAGAACAGTACCCCTTTTGAATAGCATGATTGTCACATATATAAACGCGTTCGCCATCTTCATTTACATGACCAATGTGTTCAATATCATCGACGTTAAAAATAGCAACCGCGATTGTAGGGGTTTGACTAACTGAATACATGCTCTTTAGTTCAAAATTAATACTAGAGTCTCGACTACCTCCAATGTCCTTCCTAGAATACATACCAGAGCATCCTCTCGGCCAGTCCTCGTCAATATCAACAGAGTAACCGAACGCATAATTGGAAAATGCCACCACCACGTAAATTAATTGAAAATACCAATTTACCATCATGTTTAATGTATAAAATGGTTTACCAAAAATATTATCCTCAATTCCAAGAAGAAATCTGAATTCGACGCAGGTAATTGGAGTGTGATTTAAAGAGAATTCCCATAACTTTGTTTCCTGATGAATTTTTTATAGTGTGACTATTTTTATGTTTATTCTTTTTTTTTTAACCCAAGCGAGGTTACTTTCTTGTTGACAAAAATGGTAAGCAGAACAAAAAAAGAAAAAAGAATGTTATGTAAGATACTGAAAGTTATTCAATAGTGCTTTAAATTCTGTTATTATGATCGTTTATTATCTATATGCAGTTTTTAAAAAAAGTTCTATTAGAAGCATGTATAAATAAATACTAATTCATTGATGAGAGGAGTTGTTCATGTTCCTTGAACAAGGATTCGTGAAGTTCACGTAGTTCTTTGTATGCCTTCTTGATGGATTGTAGTTCCTCAGCTGCTGAGTTGTCATCAGTGGAGGTTGGTGCTACTACCTTGGTCTGCTTTAGAGAATTGGATTCACTTGAGTTGGTAGCAAAAACAGATTCTTGTGCACGAAGTTGATCCATGTAGCCGTCGAAGTCGGCCAATGGTGATACTTCATTCAATGGGCGCGATATTTGTGTTATATCAGAGTTTTGGAACCAAAGCTCGTGTTTCTGAGACTTGTCGAACATCACTCTTTGTAGAACAGGTAATTTCTGTACTGTATTCTTAGTCGATTGTGACTGGTCTAGAATATTATCATGGGATGATCTGTTAACGACATTGGTTAGGATGTTGGTGATACAGTCTTCCTCATTATCTGCGGTAGTCAATGGTTGTAAAGTTCTCAAAATTTGTTTAGATGCGACTTCAAGAACAGAGATTCTGCCAAATTTGTTACCAACAAGCAAAGTTGTCCCATCAAATGATACTTCTAGCTTGGTGACAGGTGTTGCGAGCATTTTTGTAGAGATCAATTGACCCATTGAGAACAGTTTCTTGGCCTCAAAATTGCTGCCGACATTATTCTCCACAATGGAGTAAATCTTATTCTTGTTGCTGCTTGAGGCCTGTACGAGGTTGACTATACTATTTGTGTTCTCGATGTGATAATATAAAGATAGGTTGTAAACACCTTGAGCAGTACCTGCATATAGCGCTCTATCAGCTGGATCCAATACCATCGAAGTTAGAGGAGCTGGAAATGTAAAGGTTGCTAATAATTTAGGTTGGTATAAGGTCTTATCCTCATTATTCTTCACGTTCTTCCTGGCATCTCCTTTCAAAAATGAGACATCATAGCATCTAATTGTAGAGTCCTCAGAAGCTGTGAATAGTTTGACACCTGAGGTAGAGAAGTGCTCACCGTGTGCCATGGACAATGCAATATCAGTAACCGAGAGTGTATGGTCATGAAGGATTGAAATTGGCTTAGGTTCCGCAGAAGAGTTTGATACAAAATCTGCAGTTTGCCAAATGATAACACGAGAGTCCTTACCAGAGGTAACAAAATACTTACCATCCATAATAGATCTAATCCTGGTGATCGCTTGGTAGTGAGCCATCTGCTTCACATTTAACAAAGCACCAGAATTCAACTCCCAACAGTACAATTTTCCTGAATCAGTGGAGGCTAATAATAAGTATGGCAAATCAAAATCGGAGCCACCAACAATGTTATTTTCGATGACTTCTAAACAGTTCACAGTCTCCGGCAACGGCAGTCTCTGTTCCACAGTTTCACGCTTATGCGTTCCTTCAACATTATAAACATTGATTAATGCTTTATTACTTTGCGCAACAAACAGATACTTGTTACCGACTCTAACGGCACTGTTACCGGCCCCAGTACTGCACTGCTTCAAAACAGCCTGTTCACCAGAATGAAGACTGGTGCAAATAGCACTCTGTCTTGTAGTAAATATAACTGACTCGTCCATTAATTCTTTTTGTTGTTTTTTTGTGTTGTAGATTTGTACTTGGTGAATTAGATAGTAGAAACAACTATAATCAGAACATAAATGTCTTTATATAATGTGTGGTATGGAAATAAATTTTTAAGCTCATCGCAACTTTTTTTTTTCAAGAAATTGAAAATTTTCCAAATTTCTTAGAACAGGCCGCAGAGGGGAGAAATTTCCAATTTTTCATTGAATTTTTTTTAGACATAAGGGCTAAAAGTTAGAACAATCGAATTTGGTGTTGTGAAAAAATACCCATATATTTCAATAGTTATTTTGGAAACAGGCATTTTGGACAAGAAAATTGGTGAATTTAAGCGCTGAGAAAGTAGTATAAGATGCCATTGAATATACTTGGTACAGTTTTGGTCGAAGGAACTGATAAGATACCGTATTTTGCGGAAATAAAACGTGCAGCACCATATGTACTTGCCTGTGGTGCTTTAAAGTACTGGTCTCGTGGGCCATCTAATAATTGGGAGCGTAAGTTACATGGTAAGGTGTATATTATGACTGGTGCAACTAGTCAAGGAATGGGTACTGCGGTTGCTTTGGAATTAGCGCGTTTAGGTGCGCAATTGATCATATTATGCCGCGAAGTTGATGAATGGACCACTGACTGGATCGAAGACATGAGAGACCGTACTGGCAACGAGTTAATCTACGCTGAACAATGTGATTTGAGTGATTTATACCAGGTGCGTAAATTTGCCACCAGTTGGTTGGATAACCAGCCACCTAGGAGACTTGACGGTGTTATCGCGCTGTCCGGTGATATGGAACCCTGGGGGATTCCAAAAATCTCCTTGCCTAAAAGAAGAGTCTCTAAGGATGGTTTAGAAATACAGATGGCCACTAATTTCGTTGGTTTATTCCATCTCCTAGATATCTTACAGCCTAGTTTCAAAGCACAACCACCTGATAGAGACGTTAGAATTATTGTCTCGACTTGTTGGTTGCAATCACTGGGGTCGATCAACCTTGATGATCCACTATGGCAGGATGAGAAGTATACAAGTGCTCTTAGATTTTTCTCTAGTAGTAAATTACAACTTGGTCTATGTCTTGCAGAAATACAGAGAAAGATCATTCAAGATGTTGAATCTGAAAAGAAAGTTGAGAAGTCAGGTAAGAATATAACATTTGCTCTGGTTCAGCCTGGTACTATGAGATCTAATAGTTTACGTCGTGTGATAAGTAACGGTTCGATATTTGTGCTTGCTATATTGTACTGTATCATATTATATCCGCTATTGTGGTTATTTACCAAGAGTGGCAACAGAGGTGCCCAGTCAGTTCTTTACGCTGTAATGACTCCAGAATTAGAAGAGGTAAACTTGAAGGACACTGAGATCAAGTACATTTCAGATTGTTCTGTCGTCAAGTTTGCTCGTAAAGAATTTGCTGACAAGGAATTGCAACAAAAGCTATATCAAAAGACCAAGGATGATATTTTTGCTTTAGAGAAGAAGTCTGCAGTAAAGAGAAACGCTGAGGAAAAGAAAGCTGGTACCCAAAAGAAAACCGAACAAAAGAAGAGCAAAGATAAAAAGAAGAGCAAAAAAGCTTAAAATATAAATACTACAATAATGACAATTCTTGATAACGTTTTATAATAAACAATGATTTATCTTTGTACTTATTTATTTTTTTGCTCTATAAGTTTATTTATAAAAAAATTTTGTAGTCTATATATTTTGATATATTTTCGTTAACAAGGGGATGTAGTAATCTACTATTCTATTAAACAAGTGAGTACAAAATGAGGGAAAATGTTAAAGGGACTCGAAGATATTTTATAAAATTTTTGATTAAAGTATTAATGCACTTAGTAGTTGAAAATATTATCCTTAGGATGGAATAAAATGGACAGATAAAAAAAATGGAAAAAAAAAAAATTGAAAAATTAACCACCCAAAAATGAAAAAGTTGAGAAATGTCAAGCTAGTATATGGGGAAATTGAAACTTTCGAAATAGGTATTGATCTTAAATACAGAAATACCTATTTGGTCGGAAAGTTTACATTTAAAGTTCGAACATTATTGGGAGTTGCGAATTAAGAATAATAAATTGTGTTAATGGAATATTGATAATTGATATGAATAAATATAATTGGAAAAGAGAGAAAAACCTTGACTGACCTTTAAGAAAATATGCAAATAGTATTCATCTAGACGATTACACATTTTCCAGACCTTTTCTTTAGCTTTTTCTTAGAATCGTTTTTCTTATGATTTGTCTTTTCCAATTTGGAATATGATGATTGAGTTTTCTTTGAATTTTCAGAACCCTCTTGTGATGATTCAGTCTCTGATCTGGCAGCTACCTTCTCATTGTAAATAAATGCAGTTGGGTTTGGAACAGGTTTTTGTTTTGTTTTTGCATCCTTTAGTGTCCTGTCTGTGTCTGACGATTGTGGGTTTTTGTCTGTTGATGAATGGGATTTGGCCTTAGTGTTTTCCTTGTTTTGTTTCTCTTTTCTCTCTTCTACGGCTAGCATTTTGTTTTCTTCCTGACATTTTGCTCTTTGTAATTGTTCAGGTTCATATGCAACTATCTGTACTGCTCTTTCAAATACTTGTCTAACACCATTTTGAGTAGCAGCAGAACATTCACAGTAACCCATGAATCCATTCTCTTTAACAATTTTATCTATTTCTTCCCTTGAGACGAACTGCTGGTTCTGGTCTCTCAATTTCTGCAATTCATTTTCATCATCTCTTAAATCCGACTTAGTACCTACTAAAAGGATAGGATATTTCTTGTAATTCAGGTATAAATCAGAGGACTCTATTCCGGAAACACGTTTCAGCTCCTGGAACCATTTCTCTATAACGTTCTTAAAACTTGTAGGCTCCGCAACACTGAAACATATCAGGAAAATATCCGTCTGTCTATAAGAAAGTGGTCTTAATCTATCGTATTCTTCTTGACCAGCAGTATCCCACAGGTTTAATTTAAATATCTGTCTCTTCAACGCACTACTAGAGTCACCACCGCCAGTGGAGAAAGATGAGGTAGACGACGACAACGTATCTCCTTCAGCTAACGGTCTCCTCCTACTAGAGTTACTCTGTTTGAATACAGGAGTGTTCTGGTCAATAAACACACTGGATCCACCACCTGTTGTAGTAGTGGTGCTACTGCTAGCCACTGTCGAGTTTGTAGACAACGGCATTGGTGGTTGTAATGCAAGCGTGGTGGTATAGTTATCAAATACTGTGGGCACATAGTCCGTTGGGAAAGTATTTGTAGTATAAGATATCAGAAGCGATGTCTTACCAACAGCACCATCACCAATCACTACACACTTTATCGAGCGCATAGTTATCTTTTATTATTATTAGCTTTTTTAATTTTAAATTAATACAAACTCTATTAATAGAGGAAAAATAGAATCAGAATAAAATTAAAATTAATTACTGTAGTTACTGTTTTAACTATTTTGATACTATAAAAATATCTCAGCTTAATTGCAACTCTTAAATATCGAAATAGAATTTTCTATCTGCTAAAGAAAAAAAAAAAGATTTTCACAACGGAAATTAGATTACGTTATCGTATATCTTATTTAGAGCCAGAACCAAAAAAAAAGAAAGAAAAAAGAAAGAAAGTAAAGAAAAACTGTGTCTATAAATTACCTCAGAGAATGTCCTGGGCACGTCAGTTTCTAGGAAAAATTAAAATAAAAAAGGATTTTCAGTCCTCGAGAAAATAAAAATAACATAGTTTTTCCATACATTTGTTTTCACGAATGTGTTTTGTTCGGCTGTTCTCTGTCAAAGTTTTCCTTCCGTTGTTGCAACAATATCTCGTAGGAGCGGCACCTCCGTTTCTTCCGACCGTTCGGGATCCCTTTCTCATTCTCGAGAGAAGGGATAATGACAAACGCAGGGGGTGCAGATACTACCGCAGAAGCAGCCGTGGCAGTTGTGCTAGGGCTGCGAAAGGACGGAAAACGGATAAAAATAAAAAGGGGGTAGTAAAAAAAAAAAATAAGAGATCTACCTCTCACAGGGTTTGTTTTTTTCAAACGATTGCCTCTTCCACGGGGTTTTCTTTTGATTTCATGTTCTTTCTTTTTTTTTTATGTGTCCAATTGGGTTTCTTTTTTTTTTTCCAACGGAAAAAGGAAAAAGAAAAAGTATAAAAAAGTGCGGTAACTCCAGTATCATCAAAGCCCAGACAAACTGAGGTAGGGATGACCGATGATGCCCTCACGTTTTCATATGTGATGAGAGAAATAGATAACAAAGGGGGGAATGTTCAGTGGCTTTTTCAGCAAACAGAAAACAGTAAAAAAAAACAGGAAGAATGGGACGCTTGTCCATATCTCTTGCTACCATTGTTATCTCTAACTCCTTCCTTCCCTACTGTAGAGGTTGTAGATTATATGCAGGGGTTGTTAGTTATTGCGGGTAACTCCACAATAGTTGTCTAAACGTTAATGACTGAGGCGGAGGGGGTGACGTCACCACAAATATAACAAAGGGCAGGCTCATCAGGTGATTTTATAAATCGAGAACCTATTAGATATGAGGTATTGTAAAAAAGTTCTTATATGACACCTCTGAATGTACATAACCAAGTATGTGACGTTACAGTGGTGAAATAAACACATTGTCGAGACCATGGTATTTCTTCTCACTCTCTCTCCCCCTCCCTATCCTGTAAAATGAGTTAAAGTATATTAATCCGATATAATGTTCATTACTTACATGAAAAACTTGTGACTGTATACACCCACACACCCACACACCCACACTTTTGTTTTTCTCTCTTAAATTTTAAAGACAATAATTTTTTCCTATTTAAGAACGCGTAAAAAGATTTTTTAGGGTAACCCTGAAAATATATATCTATGTATATATACTTTTTTACCCGACGCAATTTTTATGTCGATGTCGCAGGGTAACGTTCCAGATGAAATATTTTCAATTTTCTCATCAATGAAAAAAAAAAATTTTTTCACTTTCAATGGAAGTTACATTAAAAGAGTATTTAAATTTATTTCATTATTAATTTGTATTTCTTATTGTTGTTTTTATCTTAGCTCTCCACAACACAAACTATACTATAAACAATGGTCTCCTTGATTTCTAAGAAGAGAAAGCTAGTCGCTGACGGTGTTTTCTACGCCGAATTGAACGAATTCTTCACCAGAGAGTTGGCTGAAGAAGGTTACTCCGGTGTCGAAGTCCGTGTTACTCCAACCAAGACTGAAGTTATCATCAGAGCTACCAGAACTCAAGATGTTTTGGGTGAAAACGGTAGAAGAATCAACGAATTGACCTTGTTGGTCCAAAAGAGATTCAAGTACGCTCCAGGTACCATCGTCCTATACGCTGAAAGAGTCCAAGACCGTGGTTTGTCCGCTGTTGCTCAAGCTGAATCCATGAAGTTCAAGTTGTTGAACGGTTTGGCTATCAGAAGAGCTGCTTACGGTGTTGTCAGATACGTTATGGAATCCGGTGCTAAGGGTTGTGAAGTCGTTGTCTCCGGTAAGCTAAGAGCTGCCAGAGCTAAGGCTATGAAGTTCGCTGACGGTTTCTTGATCCACTCCGGTCAACCAGTTAACGACTTCATTGACGTTGCTACCAGACACGTCTTGATGAGACAAGGTGTTTTGGGTATCAAGGTTAAGATCATGAGAGACCCAGCTAGAAACAGAGTCGGTCCAAAGGCCTTGCCAGACGCTGTCACCATCGTCGAACCAAAGGACGAAGAACCAGTCACCACCCCAACTGTCAGAGACTACCGTGCTCCAGAAGAGCAACAAGCTCCAGCTGAGGAACCAGTTGAGGCTGCTGCTTAAATTTTAGATTAATTTAGACTAAAAAGAAATATATAATTTTCCCTTTTTTATTTAAACCTATCTATAATTTAATATCTTCATCCTTTTTTTGCATTTGAAAATCTTTTAAATTTATTTTTTACATAGTTTAAATTTCCGTAGTTATTTACATGTTGAATATTATAAATGGAGAGAAACCATAACAAAGTAGACAATATGTATTACCTACCACTTATAAGAGCTACCTGGAACACCACGAATTGGCTTATCGGCAAGTTGTACCCAAGGTTTCTTGTTTTGCTCCTTCAATTGCTTTTCATACTCTAGTCTCTTTTTAGTTACACTGTGAGTCTTTAGAATACACCTTACATGGATACTTCTGTGTCTAATAATACCAATTCTACCTCTACCCTTATATTCAATTCTCTTTTTCAACCAGCCATCATTACCGGACCATATCTGAGCAATATATAAATCATCAGCCTTAAGACCCAGTTTCTCACCATCTTTAATACCCTTTTGTAAGAGTTCAGCAATGTCCCGAGCAATCTTTTTATCAGCAAAATGACATTGTGTAATAGCCTTTTTCACATCAAGACCGCTTAACATTCTCAATAGATGGATAGCCTTTTTGGTTGAATACTTAAGCCTGTATGACCTCAAGTATACAGAAGGCTCAAGGGCCTCCAGTTCCTGTTTCGTCAACTTTAGCATAAACTTCTCTTTAGTCTCTGGAATTGTTACAACTGTATCCTTTTTGTAAAATCCGCCGTTAGCTTTACAGTTTAGTTCATATACTTGTCTCTTTAATGGTGAAAGTAGGAGTTCTGGTGCCAATGCTTCCTTTTGGTGCTGGTCACGAATATACTTTTGTAAAACTTCATCATTCTCGAACGTAACATCATCCTTATTAACTTTTATTTCACCAGAGTCATCTGTAGACTTCACTGCAGCTTCTAACCTATTTGATACTTTGGTAGGATCACTTGAGTCTGTATCCTTAACACTTGAATCAGTAATGGAACCAAATAAAGACTGGTTATCATTCTTGGCATTAAACAAAAGGGATGATCCACTTATTAGTCTCCTGTTACCAAATATTATTGGGTTCTTTAGCGGTCTTGCTATGTTTCGAACTGCTATTCTCGACCACGGAAACATATTTTTTTTATTTCAATTGTATGAGTTAAGTTTCCAATCTCTTATTTTTTCCGTAATGATAAAACAGAAACCCTTCCAACCTTCCGTTTTTTAAATATATATAATTTCGAAAAGGTGATAGTTTGTTTCCTGGGGTGTGCTTCTTTTCTGTCTTCAAGAATGGAATGCTTTAATCGTGCCGCTCGACTTGAAATCCAAACCATCTTTGGCCTTGTTTCTTTTCCTTCTTATTTTCTTGCCTTCCCCCGAGAAAGTCAAATTTCAAAAGTAGGGTAACTTTTATTTGAATAAAGACGAACTCAAAATATTTGCAACGATTGTATTAGTTCATTTATTTATTATTGACATCGATTTATCAACAAAATTTAAATGTCTATCAATTTTAGAAATACATATATATTTAATTAAAATTTCACCCTAGCTTCTCCAAATATATTTTTGGAGAGCTAAAGGGTATTATCACTAGGGTATCTTTGAGTCTTCGGAAAGGGTTACAATTTATACTTCTTGGTAATTAAATAAAATAAAATTTGTCAAAAACTTGGTAATTTAAAACAATAAAAAAAAAGCAAAAAAAAAATGTGAAAGTTTCAGAATATGGTCGTAAATCTTGTTGAAATTTTATTTAATTTCTGTGTGTGATTTGGTATTATATTATCTCTCTCAAATAACCAGTAGATGGAATGTTGTCTTGTCTACGAGGTGAATCGTCGTAGGCAGGACCCAAGTGTAGTGTTGTACTTGATTGCAAGGAATCATTCGTTTGGCTGTAGTCATCGGATGAGGATCCTGAGCTAGAAGAAACGTATGAGAATCTTAGATGGTGTTCTTCATTCCTTGGTAGTGGTTGTATATTGTTATTGTTGGGATAGTAGTTTGATTGTACGGCCAAGTTTTTTCTTTGGGGAGGAAGTGGTGGTGGAGCCCTATGGTTGAAATCAAATTCATCATTGAACGGATTAGAGTTATCTTGTCCAGCAAGTGACTTGTTATTAAATCCCTTCCAGCTATCCTTCTTCTTATTCTTACGCGCAAAGACAAACCAAATTACCAAGGTACACAATATCAATCCACCAACGCTGCCGACGACACTGCCTGCAATGGTACCAGCATGGGATTTCTTTGAATTGTTATCTTGGTCACTGTTGTCAAGAGCACCAGAGAGCCAGTCCTTGTAAAAGTTTAGGTTTGTAGTAATGACACCTGTTGGTTTTGAGAAGCTGTATGATTTGCTCAAATCAAAAGCTGTTGTCATAGGTAAAGCTGTTACGAAAGAGGTGCTAGCATCTGTTATATCGTAAGTTTGTGTGTATGCATAGTAAACAGAGTTTCCAATTATCACAGAGTCATTTTCATTTTCATCACTGCTAGTACTGCTTGATGTAGTACTTTCATAACTGCTAGTATCAGAAGAGCTTTCATAATTTGATGATAGGTATTCTGATATAGTTGATGAAGAGGTAATAATACTAGAACTTGGTTCCAAATAGCTTGATGAAGAAAATACTGGGCTCGATGATATTTGAGATGAGGAAATATTACTACTTGTTGGTTGCAAAGTAGTGGTGTTAGCCAATCTCGATGAGGTAGTATTTGGTGTAGAGGAGGAAACTGTTGGTGTGGAGGAGGAAAATACTGAAGATGAGAACAAAATTGAGGAAATTGGTACAGAACTAGTGTATATTTCTTGGTTGGATAAAGTAAAACTGTTAGATGACTTATTCCAATGATACGATTCGGAAGAGGATAGAATTGAAGATGGTGAGCTGCTCCAGATAGAGGATATCAGTGGTGAAGTTGGTTCAAATAACGAATCTAAGGTAGTTTCATTTACGTTTTCAGAAGATGAAATGCTGGAAAACTGTTGGGATGAGGAGACTGTATCATTTACAGATGAAATAACAGAACTGGTTTGTGTGGTGAATAGACTGGAACTAGTCAGTGGTAAATTTGTACTAGAGATGCTAGTAGATAGTAGCGTACTGGAACTTATATCCGGTGTGATCACACTAGGACTAGTAGGTGGAACAACGGTGCTCGAATTCGTAGATGTACCTGTGCTAGAACTTGCAATTAAAGCCACGTTTGAGGCTTGTATTTGAGATATGGAATGTGGGAAGGAGGAAGAAGTTGTCTCACCTGTAGATGTAGTCTCGATGGAATGAGATGAACTAATCAATGGTGTAGATATCATTGCAGGACTTGATGTAGAAGATCTCTCAGAGGTAGTTGGTTGATCTATCTCAGTACTGATTCCATTATTTTGTGTGTTCGTATTCACCTCGGAATCGATCGCAGCTAAATCATTTCCAGTCGGCGCAGCACTTGAGCTTGGGTGTGTTATCAGTGGTGGGATAGAAGTTGTTGTATCGCCGAGTGACGACACAAATGAAGAATTTTGCATGATCTCTTATTATCTTTTTTTGTTTAAATTCTTATACCTATTTTCCTTTTTGTCTCTTATATCTATTTTTCTGTATTCTTTTATATCTTTCTTCCTTCTGTATAAAAGATCAGCGATAAAAGGAGAACTTCTTAGATCAGGATCAAATTTCTAATTTTTTTGATTTCGTTTTCTTTCTTATTCTTTTGACGGAATGTTTGATTAGTATAGATTTAAATTATACTTAAAATTATAGAAGGGGGAAACTTACTCAGATGTCGATCATGCTTATAAAAAAAAAATTAGGAATAAAGAATAATTGACTAATTGAAAAAAAGTTTTGTCAACAATGGGAGGTAACAATTGCTGCAAAAAAAATAAAAAAAATTTCTTGGATATTTTTAAAGAGAAGCAGTAGAGGGAAAAGAAAAGCACTCCCTTTCCACGAAGTAAATACATTGACACATTTTCGCTGCTTTTTGGGAGAGTGCGGCGCAGGAGTTGCTTCTTTTTTTAGCAAAAGACCCTGAACACTGAAAGATACGTACGTGGTACCAATTCCCACTCCGCCCACATCGCGATGCGATATTTTTTTACCGTGCCTTTAGTATGACTTCTATTTTTGTTTTTGTTTATTTGTTTATCTTTTCTTTCCCTGCTGAGATTCTCTGAGAACTTCCCGAATTTGATAACAGCACATTCTTTTTTTTTTCTACACTTGTTCCTTCTGTTTGTAATTTTTTTCTCCCTCTATACGGACAAAGGAAGTGTATGTAATGTGATTACATACATGTGTACGAAACTATCTCTCATTTTCTTTGCTATGGGATATTGATTTGTGATATTTGTTATTAATTAATCCTTCTATATGGTTATTATTGTACAGATTATTTAGATTGTTCATATAAATATGTTTTATTTCTTGATTGTTTCCTCAATCAAAGGTAACCTTCTTACCTTGAGATGGAACAATGGCAGCAGAGGCCCTTTGTGCGGATTTCAAAGCAATACTACTCTTAACACGGTTGTTAGATTCAACATGTGGTTTGTGAGCTCTAGGTTTCCTAGGTTCAGTGGTTTGTGGTCTTTGTTGTGGTGCAGGTTGAGTGTTTGGAAGATCAAAGCTCTTTCTCTCACGGTGGGTTTCAGATTCTGGTCTTTTCCTTACTTGTCTCTTACTTCTATCCTCACCGAATTCCATTCTTAGCGGTCTTCCAGCTATCTTTCTGCAAGTCTTGTCCTTTAGTGCATTGGTGGCACCTTCCTCATTTCTAAAGTCAACAAATGCAAAACCCTTACACTTACCACTATCTTGGAAAGTTGCCATACGGATCTTGATAATTTCACCACAGTGTTGGAAATGTTTCCTTAATAGTTCATCGGTGGTGTCAAAAGATAAGTTACCAACAAACAGAATTCTGGAAGGAGGATTCTTGGACATAGAGATCAAATCGTTCTTGTCTGGTCTTCCGTCGTAACTCTTTGAGTCCTTGATCAGTAAGTTTCTACCGTTTAATTGAGTTTCACTTAGTTTGATGACAGTTTCCATATGTTCAGGCTTGGCGAAGTCGATATAACAAAAACCCTTGTTCTTGATCTTCTTACCATCGTTCTTAGCCAATGGTAGGTTTACCCTCAAGAAATCTTCTTCCTTCAACTCATTTTCAGTATCCTTGGTCTTACCGATAATGTATCTAAGAACATCTTCCTTAGTGGTATCAAAAGATAAGTTACCAACCCAGACACCGTACTTCTTGACCTTTTCTTTCTTCTTCTCTTGGTTTTCCTCAGTTTCTTGCTTCTTGTTTTCCTTCTCAGCAGTTTCCTTGTGGAACTCTTCAACAGATGATGGATCGATATTGAACTTCTTGTTCAACTCCTCTAGAGTGATCTTACCTCTTCTCAAGAGACGCTTCTGCTTTTTGGACAACGGCACTTGACCAGCCAAATCGATTTCAATCTCATCCTCAGCTTTTCTCTTCTTAGTAGGATCAGCCAAGGCTTGCTGAACCTTCTCTTCCTCGTTTTCAACAACTGGCTTCTCTTCAACAGGTTTTTCTACAACCTCTGTATTAGTCATTTTCTTTGTGTATATTGGTGTGTTGTTACTGAAGTAACTTTTGTGCAGTTTAGTCAAGTCTAAATGTATTTTATTCTTATTTAGTTACTGATGCTCATCGCTCATCGCTCATCGCCCATGGCCTTCGCAAATTTTCACTACAAAAATTTTTCAGTGCGGGTCACCTTCTAACGAGAAAAAAAGAAAGAAAATACAGTTTTACATAACAAAATCCAAAATAATTCTTATTGTTACAAAATTAATTCTGTTCAGTTCTTTTACAGTTAATTTAAAATTACACAAATTAGTATTAGGAATATTTATTAGGATTTTTTGGTCTTTCCTGCAAAGCTATATTTTGTTGGTTATTGTTGTTGTTGATGTCGTTTTTTTCATTGTTCCTTTCTATTCCTGATTAAATACATTAATTATTAGCATTAGAATTGATTTGCTGGTTTTGTTTTTCAATGTTCTAGAGACATTTATAATAATAAAGACATTGTAAGAAAGATAAAGATAAAAGAAAAATTAAAAGCACGTGATCTCTTTAGATTGAGAGATATGGTGCTACAACAAAAATTTTAGTTTAATACAACAATGAAATTAGTGGAAATAAAATTTAACGAGGAGCAAAAAACTTCTTAACCTTCTTCATGAAACCAGAGTTTTCTCTCTTCATGTTGGTATTCTTCGATGGAGTTGGCGCCTTTTTGGCAGGAGCTTGTGCCTTCTTGACAGGTTCCTTCTTGCGAGGTTGAGATTTTTCATGTTTTTCTTCCTTCATAGTTTCCTCTTTCTTCATATCTTCCTTCATAACTTCTTCTTTCTTCATATCTTCTTGCATTTCCGGTTTCTCATCTTCCATCATCTTCTTCTCTGGCTCTACGGAGTTCTCCATAGACTCAGTGATTGGATTGTCATTTTCGTCCAGAGGAACAACCTCTTGTGACACAACAACACGCTCACCAGTCTTCTTATTGGTTCTCACTACTCTCTTAATTTTGAATTTACGCTTCTGTTCACCACTGCCTTTAACCTCGTCCTCAACCTCACTGGTCAACACATCAGCACCAATATCCGAGTGGGTAATGTAGTTGTTGACAATACCTTCACCATTGGCCTCACTCTTGTATGCATCACTGGTCATCCAATCACCATCAACAACAAACTTAAAGAAAATCTTGTCACTACCACCGAAATCTACAGAAACATCCTTGTGAAATTCATTAGCTGTCTCGTTGTACTCCAATGTGTGTGTGCTCTTCCACTCATCGAAATCACCTGTTACTATAACTTGACCAGGAGTCTTTTCACCTTCCTTAACACGCCAGATAAATACAGTTTCAACCATCTTGCCCTTTCTTTTTAATTTTGTTTTCTATGATCTTTTCGACCTTTTCAGATTGCCCTTTATTCTTTCTTTTTATTCTTTCTCGAGCAAAACCCTTTAAATATATATAACTGGGGTTCATTCACAGAAAGAAAAAAATTTTCTTTTCCGTTGGCGGCCAAAGAATATTTCTTACTTCTTCTACTCCCTTTTTTAACCCCCCCCTGTATTCCCTCTTTCAGTTATCTTTCTGTGCCCCTTCCCAATTTTATCTTTTTTATTTTTCTTCACGCGTTTTTTCATAGAATATGTCGTACAAACTCTGTGAAGAAATTGAATTCGCGTCTATTTCTTTTCATTGTTTCTTTTACCACATGACCTGTGCCAAAAAAAACACTATCTCCTCTCCTCCCCACACCAAGGTGTTGTCTCATTCCCATCAACTCAATTGTCTTTCTTGTACGCAAATCTCTGAGGGGAGATTTCAGTTCCCCCCCCCCCC
>JAKTPY010000039.1:0-104178 GCA_030556385.1 Nakaseomyces kungkrabaensis | reverse complement strand
TATGTAAACAGTTGACACAGGAATAGAAAGTCTATGATGGGGCTTTGATCTGTCAACAGGGTGACGAGGAGTGAGTGGAGTAGGGGGGATAAAAACGTGGTTTTAACACTATGACTCTCATATTTTTTTGCAATCCCAAAAACCTATTGCGCCCCCTTTTTACTATTGAGTTCAGTTTTATTACTGTTTTATAATTTACTTGCATTTTATTAACTTTATTCTATGTAAATTATTCTCTATGGTAGTGAGTTGGTACTAGGGGCATCTTTACTAACTCTACTGGGTACAATCTCTTACGGACCTGTACGTTCACAGTCGTGCCTTTCTTGTTGTATTTACGTTTGATATAGCCCTGGCCTATGTTGATGTTGTCCAGAGATGGTGCAGCACTACCGGAAGTGACTTGCCCTATCTCTTCAGAACCATCCTCAGTGTAGATGCAAGCGCCATTTCTTGCTGCTGGGCCCTTCTTCTGGTATTTAAAAGCGATTCTGATGATCTCGTGGGTCTTGTTGTTCAATTGATCAATGATCTTGGAGTATCCGTTGAACCTGTCATCACTCGTGTCGATATTACGTCTGCTCTTAGAAATTACCCATGACAGACCCGCCTCCACAGGTGTGATAGACTCGTTCAGCTCATGGCCATATAGGCACATACCTGCCTCTAAACGCAAGGAGTCCCTAGCCGCAAGACCAATTGGCTTGGTGATGTCGTTGTCTATCAGTTTCTGCGCGAATTCCACTGCCTTCCCGTTTTCAACACTGATTTCAAACCCATCTTCACCGGTGTAACCACCTCTAGCGACACCTATCTTGGTACCAACGGAGTCATCTAAGGTGAACTCGCGTCTCTGACCAAAATATAGCTCATTCAGGTTATCATTCTTGACCACGAGCCTTTGTAGCACTTGCTGCGCTTTAGGTCCCTGTAGAGCCAGCAGGGCTCTGTTTGGAATAACTTCCCAGTTACAGTCCTTGCCTATTTTGGAGACCTCATTTTTGATGAATTCGGTATCACGGTCAATACACCCTGCGTTAGTGACAATGTAATATTGGGAGTCACCTTCCTTGGTAACAATAGTGTCGTCTACAATACCACCACTCTCATTTAATAGTACAGTTAATGTGCCAGTACCCTTTGGTAGATTAACGAAATCGGTGGGCGTCACGTTGTGTAGTAATTTAGTGGCACAGGGACCGGTTAGTCTGCTTTGTAACATATGAGACACGTCAAATAAGCCCGCATTGTTTCTGGTCCACAGATGAGACTCAATATGTGTTTGGTCTTTATACAAAACAGGCATAGAATACCCTGCAAACGGAACCATAGTCGCGCCTAGTTCAACATGGAAGTCATATAGTGCAGTCTTTTTGAGAGCTTGTGTAGAAGTAGAGTTCAGTCTCTTGAATACTGTAGCAGACATCATATTCCCTTAATTTTTAAAGTTGATTATGTTGCAAGATAGGAAAAACACTTAAACAATAAATATCTAAGAAAGAAAGGAATACAACTAAGACATAATACTGCTTGGTTTATATAACTTGTTCAGAGATGATGAAATAAACTGATTACTTCCTCTTTGGCAAGAAACCAATCGAGGTTCGGCATCATTGTACCGTTTTAAGGGAAGATAATAATCCTGTAGAATGTTCATTGAAGAAAAGAAAAAAACTACAACAAAAAAATAAAAAAAGTAAATAATGCTAAAAGAAAAGGGAGACAGAGTCATACTGACTTCTCTTGTACAACTATCTCCTTAACTTTATAAGCAAAATCAGTTCCCCCATCCCATCTCGATGACTCTGTTGAACGAAATGTTAACTTCTTTTCCCTTTCACCCGTTTACTATAACAAGATGATATCACCTGAACCATGATGATAAAAACTGATATTAAGATATGATCAGATAAATGACCAGTTATAACTAATAATGGTTAATAGATGCTATAAAAAAATAGTTCTGTGTATTATATAAAAATGTATGCAAAAGTCTTTTTAAAAATTGGTAAAAAAAAAAGTAAAATGAAAGTAAGAAATTAATATGATAACATTTGAACATAGGAAACGAATTAAGCCAAGTCGTAGTATCTATCTCTTTGAATATCCATTGTTTCACCTTGGAAATTGTATAGTTGTTGTCTTGCTTTAGCCTTAAAATTTTCTTTTGAATCAGTGTTGCTGTTCGCATCGTCTACCAGTTTCATGATACCATCCACGATGATCGCAGTACCAGATTCTTCGTTACTACATGGGATGATTAAATCAGCTCTGTTTCTAGTTGGAACAATGTATTCCTCCATCTCTGGTCGCAGATTTTCCAAGTACTCTGTTAGAGTTGCTGACAATTTTTCTGCGGAGTTGACATTCTCCTTTCTAATCGTTCTGATTAATCTCACGTCCCCATCACTATCAATGAAGATTTTCAGACTTGCAAGTTTGTTGATTCTGACATCATACAGAGCATAACAACCACATACGATGTTGATATTGACAGTATTGTTCTTACACTCTTCGCTGGTTCCTTCACCCCTGGTTAGTTCCTCATAAACTGCATCAAAATCATAATCCTCATTAGAATACTGCTTCTTAACTCTGGATGCAGAACATAAGTACTTCTTGTCATGATCTAAGTTGATAATGTTAATCTTGGACTCGGGGAACAATACAGCAAACGAGTCCCTTAGCTTCTCACTTACTGATTGGACACCAGTGTAATGACCACCTGAAATAAGTAAAAGCATTTTAAGTTCTTAGTTTTTTTATTCGGCTTGTTGTTTTTGTATAATTTTATGACTAGGTAGTTGAAAATAACTATAAATCTTATTACTGCCTTTGCACCAAATTAAATTTATATCAAGCTCATCGCTATCCACATCTTATGCCTTATGTGAGGAGGAAAAAAAAAAACTGAAATTTTTCAGTTTTCCCGATGCGATGAGCTTTTTGCGATGAGCTATATTAGTGAATTTAGGTTTTTTGTTTTATTCAGACAATATCTAAAAACTCAACCAGATTAGTTGATACTGTTAAAAGATTTGAGGGCAACTACTAAGAAACAAACAATCAAATAAATCATCGAACCATGTCATTTAATAGAGAGGATGATACTAAACTAAAATTTAGAACATCTAAAAAGCTACAAGTTTCTGCTACATTTGAATCTATGAAGCTGAAAGATGATCTTTTGCGTGGTATCTATTCGTATGGGTTTGAAGCTCCATCTGCTATTCAATCTAGAGCGATCACGCAAATTATTTCTGGTAAAGATGTCATCGCACAGGCTCAATCTGGTACAGGTAAGACTGCAACTTTTACGATTGGTATGTTACAAGCTATTGATTTAAAAAAGAAGGATTTACAAGCTCTTATATTATCGCCAACTAGAGAATTGGCAACACAGATTGGGAAAGTTGTGTCGAATTTGGGAGATTATATGAATGTGCGGACTTATGCTATGACAGGTGGTAAGACAATGAAAGATGATTTAAAAAAGATACAAAAACATGGGTGTCATGTTATTAGTGGTACACCGGGAAGAGTACTTGATATGATCAAAAGAAGGCTTTTGGAAACTAGACATGTACAAATGCTGGTACTAGATGAAGCTGATGAACTACTCAGTGAGTCTTTAGGTTTCAAACATCAAATTTACGATATATTCACAAAGCTACCTCGTACATGCCAAGTTGTAGTTGTAAGTGCGACTATGAGTAAAGATATTTTAGAAGTTACTAAAAAATTTATGAGTGATCCAGTGAAAATTCTTGTGAAAAGAGATGAAATTTCATTGGAAGGTATCAAACAATATTATGTGAATGTTGATAAAGAGGACTGGAAATTTGATACTCTTTGTGATATATATGACTCCTTAACGATTACTCAATGTGTTATATTTTGTAACAGTAAGAAAAAGGTTGACTGGTTAGCTCATAAACTTACGCAATCAAACTTTGCAGTTATTTCTATGCATGGTGACATGAAACAGGAAGAACGTGATAAGGTAATGAACGATTTTAGAACTGGTCATTCGCGTGTATTAATTTCCACTGATGTTTGGGCAAGAGGTATAGATGTACAACAAGTGTCCCTAGTTATAAACTATGACCTGCCAGAAATCATGGAAAATTATATCCACAGAATTGGTAGAAGTGGTAGATTCGGTAGAAAGGGTGTTGCAATTAATTTTATCACAAAGGCAGATGCTGGAAGAATGAAAGAAATTGAAAAGTATTATAAAATTAAGATCAAGGCAATGCCAGCTAATTTATCTGAATTATCCTAATTATATAAAAATTATATATAAGATAGTGGTATTCTAATAACATAGTAGACACTATTAGTTGGTATCATTTGCAAAATTCGACATGTACACAAAATCGAAAAGATATGTAACGAATAATTATAACATAATATGATAAAATAGTGATAACTAATTCATTTTTTACCGCTCTTCTTCTTCTTCTTATTTTTTTTCTTGTTGTTTTTTTTCTTAGCTTTTTCCTTTTGATTGTTATTTAACAAAGGTTCTCTGATTGACTCACTTATTTCATCATCGATTTCATTTATTTCACTATTAGTTATTTCTAAAGCGTCATTATTTGCGATATCGGATGTGTTATGTGATATAACAGTCTCGTCATTATTAGTTACATCTGCTGACGATTCTCCCTGAACGCTCTCATATTTCGGTGGTAAACCTGAAGGTAACATATTAGGTTCACGTTTGATGTCCAGAGGTGTAGTAAATTCATATATACCAATTTCAGGGGCTTTACCAATTGGTGCCTTTAATTTCTTTTGAACTAATTCTGCAGTCGATTCGCTACTACCTAGCTCTTGTATTTTATTCTTTACATGGCTCTTGATTTTTAGGTTTCCGAATAGTCCAAAATTTTCTGTATTCTCAGGATATTTTGGAGGCATTTCTTCTCCTTTTTGTATCAGAGTGTCATTTTCAATTGTGTCTTCATTGTATGCCGGTGGGATACCAATTTCTCCAAATACACTTCCAAATCCATATTTTTTTACATTTGCCTCTATAAAAACAAAACCGACTTGGCCCAAGTTAACATGTAGTTCGATCTCATCAGAATCTATGATGTCCCATTTTGTTTTATCTAATGGATTGTGTGGTTTTTGTAAATCTTTAATTAACTTTATTTCCCTGCCTTCAGAAAGTGCTTGTCTTAATTCTACATTATCAGGATCTTCAATCAAACCATCTTTTGTGTATGTTCTTGTATAGGAGGCGTTCATAGCACCTAATGCGATGAAAAGATCCACACCTACATTCTGTGTAACATCCATTATTTTCTTACCATTGTGTGTGATAAAGATGGTGCCAGTTTTATATCTGAAACCAAAACCAACGACATCACCTTCAATTAACTTCGGTAGCAAAGTACTTGGTAAGAAAGGCTCGTTGATACGCAATTTACCTGAAGATTCGTAAGCCATAGAAAATTTATCCATACCGGGCATTCTAAAGTATGGGTACGGAACTGTTGACAAACCAATACTAAAAATGGAGTTGGAGTTTGGTTTAAACTTAAATACTTTCACCTCAAAATAAACTGCATCTCTCTTATTATAAGGTAGTGGGTAATTTAATAGCGCTGAGGAACTCTTATTCCATCTGGTAAATTCTACTTCCAATTTATCCTGTATAATAAAACTAGGGAGAAAGTTCCCACTTTTATCAACATTATCATTTATACTAGGGATAAAGAAATAACTTTGAATACCACGATCCTTGATGAACTGTTTATCCTTTGAATCCAAATATGTACCAAATTCTTTTACCAACGGAGGGGACATAATCTGAAACTCTTTAGCTCTTTGGTAGAGATCCACTTCAAATGGAGACATCTTACTTAAGGCAGCAGCTTCTCTTTCTCTAAACTCTTCGCTGTCATCAAATTCACCGGGATTAGTAAAACTAGAATCCAAAAGTAACCCATTCCCTACTTTCTTGCCAAACAAGGGCTGGAAGTTAAGCACACCTCTATGACCAGCAGCCGAACCCGCAGCCACTTCCTCATCATATTCATTTTCGAAATTACCACTACACACTAAATAGGTAGCTGCACCAACGAGTACAAGCATTAGAAGTGAGAAAACTATGCATAGCCCAACAAAAAATGCAAAGGCAACTTCAGAATCGGCATCGCTGGGATCTGGGAGAGTGGTAGGCATCTCCATCGCGAAATACCCATTTTCTTCTTTGAAAGAAATGGCAACCATACTTCTTTCTTTCTTATTTTATTTGGTATAGTTTTGTATTTTTCTTATTCTGTTGATGTTCAGATAGTTTTTTTTTTCTTATTTCTTCTTTTTTGCTTTTCTATTAGTTTATATTTGTGTATCTATTATAGCGTAAATCTTTATTGGATGCAGATCAGATTACTATTTGCCCCTCCCCTTGCCAACGCAGAATGGAACGGGACCTTATAAACATTTCCCTTTCATCATTTTGTTAGCTTCTTCTTGGTTTTTTTTAGAGTGTAGTTACACTTCCCCCCACAGTAGTGGGACAGCGATGAGCCGTATAAAATTTTCTGGTACGCTTATTTCTGTGCGCAAGCCACAAAATACGTCATTGTATCAAAAATGACACTTTAATGATATTTGCAATTTTAAACCATAGCAATATTTGAAAATGATTCAATATTCTCTTTTTAGTTTATGTTGAATACTTCTATAAAATGTAGTTAAGAAATATATATATCTATATATCTATATATATAAGTGCAAATTTGGTATCAATTATGTGTTGTTGTTGTCTTTCAATAAAAATATGCTTATTTCAAATGGATGGAAACTGCAATTCATTCATCAGAACCATCACTTTCGTATTCACCACCGGCGTCACTCCATTCGATGTAGTATTCTTTCATCATATTTTTGTAGTTCTTTAGGAATAATGGATCGTATGGGAAGTAACTTTGAAGGTCAATGAATTGTTGTCTTGTAGCCAACGACCAGGTGGTGGCTGGGCCCATTGGTTGTGGAGTAGACCCCCTACTTGAACTCTCCGCTTTACCAATAATACCTCTCAACAGTTCGTTGTTGTTGTTTTCAATGATACTGAAGCAGTAAGCAACATCTTCTTCTTGAGCAATACGTGCGAACATCATTATGACATTTTCATTACAGTACTTCAATGGATTAAACTTAGAGATGACCATTCTAGTGAAAAACTTGTCGAGTTCGCACTCCCAGTTACCATCCACATCTCTGAAAAGTTTGTGTCTGAAACAGAAAATGTAACACAACGATTGAAAAGCAGCATAGAAATGCTTAAATCTGTCCATACCACCTGGTTGATCAACTTCTTCTTCTCTTTCGATGACATATCTATTTAACCAAGAGGTTAAATAGCTGGCAACAAAAATTATTTGCGTCCTAGATAGTTTCTTTGCTCTGGCAATGTATGAACCTAGATATTGTAGTGATTTGATTCTCTTCTCTGAGGTTTCACTAGTAGAGAAGGAAATATCAATCAATGTAACTAAGAAGGAATCCATTAATTCTAATTGTTGCTGGGAGAGATGGAACATAATGTACTGAATGGATCTTGTGTAGTATGTTGGCAAAATATGTGTCTTAAAAAGAGTCGTTAACGTGTTAAAAGTCGTTATACCTTCACCAGATTCTATCTTTTCTGGAGTCATGTCCTTGACAATTTCTGCACTAACCAATGACAATATGGCATCGAGTTTATTAGATAATTCCTTAATACCTTGCGTGATTTCAATGTTGTATTCTTCTTCACCTTCAATACCATCAATTTCATCATCCTCCTCGTCATCTTCCTTGGCTTTATCATTCATCTCAACATCTCCATTATCTTTACCTTCATCCATCTCATTATCACTGTCATCACTGTCACTGTCACTATCTTCATTATCATCGATATCGTCATCGATATCATCATCTAACTCATCCAGTTCGTTTTGTAACTCAACATCAATAGAAATGATTCTCTCCATTACCAAAGACCACACTTGGAATTTAAGTTCCTGGCAATAACCTGTAAGCCGTAGAATATTAGAGATGTAATTGACTAGGTTCTTCTTGGAATCATTCTTATTAGGAAAGAATTTTACCAGATAAGAGTCAATAAACCCCATCGAAGATGGGATCATGCGTAAGAAATATCTTAATATGTCGTGATGGTGCGATGTTCTATCTTCTGATAAAGTAAAACCAGAGATCATGATCATAGAAACATCTTGCCACCACTTCGGTATGCTTGAGCATAATACTTTAATGAAGAATATATATTTACTTAGAGTTTGAGTGGGTAGTTCCCACCACTTCTCAAAGTTAATGATACATTGTATCAGAGAGGTACCCCTTGATGTATCCACCTTATTGATATTGTTAGAAATTACATCTAAAAGCACACTAAAATTGCGGGGACTTATTCTGTCGGGATTATTTGATGATAGCGATATTTGGCTCGCAATGGCATTGATTTGCATGGTTTCATTCTGTATTAATGTAAAGGTTTAATTTAAAAACTCTTAATAGCATGAATTGTTCTGTTGAATCGTTCACAAGACTGATAACAATTCTAAATATTTAATTTCAATTCACTTAGAAAGTGATATCCATCAAATGTAATAGAAAAGAAATAATCTTGGTGAACTGTCTGTCAAAAATTCAAATAAGAGTTAAATTACTTTGAGTCTTCTTGTTAGTAAAAGAGAAGGGGAAAAAAAATATTACTCCTGGAGAGAATTTCGCCGGCATGGATTGAATAAGAAAGAAATCCAATCCATCTAAAACAAGAGCTCATTTAGAGCACGTAATGTCTTATGTTTTTTGTTTTTATAACACATACCTTTTCCAATTCATCTAAAGCATTTTTGATAAATTTGGAATACATCGTAGAAGAAAAATCACCGTCTTCTTTATCAAAAGAATCATCAAGCCGTTGTTTCTTTAAATCCAACTGTCTCGGTATCTCCTCCTCAGTAGCAGGTCTTTTGTTATTACTTTCAAACACCATCATCCTTTCCCAAGTATATTTTTTCTAATTACTATTATTATTAAAGCTGATTCTTTACTTATAACAAGTTAATCCTCTTTTTTTTAGTTTTTGTATTCCTCCTTGTTGAGTTATTCTCTTTTATATAATTCTTAATTCTTTTTTTTTATCCAATATCAAATTAGAATGATTCTATCAAAAAAAAATGAAAGTTTAGTTACGACTTCTTATAACTTGTTGGTAAATATTTATTGGAGTATAAAAAGAATATCTTTAATTGATGAAATTAACAACTCATTGAAAAATTTTTGAAAATTTTCATAAAGGAAAAAAATTTTTTTTTTTTCTTTTCCGTAACTCACATATTTTGCTTTAAGTCCTTAGAATGTGGCGTACAAGAATTGTGTACCATTATTTTTTTAGGGAAATTTCAAAATAAAAAAGCGATGAGCATCTCATCAGCTAAGAAAAATAAATAGCTTAACACCCAATGAAAATTGAACAAAGGGTATACTATAAAAAATATTGTATTTATGTAATGCATTGAATGAACAAAACGAGAGAAATATTGGAATTTATTTTAAAATAAAATAAAATTAATTAATAAAAATTAAACCTAAAAAAAAATACATGAAAAGCATAAGCAAAATACTAAAACACAAATGTGGAGGGATGATTGTATGAAAAAGAAGGGAAAAATAAAACAAAATGATGAAATACTAAAAATTAATGTTAGGGGAAATTGCAAAATGTAAAGTAATAAAATAAAAAACAAAAAATGAAAAATAAAATGTTCGTTAAAAGAGGGAGAGAATAAAAATAAAAAAAAATCTTCGTTACACCATCGAACTGCCTAGTTGTTCAGTACCGACGTAGGTCCAGCCTTTAAATTGATTTTGCATACTTTCACTTAGATAGTCATCAATTACACTGTCGATTGGTTTCTGTTCGGTGAATTCATTATCGAAGTTACTTGTGTCGTTGGCTCCATTAACAGTTGGTCTAAATGGTGGAATGTATTCTTTGTTCCAGACACTCTCCCAGGATAGATCGCTAAAGAATGGATGGTTTCTGATTTCGTAAGCACCGTTAGCACCAAGTCTTCTCTTGGGATCACGGTTCAGCAGTCTCTTCAAAAGATCTTTAGCCTCCGGATCGAATCCATCTGGGAAAACCAGGGGACTTTGTAGTATTTTCTTGTACATAGTCTTAACGTTCTCGTCATAGTATGGGGGAAGTCCTGTTAACATTTCATATAATAGAACACCAAGTGTCCACCAGTCGATGGCCTTGGTGTAACCTTGACCTAATAACACTTCTGGGGCAAGGTATTCAGGAGTTCCACAAAATGTTTGTGTCTTCTCGTTATCTTTCATGTTTAATTTACATAATCCGAAATCACATAAAGCAATGTGACCTTGAGAATCCAGTAAAATATTTTCTGGCTTCAAGTCACGGTAAATAACGTCCATATTGTGTAGTGTTTCCAATGCAATTAGTAATTCAGCAGTGTAGAACCTTGCTCTTGACAGTCCAAAGGTACCTTCATTTTGTAAATGGTGGAATAGTTCACCCCCATTGATACATGTTAAAACTAAGTAAAGTTTTTCTGAAGTTTGAAATGTAAACTTCATAGGAACAATGAAAGGACAATCAATTCTTGCCAAAATGGTTCTCTCTGCTAATGTATGAATAACCTCAGATTTAGCGATGATGTAAGACTTTCTGATAGCCTTCAATGCATAAATTTTCTGTGTATCTTTCTTTTTGACTTGCATGACTTTACCATAGGAACCCTTTCCTAAAACTTTCAATAGTTCAAAGTCATCAATACTAACAGGTTTTGAATGTGTTGGTTTGAAGTCAACTGTTAGATTAATTTTACCAAGGCCATTCTCCAAATTAATCCATTGATGATTGTAAAGTCTAAAGTTTGCAGCAGAATTTATTCCTAAATGAACTGGTAGCTTGAAAGAATCCAAGTAAATGTCATTACCAGAGCGAATACTTTCTATCACTGATTTCATGTTTGGATCCCTCAATGCAACTTCTTGTTGCCAAGCCTCAGATGGTAAAAGTGCCTGGGGTATCCTCAAGTAGATATCAAATTTAAGATATGGAAGCATTCTTGTAACATCAAAACTAGAGATTTTATTGAAAACAGGTTTTGAAATAGTACCTGTATCCGGTAATACAGTAGCGATGGTATTGTCAAATTCTACAGTCATGTATATTAATGGATAATCCTCATGACCAGGAACTCTAATCATGGATGGAATAAAAGTAGAGGATAATGCGCTAGATATAAGTCTCTCTTCTGAATTAAGTTGATTCGCCAGATGCACTTGTGATAGCTGTGTAATTAACATTTCCATTTCTTCACACATATTAGTTTCATTGCTACTTGTCTGCTGTGGTGGTAAAGAAGTGTATAGAAGCTTATTCAGTATGTTCTGGTCGGCCGTGATCGGTACTGGCATGGTGAAATCACTTCCAGAATATACTTTCACAGTCAACACACCTGAACTAGTTTCTTCCTCTTCTACTGTTGCGGATCTACTGAAAAAGTGACTTTTCATAGTCTCAGTCAACTCAGACCCGTTACTATACTCTCTGCCATCCTCCATACTCATATCAAAATCAGTAGGAAAGTTCTTCTTATGGTCGCTATTGGTACCAAGAAATGGAGGTATCAAATTCTCCTTGTGTGTCTTAATCCATGAACTTACATCGAACTTACCAACAATATCAGTACTAGATTCCCTACCATATGAGGAAAAAGAAGAATCCTGAGAGACTCTAACTGGGGCCACTGAGGCAGACCCATTAGCTGCAGTGACAGTATCTCTACGATCTGTAGATGGTCTACTAAAAATCGACTCTGCAATATTAGTATCATTACTGTTCAGAGAGCTATGAGACGAGCTCAGTATCATCTTCTTATTATCATTTTTCCTGCCAAATTTGAATTTGTGCTTCCAACCATGCATTTTTTTTTTTGTGTGTTGGTTGTATTGTGAGCTCCTGAGCGATATCTATTTTTTGAGCAAAGAACTTTAGTTATTGTCTTTTATTTATTTCTGGCTGAAGTTTATTAATAATTTTTTTTGCTTTCTCTTTGTATATTATTGTGTTCCTGGAAAAGGGGAATTAAAAAAAAAGTAATTTTCTTTTTTATTATGCTTTAATAGCAGGGAAGTAAATCAAATAGAAGTTCTCTTTTTATCAACAAAAAAACTTGTAAGGGGAATTTCTATCTATGTGAGTTTATGTCTATTCCCATGTTACTCCTCATCCATTGAAGCTTTAAAAGAAATAAGATTAACGGCTATAGCTTATAAGATAGAAAAAGCTCTATTGCACGTAATAGAAATTAAAAATATTTGTATTTGGTTGTTTTCTTTTTTTATAAGGAAATATGCTTGAAAATAGGGATTTCTGTCTCGAGACTCCCCATGCAGAGAAAACCCAGCAGAAAAGCCAGCAAAATCCAAAAGAAAAAAAAAAAAGTAGGAAAACAATAACAAAGAGAGAGAAAAAATTAATAAAAAAAAAAAAAACGCTAATTCCCGATACACGTTTTTTGGTTACCCAGCTTCCTTGTTTGGGAAACCCAGGGTAGTATAAACAGATTGCTCCGTGCTACGTAATTTTCTTCGATTCTTTCATAAACCAACTCCAAAAAAATATAAAATAACGATGAAAAATATTCTCTCATTCGGGTTAGTAAATTCTCTTCTTTTATTTTTTTCTTGTCAGGAATGCGGTGTATTGGTGTTAATGCAATTTGAGTATGTAATGTCTGGATGTTTAAAATGACGACATTTTGATTATTTTATTTTTTTTTGTATGGGAAAGGAGAATAAAGGGTGGGCAGACGTGACTTTTGGCAAAGGGGCCAAGGGGGGAAGGGAGAGATTGAGATGGTGATTTATTCACATGACTTACGTAACTGATGCCTATGATTATACTCTTTGATACGTAAAAAGAAGAATCACAATATTATTTTAAGTTTTTTTATTACTATATCATATTTTTTATATACTTTTATATATTTATATATATATCTTAGTCATAGAATTTGAAGAGCAAAAGAAAAGTCTAGGTACGGACAGTTGGCTCGTCAGTACCGATTAGTTCCTTGAATTGCAAGAAAGAGGTGACGGTCTTGATGCTGTCCTTCAAGTACTCATCGGCACCCAAGTGGTACTTGGACTTGTCGTCTGTGTACTGTTCGATGTACAGTCTGATTGTGGCACCGGCAGAACCAGTACCTGACAATCTAAGCACGAATCTGACACCGTTGGATAGCTTGACGAATAGACCTTGGTGTGCGGAGACGGAACCGTCCAAGTCGGTGTAGGAGAAGTCACCACAGTCTGTGACAGTTAGGGACTTGTCACCTGGGAACTCGGCACCCTTGGACTTAGGGTCATTGGCGAACTTATCTAGCAAGTCAACCACCTTGTTTGCTTTTTCAGTGGTAATACCTTCGTAATCGTAACGGGTGAAGAATGTACGGCCGTATTTGTTCCAGAATTCTTCTTGGATAGTCTTGATGGAGGCTTCTTTGTCAGGGTTGTGCTTGTTATATAGAGCCAAGATGTTCAACCAAGCACAGATAGCCCAGACACCATCCTTTTCTCTGATGTGGTTAGAACCAGTACCGAAACTCTCTTCACCACAGATGGACAACTTCTTAGCATCGAACAAAGCACAGAAGAACTTCCAACCTGTTGGGACCTCGTAACATTCAAGACCTTGAGCCTTGGCAACACGGTCAATGGCACCGGAGGTTGGGAAAGAACGTGCTAGACCGTAGATACCTTGCTTAGCGAAGTATGGGATTTCTTTAGCGTACTCAGCGATGATAGCCACGGAGTCACCTGGAGACACGAATGCTGGACCAGCACCGTAGATCATGTTTCTGTCACCGTCACCATCGGAGGCGGCACCGAACTCGATTTTTTCGCGGTCGACTCTTTCGACAAGAGTGTGGGCATAGGTTAGGTTAGGGTCAGGGTGTAGGCCACCGAAATCTGGCTGTGGGTGCCAGTTTTGTAATACTTCGTCAGCTGGCAAACCAAACTCGTCAACGAAGATGGCCTTACCGTAAGGACCAGTGATACCGTTTAGGGAGTCAAACAACAACTTCCAGTTCTTTGTTTCTCTTTGTTTGTGGATGAATTGCTTGATCAAATCGAAGTCGAAGATCTCCTTCATGAACTTGACATATGCCTCGGTAGTATCGATGATATCCACGGACAAAGGACCGTACTTCTGGTCCTTACCAATTTTACTGAAATCGATCTCAGGGAAATCCTTGATGATCTTGTAGTGGGTCAATTGCTTGGAGACTTCCCACATCTTGTTAGTGACTGGCTCTGGAGCTGGACCACCGTTGGCCAAGTTGTACTTGATACCCAAATCGTTCTCTGGACCACCTGGGTTGTGAGATGCAGTCAAGATAATACCACCGGTACACTTGGTCTCGTAGGTTCTTATGATATGGGAGATGGCAGGAGTAGACATCAGCCCGTTATGGCCAATGACCAACTTGGCCACACCGTTAGCAGCACCAATGGCAGCAATCTTCTGCATGATGACATCGTTATAGTAACGACCGTCACCACCTACCACCAAGACAGCATCCTTAGAACCTTCTGGAATGGAATCCATAATAGCCTGGATGAAATTCTCAGTATAGTTAGGTTCATTCATAAAGACCTTGGTCTTCTTTCTTAGACCAGAAGTACCAGGCTTCTGGTCTTGATAAGGTTTGGTAGGTACACTTTCAACTTGCATTGTTATAGTAATTTATTTCTTTTGTTTAAGAATATTGGTCTTTAGTCAATTGCAGTAAAAGAATATAAAAAAATCTTTTTGTTTTTATATTTTATTATTTTTTTTCTTTCTATTTTGTTAAAAAGGTACTACTCTTCTGTCCTATTTATATTAAACAATGGATAGAGAGTAAGGGGGTGGAGAGGCGATAGTTTTAGGATAGTCACCTTGTTCTCCCCCCCTTACAGATCAATTATAATTAAAAGTGGGGTCTTGGTACAATTCAATTCAATTCCCTTTGTTGAATTTGCTTACAGAAAGTTGTTCCTCATAGCGAGCAGCAAGGTGCGCGTGACAGTAACAAGCTACACACAGCAAACACACACACAGAATAGCGAGCTTGTACCAACGAAAAAACAGCAGCAGCAGCAGTAGAAAAATAGGCAACACAGGGCCATCCCCCCCTTGAGATTAAGGGGGGAGGTCAAAGTGAAAATCCGTCTCTCAACACTCCCTTTCCCTTCACAGTGAACAGCACGTACAAATTACCTCCTCCCTCCCCCCCACCTGTTTTTTATTCTCACGACGTGTGGAGGGGCATCTGCATTTCTCGAAAAAAAAAACAAAAATAAAAAAAAAAATTTTGAAAACTTTTACGTATACGATGATAGTGCATGTGAAAAAGTGGAAAGTCTTCGATAAAAAGACTTTTCTATATACTAACTTACAAATCACTGATTCATTTGAAAGGAGGGAAAGGTACAACAATAAAAAGATTATGACTGTGGGTATTAGTTTTCGGGCTGTCCCTGGGTATTTTGCAGGGTTTGAGAGTGAAGATAGTGGTCCTGTTGATTCTCTCGAGGTAGATCATTTGAAGATACTGCGCGAGCTGTCGCTGCCTCAGGACACGGAGACTCGTCAGTACAAGTTGTTTGTTATTGGCAGACACGGACAAGGGTACCACAATGCCGCGATAGAAAGGTATGGACAAGAAGAGTGGGATCGGTACTGGTCTAAGCTGGACGGTGATGAGTACGGAAACTGGGTTGACTCTAGGTTGACTCCGCTTGGAAAGAAACAAGTCAGTGACACCGGTGTGCAACATTTGGTGCCGCTAACCACAGATTTGCACTGTATGCCGGACAAGTTTTTCTGTTCTCCAATGAGAAGATGTCTCGAGACCCTGGCTGAGTCGTGGAAGCATGTTTTTGCCAGTCATGGGAAGGGGAAACAGATTGACGTCAGTATCATTGAGAATTTAAGAGAAACGTTGGGTGAGCACCCTTGTGATAGACGCGTGCCTCACACAGAGACAGTGGAAGAGTACCAGAACTATAAATACAAGGATATAGACACCACTATCACGTGGCTATACGATGAAAACTACCCAGAAGAAGACCAACTATGGCAAGTGGACCACAGGGAAACAGACGACGAGATCGATGTACGTATTAATGCAGGGCTCGTGGAGATGTTCAAACAGGTACAACCTCACGAGAGATTCATCTCTTTGACATGCCACTCAGGTGTCATCCAAAGCGTGCTAAGAAACTTGGACCACCCGGCCATCAAGAATTTACAGACAGGCAAACTCGTGTACACCGTAGTAGAGATCGAGAGAAGTGTTTAGAGATACCACTTAGAATGTATAGAGACAGATCTGTTGTAGATGACACATTTTTCCTTTTATAGTGTAAATCAATTTATATGACGTAATTCTTTCTTTTTTTTTTTGCTCTTATAAAAATATCGCAATATTTTCTGTGCATTTGCTGCAGGTCTTTCTGTGCGAGGGAAGATGTGAGCGAGTTACGGAGCCGAGGTTTTCACAAGCCCAGGGCACTTCTCATCCCAAAACTCCCTTTTTTTAATTATTAATGCAATGAGAAGATAGTAATAAGTTGTTCATTTTTTTTGTAACATAACTGATATTGTCTTTATTTAATCAGTAATAACTTTTACCATTAGCAATTGACAATAATAAAATATTATTCCTGACACTTAGGTATACTGTGATATAAAATCTATAGTATTGCAAAAAAGAGAAGTAAAATAGGAGAAGGGCTTTGAATAAACGATGGCCATTATCAAAAGAGGGGCCAGGAATAAGACACAAGCACCTGCTAAAAGAGGAGGAGCTAAAATCAAGAAAGCTACCTATGATTCGTCCAAGAAGAAAGAGATTGGTGTTTCTGATCTGACACTTTTATCTAAAATTTCCGATGACTCGATCAATGATAACTTGAAAAGGAGGTTTGAACATGGTATCATTTATACCTATATTGGATATGTGCTGATTAGTGTTAACCCCTTTAGAGACCTTGGGATATACACTGATGAAGTCATGCAATCTTATCAGGGGAAAAATAGACTTGAGGCGCCTCCACATGTATTTGCCATCGCTGAGTCAATGTACTATAATTTAAAATCGTACAATGAAAACCAATGTGTTATCATCTCTGGTGAGTCTGGTGCAGGTAAGACTGAGGCTGCTAAGCGTATCATGCAATATATAGCTGCTACCTCTTCCACGCACTCTGAATCAATTGGTAAAATTAAGGATATGGTGCTGGCTACAAACCCACTTCTTGAAGCGTTTGGATGTGCCAAAACGCTGAGAAATAATAACTCTTCAAGACATGGTAAATATCTAGAAATCAAATTCAACGCACAATTTGAACCTTGTGCAGGTAATATTACAAACTATTTGCTGGAGAAGCAAAGAGTTGTTGGTCAGATTAAGAACGAGAGAAATTTCCATATTTTCTATCAACTTACAAAAGGTGCTACAGATGAATACAGACAACTTTTCGGTATACAAGCACCAGAGCAGTACATCTACACATCTGCATCGCAATGTACGTCAGTGGAAAATATGGATGACGTGAAAGAGTTCCAGGAGACTCTAAAGGCAATGAATATCATCGGATTATCAAAAGAGGAACAGGATCAGATATTTAGAATGTTAGCCGCAATTTTATGGATTGGTAATATCTCATTTATTGAAGATGAACAAGGTAATGCTCAAATCAGGGATACTTCGGTAACAACATTTATTGCATACTTGTTACAAGTGCAAGAGGAACTCTTGATTAAATCATTAGTTGAAAGAATTATTGAGACAGGACACGGTGCAAAACGAGGGTCTACATATCATTCACCATTAAACATTGTTCAAGCCACTGCCGTTAGGGATGCTTTAGCGAAGGCTATTTACAATAACCTTTTTGAATGGATCGTCGATAGGGTAAATATATCTCTTCAAGCATTTCCTGGTGCTGATAAATCCATTGGTATCCTGGATATATATGGTTTCGAAATTTTTGAACATAATTCTTTTGAGCAGATTTGTATTAATTACGTTAATGAGAAACTTCAGCAAATTTTTATTCAGTTAACATTAAAAAGTGAGCAAGATACCTATCAAAAGGAACAAATTCAATGGACACCAATTAAGTACTTTGATAATAAAGTTGTGTGTGATTTAATTGAGGCTAAGAGACCACCAGGTATTTTTGCAGCAATGAATGATGCAATTGCTACTGCACATGCCGACTCGGATGCTGCCGATCAGGCATTTGCACAAAGACTTAATCTCTTCAGCTCTAATCCTCATTTTGAATTAAGACAAAATAAATTTGTTATCAAGCACTACGCAGGTGATGTAACATACGATGTCCTTGGAATTACCGACAAGAACAAAGATCAATTACAAAAGGACTTAGTTGAACTCTTAACCACAACGAGTAACACTTTTGTTCAAACAATATTCCCAACTCAAGTGGATAAAGATTCAAGAAGAAAACCTCCTACATCGGGGGATAAAATTATCAAGAGTGCCAATGAATTAGTAGAAACTTTATCTAAAGCACAGCCTTCATACATTAGAACAATCAAACCTAATCAAACAAAGTCACCTAATGATTATGATAATCATCAAGTACTTCATCAGGTTAAGTACTTGGGTTTGAAAGAAAATGTGAGAATTAGACGTGCAGGTTTTGCTTATAGACAGACATTCGATAAGTTTGTAGAGAGATTTTATTTACTATCTCCAGAATGTTCCTACGCTGGTGATTACATTTGGGACGGTGAAACATTGGACGCTGTCAAAATGATTCTACGGGATGCATCCATACCACAAAGTGAATACCAAGTTGGTGTAACGCAGGTTTTTGTCAAACAACCAGAAACCTTGTTTGCTCTTGAAAATATGAGAGATAAATATTGGTACAATATGGCTGCAAGAATTCAAAGAGGTATTAGAAGATACTTACAGAAGAGAATTGATGCAGCTATTAAGATTCAAAATGCCTTCAGAGGAAAGAGTGGTGTTGGTAGCTTTAGAAATGATGAGTTACGTAATGCTGGTGATAAGGTTTATGGTGGTAAGAAGGAAAGAAGAAATATGTCCTTGCTAGGTTTTAGGGGATTTTACGGTGATTACCTTTCCTGTAATGAAAATAAAACTAGGGGTGCATTCATAAAGAGACAGGCAGGTGTTACGGAACATGTTATATTCTCGTTTCATGGCAGTGCAATACACTCTATCACTGGTAAGAGATTGAGGAAAACTTTTATTTTAACGGCTACAGATCTGTGGATTATAGGCCATACCAAGACACGTAATGCAATGAAATATATCACCGATTATAGAATCGATGTGCATAATATTCGGTCAATTAGTGTCACCAACCTACAAGATGATTGGCTGGCCATTAACCTCGCAAATACCCCAAAACCCGATCCTTTGATCAATTTGAAGTTCAAGACTGAGTTAATAACCCACATCAAACAGCTAAATTCGAAACTCAGTATACGTGTAGGAAATGGAATAGAATATCAAAAGGTTCCTAAGAAAATGTTTGTTGTTAAAGCTCAGGTTAGCGATACCGCACCAAAATACAGTGATTTGTATAGAGGAGGTGTTATTTTAGTTCGTCGTGGTAACCCACCGGACTCGACAGCTAGTAACAGACCTGATTTCGATTCTGGTAATTTGGTGGAAATTGATATGAAGGTTAAGAAAAGTAAAACTAAGGTTGCTACTAAAAGAACTCCGCAGGCATTACCAGGGGCATCCTTAGCTGCTGTGGCCGCACAAGCTGCATATCATCCAAATGGCTATAGGCCACCAGCTAGAACGCAATCAACAAAGAAAGAGACAACTTTCACCCCAAAGTCTCCTACCAAGACAGTTAGGAAGTCGTCTACCAGTGCCACTAATACTCCGAAAACAGCAACCAATATTCCTAAGGTACCAAAGGCAAAGAATACTTTTATTGATAGCAAGCCTGATTTTGGAAGTGGTAGTATTGCTGCAGCAAGTACTTCTATTCCTGCATCAAATGGTATGGATAATTCATCAAAACAATCACAAGTGCCTGCAGCACCCCCAGCTCCCCCTATGCCATCTTCCTTTGGCTCAAAACCTGATGACAGGTATGAAGCTGCATATGATTTCCCAGGCTCTGGAAATTCATCAGAACTACCATTAAAGAAAGGTGATGTGGTTCATATTACGAAAAATGAACCAAGCGGTTGGTCTCTGGCAAAAACTCTGGATGGAAGCCGTGAGGGTTGGGTACCAACATCTTACATTGTGAAATATTCTGGGTCACAACCTACACAAGCAACACCTGCCGTAACTGCAGATGCTACAGCTCC
Source organism: Nakaseomyces kungkrabaensis (assembly GCA_030556385.1). Classification (NCBI taxonomy): domain Eukaryota; kingdom Fungi; phylum Ascomycota; class Saccharomycetes; order Saccharomycetales; family Saccharomycetaceae; genus Nakaseomyces; species Nakaseomyces kungkrabaensis. The sequence goes on along the minus strand of JAKTPY010000039.1, from coordinate 83,726 downwards.
TGTACAGGCACAGGCACAGGCACAAGATGCAGCACAAGTTTCCGCGACTCATATAGCTCAGGCTAGTCTTGGTGAAAACTTAGCCTCAGTTCTTGCAGCTAGAGCAAACAAACTACGTTCAGAGAGTGATGAAGAAGAAGCAGGAAATGATGAAGATGATGACTGGTGATTTGTCTCTTTTTTTTGTATAGTAGAATGATGTTTATTTTTTATAATCTTTTGTTTTTCTCCAAATATTAGTATGAATGTATGAAATGATAATGTGAATGTATTAATCGAAAATATTATGCCTTCCACTAATACACGTCTTGAGGCAGGGTTCGTGTCCATTGTTAGATCCTTTTTTAGGTTCAAATGGACCCTGATCTTAGAAACACCCGTACAAAAAATTGAAGATCATTTTGTTTCTTTATTTTTTTTTCAGTTCTGCAGTTTCTTGATCGAGCCGCATTTTTTTTTTTTTTTTTGTTCTTCACAAAATAATTTTCATTTCAATTTTATTGCCAAGGGAAATCGATTTGTTTACAATACTGTTTATATTTATTTTTTTTTTTGCAACGAGTATTTTTCACATATTTGTGTTTATATTGCCATATTACGGATATTTTTTACTTTTATTTGTGAATTGTTTGAAGTTTATTATTTGGTTCTTTTCAGATTTTGATCATAAACAAAGCAGCGTGCACGGAAGAGAAACTCTATAATATGTCTGAACAAGGAGAAAATTTTATTGAAGCCACTACTGGAGTTGTTGAGTCTATGGACAAAGTGGCGAAGATATTTTCTGCCTATCTGTCGTCATATATCCATGTATTGAATAAGTACATCAACAACTTGCGTAGAGTGACAAGTTTGAAGAATGAGAGGTCCGTGATGATAAAGTATGTCAAGAAGCTTCGGTTTTATAATGACACGTTGTTAAGCACGGATATGCGTATGTTACAGGCCAATTATGCTGGAGAGGCCCCAGACTTGGCTGAAAACATCGAGACATTCATCGGATACATGGTGAAAGTGGTAGAGACCATTGACCTGTTAAACTATTTCCTGACACAGCCAATGCAGAAGGAGGTCATAGCGAAGACACTGAACTACGACCTGGGGTTCCCTAATGAGGTAGTTCCCATTATCGAGGATACATACAACTATTTCGTCAAATTCACGCAGTGGGCTGCGGAATCTCTATCGATAGACAACCCTTTCTTGGCCATTGAGATAGTAGAGTTCACTTTACGTTGTGCCGAGGAAGACAACGAAGGTTTTGAAGACACAGACAATATATTCTTGCAGGAGGTCATACCTGTAACATCTTCGGAAGAATACGAACAAGTGGCTTCCCAATGGAGCGATGTCCTCGCAGAAAAACTAGACGCATTAAACATAGAGTTCGAAAAGATAACTGACAACTGGCATAAACTATACAATAAATCAAAGAATTAAAATGCATATTTATAAGTACTCAATAATTTATTTACTTGTCTGTAATATTTCATTATAATAGAAACCATAATACCAATAATAACAATGCATATAATATACTACGAATTATAAACGTGGCAGTATATAGAAATAGTGATCAACAATGACTGTGTAAAAAAAGTTGGCAGACGGAGATTCTGTCCTGACAGAGAAAGAGAGAGAGAGAGAGACGTTTCTACGCCAGTTTCTGAGAATAATCATCTCTTTTTTTGTGGAGACACTCAGAGTCAGGTAAAGACCCTGAAATGAGAGAAATTAAGGTAACTCAATTAGCAGGTGGGGTAGAAATGGAGATAGAGAGAGGATGTGGAGAAGGAGGAAAGATCTCCATTATGAATCATCTCCATTCTTGCAGAAGAGTCATATATTAAGAGCCGGGTCTTCTAAGTGAACTGTATAAAAGAAAGAGGTGTTCATTTATTTTACACACGGAGGGACTTAGTACAGCATACGAAAACAAATGATCTATAGACTTCGGGTGACTCGTGTTCTGAGGCGGTTTAGTACGTCATCATCGCAGATCTTGAGATCTGATCCGGTGAAGGAGACTAAGAGGGTTATGATGCGGTTTAGTACTTCATCATCGCAAATTTTGAGATCTGATCCGGTGAAGGAGAGGACTAAGAGAGTTTTGATGCGGGTAGTCGGTGTGTCTGCACTTGGGTTTGGCTTGTGGTGGTTTTATTGGCCGCATCACACTTTCCCCAGCAGTGTTGCTGCGATCTTAAGGAACGGATTGTGGTCAGAGACCAGTAAGTATGGGAAGAACTACAAGAGAGGTTTGAAGTTCTATATGGAAGCATTGGAAGAGTGTAAGCGTGTGGGGGTAAGTACGCTATCCGATGAGTATACAGGAATAGAGATTAAAGTTGCAGAGATGTATGAAAATTTGGAGGATCTAGATGCTGCCTGTGCGGTTTATGATGAGATTATGCAGAGGTATCAGTCTTTCTTGCTGTCAAATGATAACTACGATATGCACAAGGTGACTAATTACATTAAGCGGGATCTAAGCGTCTTAATCAAATATTTGAAGCACAGAGATGACAAGTACGTGGGCAAGAATATGTTGTTGCACCATTTGGGGACGATACAAAAAGTGATATATAGTAGATATCCTGAAGTGGCAGAGTTCCTTAGAGAACAGCAGAAAGTATTGGATACAGTGGTGAGAACCATTCCCGAGAGTGAGTCACCATTTGGTGGTAATCTGGATCTTTTTGAAAATTCAAAGCATTTCGATAATAATAAGGATCACATACTCAATGGTGTTCATTTGGAAGAAGTTGTATCTCCTTTCCAAGACGAGCTGTTTACCGCACTAGACCTTTTCACTGAGTACTGCTTAAAGTCTAATGACATTGCCACTGCGTTAAGAAACCAATTGATGACTGTTCAGTTTATGGCTTTGGCCAAAGTCAAGAAATCGCAAATTCTTTTTTCACAGGCCAATCTAGGTTCTATCCTATACCTACAAGCTGAGAAAATTGAGGGTGTCTTATATAAGTTGGGGAAACAAAAGGAAGAACAGATGCAACAGCAACAGTTGCAGAAAACTTCCGATTTTGAATCGGTGGGACTTGATGATAACATAGACGAAGATGTAAGCGCTAATTCCAATGGAAAGGACAGTAACTACTATATGAACCTCTTGAAATTTAATCATGATAGATATGTGAAATTGTCACTGCAATGTTTTGAAGAGGTTGTAAATAATGCAGAGGGTACAGAAAATTTCGAGGAGATCATTGATCCGCTTTCTTTAAAGGCTGCTGCATTAGCCGTATACGGGATTGGAGTCTGGAACATTCATGAAGGTAACTTAAAAAAGGCAAGAAAATTATTGAAAGAGGCGGTCAAACTTTCAAAGGAAACGTCTTTTGATTCGTTATTAAATGAATCTGAGAAGGAACTTAGAAAAGTTCGAAAAATGATAAAGACAAAAAAGGTTGTAACTCCTTTACATGAACAGGAGTTTTCATAAAAAAAAGCATAAGACCAAAACAAGAACAGAATAATATTCTTTTAGCTAATATTTTGACGTTACCAATTTTTTTCATTTTATTATGTATTTGGGTGTTTTTCATCATTTTTGTTATTCTTTTGATTTTATTTTCAACATTCGTTAGTTTGGGGAACCTGATAAAATTTTGTACTATTTTTATTAGCATAAAATGAACTTATATATATATTCATATACCAATATTCAAAATCAGATTTTTAAATAGCAGATATTATTTTTAATATTTTGAAAGTGAAAAATGACGTATTAATTTTTTTTGTCATTTTCCACCAAGCGGATTTAGCGAAATCTCAAAGCATGGTGAGACTGTCATACAAAAAATATTGAATGCTTACAAAAGTATTAGTCGTGGGTCCAGAACTTGTCAAAATTAGAGTCGAATCCACAACATAAATACAACAAATTAATATTTAGATAGGCTAGAACTAGAAAGGAACTCTCGTTAATATATATCTCACTAAGAGAAACTTAATTAGAGAAAGATGTTAATGTTTCGAAATACAAGAACTCTTCAGAGAGGTTTTACTAGAATACCGAGAACATTCTTTGTTGGGAAACGTAATATTTTACAGAGGTCATATGCCAGTATCGCCAATGAAGAAAGAGAATTAGAACGGTTATTTGATGACTCAAGCTATTGGAAAAAACTAAGTGCCAGGCGAACAAGTAAAGATTCAGAGACAACTGGTTTGTTTAAGAATCCCTACCTAGCTTCAACAGATGGTCTAAAGCAGTTCAGTACTGATTCATTGCACAAGGCTCAGGAACTAGTAGAAATACTGAGGAATAGTGAAAATGAAACTGAAAAAATGAATTATATTATGAATCTTGATAGATTAAGTGATACGTTGTGCCGAGTTATAGACCTTTGTGAGTTTCTCAGATCAACACATCCAGACCAAGATTTTGTTGAAACCGCACAGGCTTGTCATGAAGAGATGTTTGAGTTCATGAATGTCTTGAATACAGATGTTACTTTATGCAATAAATTAAAGACTGTTTTGGAGGACCAAAATATCACCTCAAAGTTGAGTGATGAGGAGCGTAAAGTCGGTGAAATTCTACTAGATGACTTCGAAAAATCCGGCATTTACATGAAAGCTGGGATTAGGGACAAGTTCATTGATTTATCCCAACAGATTAGTGTTGTTGGTCAGGATTTTATCAACAATACTGACTTTGTTGCTAAGGATGTTATCAAGATTAGATGCAATGAGCTTGACAAGAGCGGCTTGAGTAAATTAATAATTAATAGTCTTAATCGGGATATTACTGGAAAATACTACAAAATTCCAACTTCAGGCTACACACCAATTCAAATTTTAAGATCTTGTCCTGACGAAGATATCAGGAAAGAAATTTGGACCGCTTTACATAATTGTCCTGCAAGCCAGATAAACAGATTAAATCAACTTATTAAACTCAGGGCAGTTTTATCTAAACTTCTGGGCAGACAAAGCTATTCTGAGTACCAGTTAGATAATAAGATGGCAGGTTCTCCTGAAAACGTCAATAATTTTATCAACACTTTAATGAATGTTACCAAACCTTTGGCTGCAAAAGAACTTGAGTTTATTGCTCGTGATAAGCTAAATGCTCCAGATACAAGAAATATGTGTGAATCGGAAATATTATCATTAGTCAGACCTTGGGATAAGAATTTCTTCACATATAAATTTGGAACAGAAAATGAAGAAGCTTTACTACGTGATGAACAGCTGAGATCTTATTTTACACTAGGAAATGTAATTAATGGTCTTTCTGACCTTTTCCAATCAATTTATGGAATCAAACTACAACCAGCAGCAGCAGCTCCTGGTGAGACATGGTCACCTGATGTTAGAAGGTTAGATGTCATTAGTGAGAAAGAGGGAATTATAGGTGTTATATATTGTGACTTATTTGAAAGGCCTGGAAAGATCTCCAATCCTGCACATTTTACTGTTTGTTGCTCGAGACAAATTTACCCAAATGAAACAGAATTATCAACAATTCAAACCGGTAAGAATGCCGATGGAACAATCTTCCAATTACCCGTAATTTCATTGGTTTGTAACTTTTCTCCTGTTTTGTTACCAAATAGTAAACGTGTTTGTCTGCTTCATATAAGTGAGATAGAGACACTATTCCATGAAATGGGTCATGCAATGCATTCCATGTTGGGTAGGACGCGCTTGCAAAACATTAGTGGTACTCGTTGTGCAACTGATTTTGTTGAACTGCCTAGTATTTTGATGGAACATTTTGCCAGAGATATTAGAGTTTTGGGAAAGATCAGCAAACATTATGAAACCGGTGAAGCTGCTCCTGAATCTCTTCTGAAGGAGTACGTACAAAAGACAAAGTTTCTGCAGCACTGCGAGACCTACTCTCAAGCCAAAATGGCTATGTTAGATCAAAAATTACACAGCTCTTTTAATACCTCTGATATCGACAAAATCGACTCTGTAATCATTTACCAAAATCTAGAAAGGGAGTTACAAGTTTTGGTTGATGATGAGAGTAATTGGTGTGGGAGATTTGGCCATTTATTCGGATATGGTGCAACCTACTACAGTTACTTATTCGATAGGGCAATTGCTGCCAAAGTTTGGGATAGTTTGTTTAAGAATGATCCATATAGCAGACAAGGAGGTGAAAAATTTAAAGAGAGTGTTTTAAGATGGGGTGGACTAAGAAATCCTTGGTCATGTATTGCCGAAGTTTTTGATAAACCAGAACTTGCAAAAGGTGGTGTGGACGCAATGGCATATATTGGTGAAGCTGATGACTTATGATTTTCCAAACCTCCTAAAACATCCATGCAACCGTTACTCATGTATATAAAACCCACCCTTAATCAGTAAGGAATACATAATATATTCAATCCAAGGGACATCGACACTTTCCAATAACGATTGATCTACTTCAGTTGTTTCAATAATATATAGAATAATATAAACAGCCTTTAGATCATTGTTACCATAGTAACTCAAAACGTTTCTAAAATACTATTATCAAATTATTTTTTTCTGAATATTATATTATACAACCGTTGAGTACTTAAAACCTTACTCTATATAAATGCGTTATAGCTTAGAAATGATATTCTAATTAAAATTGACCTGTAACTAAATATATAAATAAAAAGATGAGATTAAAAAATCAGTATCTTCTATTCAAACTTAGTTGGTGGTCATGACTTGCCAAACTCTGATGACGTTGTCAGTGTAACCAGCGAACAAAGTTTGACCGTCAGAAGACCAGGTCAAAGAGACAGCGTGTGGCTCAGCAGACTTGGTGTAACCAGCGAATTCTGGCTTCAAGTCTTCCAACAAACATTGTGGGTCCAAAGAGAAGATCTTGATACCAGAGGCAGTGGCAGCACACAACCAGTATCTGTTTGGAGAGAAGGACAAAGCGAAGACTTCGTCACCAGCAGACAAGGTGTACATTGGGACCTTAGCAGCAGAGTTCCACAACATGATTTCACCGTCCTTACCAGCAGAAGCGATCAAAGAACCATCTGGGGAGGCAGTAACAGTGTTAACGTTAGAGTTGTGACCGATGAAGTCAGCTTCGATCTTGAATTGGTTCAAGTTCCAGGCCTGTATTCATAGATTTTCCTTTCTAACTTTCAAACTGAGCACTTGTTTTTATTCCACAAGAGTAGAATAATCCAAGGTGAACATATTGAGTTAAAGAAAAAAAAAATTAATTGTTAGTATTCATTATTCGTGTCATAGAAAATTTTTCAACAATAGAAGTACATTTTATCCAAATACCATGGGAACCAAGCATCTGGTCGAGAGCTTGAAAAAAGTTGGATTTCAAAGATAAAAATTCATCAGAGATCTTGGTGATAATTAGTATGTCTCATTCGAAGCCTCATGGGCAACGTCCGAAGTAGCAAATATAGTTAATACATCATTTGAATATCTTTTAGTCCCAACATTATTTCATCGCATTCTTTTCCAAAAGTTTGATTCATTAGCTGTTTTCCCAATTGGTAATAAAAATAAAATTCCACTTGAAAAGTTAAAAAAAAATAATTGTTAGTTTAAAATTTTAACATACCTTAACCATCTTGTCGTTACCGGCAGAGATGACGGTAACTTGGTCAGAGTTGTCGTTGTTTGGAGCAATTCTGACTTGAGAAACCCAGTCGTTGTGACCGATCAAAGTGGCCAAACAGTCACCCTTGATAGACCAAGCCTTGATGGACTTGTCACGGGAACCGGAGATGATCATGGAAGCCTTCTTGTCGATGGCAACAGACATAACATCACCCTTGTGACCGACGAAAGTTTGGAAAGTTTCACCAGTGGCGACATCCCACAATCTCAAGGTCTTATCCCAAGAACCGGACAAAGCGTAAGCACCGTTTTCGGTCAAGGTACAGTCTTGAACGATGTGGGAGTGACCCTTGAAGGATCTAACTGGAACACCGAACTTTTGGTCATCACCAGTCAACTTCCAGGAGATCAAAGTCTTATCACGGGAAGCAGATAGCAACAAGTTTGGTTGACCAGCAGAAGTGGCCAAAGATGTAACCCAACCGTTGTGACCTTCCAAGGTACCTCTCAAAACTAGAACTTCGTTAGAAGACATTATTGTACTCGATTCTTTAATTGTGGTGTGTGTATTTTATGTTATAAAAGAACAAGAAACAAAAAAAATAAAGGAAATGAAAAGTCAATTGAAAAGAGAAAGAAAGAAAAACTCTAACTCTTATATAGAGTAAGAAAAAGCTGAAAAAAAATTTTTTTTTTTTCATGGTAATGAAAGTGAAGATTTTTTTTTCAAACACCACTGCACAGAAACCACCGTACAAACCTACCTCATCGCCTTCAAAACCTGGGAAAGTTTGCGTCCTTTTGCAAATTTTCAAAATTTTCACCAAACGTGCTGAGCTTTACTACGAGAGGTGCCCATTTCTCAGCGAAGAAACTGGTACTAAACAACTTTTTTTTCCTTCTCTTTCACCAAGTGACCGGGTAAAAACCAATAAACGTATCTCACGACACACAACGTGATATTAGGGTTTTTTTTTACTCAAAACGAAACATGGTGATGACATTTGGCCTCATTTCCCGCTGATCTCCCCCCAGTCAATTGAGGGAATGTCTAAACATGATTAGGTGTAGAATACCATGTATTCTAACTAGTTGTTGTTGTAGAACGCTGAGGAACATCTCTTGTGTTCAGGTTTTACTTCGGGTTTGAAACCTTGATGCAGGTCAATGTAGTGTTTTTGGACGGGGAGACCTAGTAGACAGTATAGTTATAGCGCTATACATACAATCAGCTTTGTTTTGATACCTCCTTTTCTTATGTTTCAAATGTTCTTGAGTACCAATTCTTATATTTTTAGTTTTTTTGTCACTTGGGTTTTTTTAATTAGCGGAAAACCGCGTTTCCCTTTTTTGAACAAAAACGCAGAAGAAAGAAAGAAAGAAAGAGAGAGGAAGAGAGAGAGGCTTTTGTTGAAAGACAAATCATTAGGGCTACTGAAAGGTTTAAAGTCTATAGAGAAGACAACTGTGTGATATAAGAAGAAATCTTGGTTCAAAGGGAAAAGACTAAATAAGTTAGAATCACAAAAAAAGTAAAAAATAAAAAATGCCACCGCTAGATAAAAGAATCAAGAAGTTCTTGAAGGACTCGGTGAGGATAGCTCCAAAGATATCTAGCAAAGGTGAGCTCTCTGAATTGAGGACCGGGTTGGTGTCTCCTTACTCACAGACAAGAAAGGATGCTATTAGGAAGACTATTCAGCAGATGACTTCAGGTAAGGATGTGTCTTCTCTGTTCCCTGATGTTTTGAAAAATATGGCTACCAACGATGTGGAACAGAAGAAATTGGTCTACTTGTACGTTATGAACTACGCTGATACACATCCTGAACTATGCATTTTGGCGGTGAACACTTTTATCCAAGATGCACAGGATCCTAATCCGTTGGTCCGTTGTATGGCTATAAGAACTATGTCGATGATTAGAGTTGAGAAGATCCTAGAATATATCGAAACACCATTGAGGAGGACTTTACAAGATGACAATCCATATGTGAGAAAAACAGCAGTGATATGTGTCGCTAAATTGTTTCAATTGAATAAGGATCTATGTATTGAGTTGGGGGTTCTTGAAGATTTAAGAAGCGCATTGGATGATTCCAACCCTATGGTTGTAGCAAATGCTACTGCAAGTCTTGTCGAGATCAACAATATGGACCCAAATGCTGTAAACTTGCCTAAGTTAATCCAATCACACCAGAAACAGTTCCTATTGGCTCTTAACGAATGCACAGAATGGGCTAGAATCACAATTCTTACTGCTCTTGCCGAGTACCCAGCACATGACGGAATTGAGGCACAGGATATCATTGATAGAGTTAGTGCTCATCTACAGCACGTTAACCCTGCTGTTATTCTAGCAACTGTGAAAGTGATAATTCAAAACCTACCTCATATATTGGCTGACAACAACTCTAAACGTGCTGTTACAATGAAGAAATTATCCACAGCTTTGGTTTCATTAATGTCAACACCACCGGAAATGCAGTACGTGGCTTTAAAGAACATCAGAATTATCCTGGAAAGGTATCCGGAATTACTAAAGAAGGAGCTAAGAATCTTCTATATAAAATTTAACGATCCACTCTACGTTAAAGTTGAGAAGATTGACATTTTAGTTAGATTGGTTGATCCATCTAACTTGAAACAATGTAATTTGTTACTATCGGAATTGAAGGAGTATTCAATGGATTTTGAACCAGAATTTGTTAGTCGTGTAATTCAAGCCCTGTCACAATTGGCCATCAAATATGCAGAGGAAAACTTCATTCAAAAGGTTGTGGATATCCTAATGGAACTAATCGAAAGACAAGAAAAACTTAAGGATGACTGTTGCTGTGCAGCTACTGATTTATTGAGACACGCTCCTACTAATGATGCAATGGCTAAGCAAGTCTGTGCGGTGTTAAATTCATGGTCTTCACCAGAAACAGAACTACATTCTGACACTGCAAAATGTAAATATGTATGGCTACTTGGTCAATACCCACAATATTTTAGCACATTAGAAGAGAAACTAACAGGTTTCATAGCCAACTTTGTTCAAGAAGAAACATCTACCCAAATGTCAATATTGATGACCACAGTTAGATTACACTCCCAACTACCAGGTAATACACTACAACAAGTCTTGGAGGCTTCTACTAAAGAAACGAGAGAACTTGATATTAGAGATATGGCTATGATGTACTGGAGATGTCTTTCCCTAGCCAATGCTGACGAATTAATTAATAGTCTATGCGCAAACCAACTACCACAAATAAATTCCACATTAGATACATTTTCTCCAGAACTGCTGGAGAAGCTATTAACACAACTGGGGAATATCAGTTCCATTTCCTTCAGACCTGAGAGCGATACTAATAGAAAAAAGAACTTTGTACAAAATGTCGTCAAGGGCAAACAAATTGAGGAGCTACAAGATATTGCCAAGAATGAATTAGCTAACAAAGCTAATGACGATGTGCTTCTAGATTTTGGCGATGACGAGGATGACGGGATGGTCGATAATGCACCATCTTCTCCTACTCAAAAGCCAAGTGCATTAAACGACTTAGATGATTTATTCGGATTTAGTTCCTCCAATAACGATATAAATAAGGTTACTGAAGGTGTTGACTCCTTAACCGTTGACAAGAAGTCATCTAACACCCAAGATCTTCTGGACCTATTCTGATATATAGATAATTACAGTATATTATTAAATTTTCAAAAGACATATCACAATAAAAAATTGATTTTTTTTCTTCTTAATTATCAGTTCATTATTCTTTGTCATTATAAGAATTGTGATATATAATTACCTTAAAGCCCGTTACAAAAGGTGAAAGCTCCAATAATATTTCTATATATATTTACATGGTAGAGCTTAGTCAATCATTACTGTTTAGTGGTTTGCTGTTTCTTAATTTGTTCCTCGAGTCTAGTAATTCTCTTTTGAACAATCTTGTCTCTCTCTGCATCTAGGTACTTCGGATCAGTCTGGTAGAATAACAAACACTCACCCATCTTGGCTTTCTGTTCATCACAAGCAGGAAAAACTCTCAGCCCATTTTGTTTGGCACAATCGGCCATAGCCTTGACAAACTCCCCACATTGTTCATACGCCATGTTTTTCAAATTGGTCCTGGCATCTTTCTCTTCCTTGGCATTTAAAACCCATAGTGGTACTCTACGTCCCTTCTGATCCACCTCACTCATTATATTAATTGCTTTCTGCTTATTTCCCTTGCTATTAGCTCGATCCAAGTCTTGAAAGACCACCCTTCCTTTTAATCATCTCTTGAATTTAAAAAATTCAAGCTTTTTCGTGAAGGGGGGGGGGGGTGATTTCCTCTCTCTCTAAGAAAAATTATTTCAATCGACAGAACAAAAAAACCAATCAAAGAATTTTCAAGGACTAAGATCAGGAACCGAGAAGAGAAGTAGATATATATATATTATAACGATGTTTGGTGCATTCCGTGGTTCACAGGTTTTACAGGGTGGTCTGTTATGGAAGATTCCATGGAGGATGTCGTCACCGCAGAAGTTCCGTCAAAGACAGAGATTGAGGGCCGTTGACGATGTAGTTGAGAATCTGACATTGGGTTTACATGTGCAGAGGTGTCAGCAGAAAGGGATGAAGTATGAGGAAGCATTTGAACAGAAAAAGAAATTCAAGCCCAGAAGTGCTGTAATGAGACTGCTGAACAAGTCCAATCACTTCCCAAAGGAGTTCCAGATGTCTTCGAAGGACAAGTACACTATCTTCGACAAGAAGTCACAAGGCTACAGAAAGGGTGTACATAAGGTACCTAAATGGACCAAACTTTCTCTCAGAAAGAACCCTCAATTTTTCTGATTATAGAAGGGCTGTATATTTTTTTTTTCCATATTTTCATGTATATATAATTCAATCATTACCTATTCCATATGTATATAGAATACCGGTAAATATACCGGGCTATATAATTTACGGATTGCCAATTGCATACATCAGATTGCAATCCAGTCAGCTAGCTCAGAATTCATCACAAGCTTTATAGCAAATCCCAAATTTTTTTATTTTTTTTTTTGTTTTTAAAAAGAGGAAGCGATGACTTTTGTTTTCCAGAATGCTTTATTATAAACTACTAGAACCAAAGCATATCAAACAAATCAAAAGAAAATACTAAATCAATTAAAGCAATGAACTCTACTAAGCAGAGGCAATATGCACACCTGGCTGAGCAATTGAAAGAGTTAGATCAAAACCTCAAAGTTACTACAAAACATTTGGACGTGATGTCTAAACAATGCAATGAGAATATAGTAGGCCAATTGGGCAAAGTACATGCCAGTTGGCTTATAGGGAGTAGTAGATGTTTTGAGGAACAAATGTTAGGTGGTCAGAAATAGTGTTTTACTATTCGTTATTGTGATGAATTATACTATGTATATTCTCGCGTTGTAATATTATTTGTAATTGTGACTATATATAATCTGTAATATATGGGAAAAAAAAAATATTTTATTATTATTAATTCAAAAAAATGCTATATTATATTTACTACATCATGTTGGGAAACTGAAATAATACTTATAACAACAAATTTTTTCTATGACTTTGGTTTTTGTTGTTCTTTACGTTTTTGTTTCCTTGCTAGTTTAACTTCAAATTCGTGACAACTAATTGCACCATCTAAAATCAATGGTTCTGGTTGTGGGTCTTCCGTAAAATACTCACATTTCAATGCTTGTGATGCTGTTAGTCTAGTAGACTGATCGTACCTTAGCAACCCTTGTGCTAATTCAAAACATTTATCAGTTTCTAATATTTCTTTATAATCTCTTTCAAATACAGCTGGATATTTATTGACTTGTTGTGGCATTACCATAAAGAACCATGGCATATCAAATATATTTGGCCATTGTTCCAATGTTGGTGATCCCATAATTTTGAATATAGCCTCTAGTTGTTCCAGCTCATTGGTCCCTTGAAACAAAGCTGACTTGTTGTATAACTCTACCAACAGACAACCACACCCCCACATGTCAACCTCAGGACCATAATTCGTTGTTCCTAGAAGCAATTCAGGTGGTCTGTACCATATTGTTATCACTCTATTCGTATAATCTCTAATGGGATTATTATTCGTGTCTATCTTTCTTGCTAGCCCGAAATCAGTGATCTTTAAGGAACCCTTGTTATCTATCAAAATATTGGAGCCCTTGATGTCACGGTGTAAAATGCTATTATCATGTAGATATTCAATACCTTGTAGTATCTGTTTGAATATATGCTTGGATTGTGCGGATGAGATTTTGATTTGCTTATTCAGAAGTAGACCACTTAGATCATTATCAGCGTATTCAAAAATCATGTATATTATTTTTTGACTTTCCACCATTATCTCTTTAATTGTTGAAACGTTAGGATGATTAAAACTTTGCAACAGCTTAATCTCTCGTATAGACGTAATAGGAAATCCTTCCCTTTCACCTTGTAATCTTAGTTTTTTCAAAGCAACCAATTTATTCGTTATAGTATTTCTTGCTTTGTAAACTTTACCGTATGTTCCCTCTCCGACTTGTAGTACTCTTTCATATATGGATTCTGTTCTATTTTTGGAAATGAATGTTATAGGAAGCTTCTTAGAGGGAGCAGTGGAAGGCTGTGGAGTTCCAGTATATGCTTGTCCATTATTGTATCTTGATATGGTGGATTTGGGACCCTTAGGTAATTCTGATAACAATCTATCCATTTTATCATTACTACTTCGTACAGATGATGTCTTATCCTTATTATTTTGCATCACCGCTCCGGGAGATTTTGCCCTCACCGGTATATCTTTAAATCTGTTTTGTGTCCTTGAATTAGTATTACTATTACTACTATTATTATGGTTATTATTTTCTACTCTATCACTTCGTCTGGAACCCGTGTCATATCTTCCTTCAAACCTAGATCTTGGCATTGATCCAGACTCCGCACCATTGAGTTTCCCCTTGTCATTACCTCTCTTATTATACCACGATCCACCTTGATACCGTGAACTATAATCTCTGCTACTCTCATCTTTAGAACCTACTCTAGCTCTCTTAGTATTGTTATTTCCAGGTTTCGAGGTTGCTCTTCTCTTGAAATGTTTTGAAGCACCACTCTCTTGATACCCATTATACGACATTTTATTACTATGTCTTTGTAATGCTAAATGTTTCTTTATTCTCTCTCTTAGTATTATTTTAGCAGATCTATAAAAACAAACTTTTTAGCTTTATTCTTCGGGAAGACACAATAAATAGTAACCAACAATTTATCTCCAATTATTGAATGCTTTTTGAAATGTATTACAGGCTACAATAACGAAGTTTCCCTCTTTTAATCAAAAGATTTATGTTAGCTAATTTTGTTTAAAATTTTTTTTTGTATGTTAATTTTTTTTTCAAAGTGCTTCCTTCTTCGCTCATCGGCATTAGAAGAAAATTATTAAGAAAACAGCATTGTTATTCATATTTATTCATAAGTAAATGGAAATTATAAGCCAAAAAAGAAGGCTTTATATAGAATATTACAGCTTTATATATTTGTTTGATATATTAAAATAGGAGTCATTTATAATGTTTGTGTAGGGGCATATTATTAAAAGCAGGGAAAAAAATAAAAGACCAGAATATAAAGAAAAAAGAGCAAAAAAAAATTAGGGAAAAGCAAAAAAAAGGAAGGAAAACCTCATGCAGAAACACAAACATCAATTTGGTGTGTTAACATTCGTCGTTGTATTACTATCGATGTGTTTTAGTTCTGTAGAAGATTCCAAGTATTCACTCAATCTTCTCTGCTTGATAGAGTTGTTGATTTCCTCAATTTTTTTCTCATTCTTGGATTCCAAAAATGGTTCTTGCTCAGAGATATCCTCAAGACTTCTACCAGTATGGGAGTATATGGAGGTAATTTTCTCTAAACCGTATTGAGCTGATGGACTAACGTTTGGTTCGTATGTTTGGGAGGGGCTCTTCTTTATATTGCTGGTTGGGATAGCAGTGATGTTACTACTGTTGACACTATTGCGTCTACTTGGAGGGTCACTGTATGGAACCTTACCTTGTAGTGGAGAAATGTTTTCGGAGGCCGCGGACACTTGCATTATTCTTCCAGGTTCAACCATGGATATGGCTGGTTGTAGCAATTCACCATTACTGAAGAATTCAATAAATCTTAGAACTTTGGCAATGACCAATGTGTCAGTGTCCTTACCCCACAACAAGTCCAAATGTTCGTGGAGATCAACCTTTACGTCAAAGACATTAGTCATTGGCAGGTTACTTCTCATGACGTTGATATCAACTAAAGAGTCAACACCACCGTAGATCAATAAGATTGGGGTCTTAATGTTAGTCTTAGTTGGGAATCTTGGAATCTTGTAAGGCCTAGTCAATGAGTTAAACATATCGTCTTGCTCCTCGAACATTTGGAATTTTTGAGCTCTCAAAATCTGGAACCAATGAACAATAGACTTGACACTTGTGGTCGAGTACAGTTTGGAGTAAGAGGCCATCTTCTGTTTTGGAGTAATATTCAATGCTTTCCAGTTAAACAAGATCTTGTTACCAAAATCAATGAAGAAGTTGAATAGCTTAGGGTGTATAGTTCTCTGCCAAACCACAGCAGAAGGCAAGATAATGTTGCGACCAAAGAACAAGTACATTAACATTGGGGACGATTTAGCCAAGGTGTCAACAATCCTGTTATGCAAACCACGAGGTGTCATTGCTGGAGCAATGGCAATGAAATGAGACACTTTTTTATTCAATTCTTCACTTATACTTAGCGCAGCAAACATCTGTGCGGACCCCTGGGAGAACCCGATACAGATAAGCTGGTCAACTTTACATCTATCCAGGACAAACTGGATAGAGTTTGGAATGTCAAAGAAGGCAAATTCGTCAATAGAGAAATCCCAGAACTCCTTGGACCTAGGCTGCTTGTACAGATGCGCAGTGGAGTACTTGTTACCTCTATTATTACCCATCCAAACGTCAAACCCCAAATCGTGCAGCACAAACGGCAAGTTCTTGTGTCTCTCCATATTACAAACCCAGACATCAGAACACATCAACAGACCGTGGTGCAGATACACTGTCTTACCATTCGCAGTGCCAGGTCTTGGAGCAATTCTGTGCAGTGTCAAAATGTAGTCATCCTCGGTACGCACAAGGTGGTCCTCCACTTCAATACCAAACATCGAGCACATATCATGGATACTTTCAGCAGTACGCAACCGCTCCTCAAAAGAGGTGTTATCAGCACTGAACGAGTAGTTAATCAGCCATTCCACCAAAGAGATTAGCGGCTGCGGTATCAACCGCAGGAAGAACGCAAACACCGTCTCCACATAAACTAAAACCACTATCACATAATCCGTGATAGTAAACCTGTTAAAAATCATTTTACTGTTGTTGTTTTGTGGCCAGAAGTAAGAAATGAAATAAAGTTATTTGGGATTTGCCCTTTTTAATTTTTAATGCAGGGGTTCACCTTTAAAGTTTTCCCTCATCGCCAGCACAGAAAAATATAGTATATACGAGGCGTATACAATGATATATTACCACATGTACACGCCATAAACACACCGTTATGCCATATAATAACAATTCCAGGCAGTAAGTTTTTTGTTATATATTAGAATTCCAATATAAATAAATAAATAAATAAGGGTTTGTAGTTTACAAGGTAACGTGATGCGGGTTAGTTAGTTTTCTTTTTTATCTTTACATGTTCCAGATGTAAGCACCGGCGACAGCGGTCAATGCCAGCACGGAGTAACCAGTTCTGTAGACACCCTTGATGGTCAGTTCCTTTGCGAAGTCCCAGATGTAGTGTCTGATGGTACTGAAGTAGTGGAATGCGAAGGTGAAGGCGAAGCCAGCCTTAACCACCTGCTGGGTCAGTGGGGAGACGTGCTTGTGGTACCAGTTAGAGACGGACTCGGTGTTGATGCTGGAGACAAACACACCGGCACCGAACAAGATGGTCAACACGTAGAAAGTACCACCCAGGATCAGATGCGTAATTCTGTGCACTGAGGACATGTACCACGTAATTTGAGGCTGGTATATAGTCAAGTGAGGGGAGATAGGTCTCACACTTCTCTGCTTGTTCAAAAGAGCCTCTTCTTGCTTAGTCATCACCGCATTTAGTCTCTTGACAGAAGAACTCAACAGTCTCTTACCGGTGATGGCCTCCACCACACTTCTCCTGGCAATACCCAGACCGCACTTATTCAAACCTAACCTAAGCATTTTTTTCTATTCTTTTCTAGTTATTCTTATTTTAATTGAGAGATACAGGAGTGAAAGAAAATACTTTACGTTACAACAAAATTGTAATCCCCTTCTTTAAATAAAGAAAAAATCGAAATCATGAGCCTAAAACCCTTCCCCTCAGAAAAAGCCCAAAGAAACAAAACAACCAATCAACATTCACCTTACTTTCTCTGTGTCTCTCTGTGTCTGTCTGTCTCTGTCTCTGTCTCTGTCTCTCGGAGTACTCCGAAAAATAATTCAAACACCTGGGTCCCGGATGAATGGATACGTTGTGAGTGACTAGTCAGGTGATCAAACAACATCATTTATATCAGAAATGTTCATGTGACAGAAAACGTATAGACATACAAACACCGTGACCACACACGTACAAAACAACATATGGGCTTATTTTCTCAATTTTTTTCTTGCTTTTTGGGATTTTTCTTGGGATAACAAAAAAAAGAGGGATTCAATAATTATTTCTATTCCCCTGGGGTGACACACACAGAAATAATATTTGTTTAAATCAAAGAGTAAAGCAACAGAACAAACAATAAAATAACTTACACAATGGCTTGGATGTCTATATTTGGTGGTGGGAGCAAAGAAAAGGATTCTCCCAAGGAGACTATAATACAGCTGAGGGAGCATAAGAACTTGTTGACCAAGAAACATGCGCATCTACTGACGCAGATCCAGTCTCAGGAGAACGAGGCCAAGAAGTTCTTGGCGAAGGGGAATAAGACTATGGCGAAGAATGCGCTGAAGAAGAAGAAGACATACGAGGCACAGGCGGAGAGGATGGACTCGCAGATCGAGTTCGTGGAACAGCAGCTGTACTCTATCGAGTCCGCAAACTTGAACCTGGAGACGATGAAGGCGATGAAGCAAGGTGCCAAGGCTATGAAATCCATTCACTCGGGTATGGATATTGATAAAGTCGATGAGACCATGGATGAGATCAGAGAGCAGATGGAGCTCGGCGAGGAGATCAGCGATGCCATCTCCAAGCCTGTGTACACCGGTGCTAATGAGATCGATGAAGACGAACTGGACGAGGAGCTGGAGATGCTCGCAGAAGAAAACGCTGCTGCTGTTAACGCAGAACCTCAACTCGTGAATAAAGAATCGAAGACACAAGAGAAGAAAATATCCATGCCTAATATACCTAACACCAAGATAAGTGAATCGAAGGATAAAGTCGAAGAGGAAGAAGAGGATGAAGATGAACGTGCATTGAGAGAATTACAAGAAGAAATGGGTCTGTGAGATTTGACAAAAACAAACTATATGAGTAAATAAATGACTAATGAAAACTTAGAAAAAAAAAAAGCAAGATTTAAATGAATACCATTTTTTTTGCCCCATTATTTGTATAATAGAACTATGAAGGAGAGAATACAAACTAATAGCAATGGTATACTTTTGTGGGAATACTGAAGGAACAAATGCATATACTATATCTGTATAGTTGATAATGATGCCGGTGTTTTTTTTTTCTTTATTTTTATTATTTTTCCCTCAATCTCTGTTCTTTCAAATAACAGCCTGAAATATATCATGCTTTGCTTTGTTTTGGAATTATATTTCTTTAGTCTCTCTCTTTTTTTTTTTTTAATTTTTTTTCTTCTGCATCTAAATTAAAGATATAAATTGTTCTTATATTTAAAGTAATCCAAGATACCTAGATGACTACACTACGAACCACTTTGGTCCTTCATTGTACATGTACATGAAAAAGTCCATAAATTATTAAACTAAACTCTTATTATATGTGTATTACCTTATTGGTCTATAATAGATGAATATAATAGGTCTTGTATTTAATCAGAACACCTTTGCATAAAAGGAAGAAAAAACCAGCCATTATGAAGTTTTTTTCTTCTTTCTTTCAACATCGTAATTGTTGAAGCAACTTCATTAAATAGGGCATACTTTCTTTTGAATTTTTGTTTTCTAATATTAATCTAGTTGACAAGAACCCACACTAAGAAGAAACAAAATATGATAAAAAATACCTTGGCAACCAGCCAACGGTTACTTTTCACTCTATCAAAATATTTTAATAATTCTCTTTGCGCACCTGTGATATTCAAATCAACCTCATCCACGTTGGCATCAATTCTCTGGATAACTTCTCCTTGTTCTTGAACCATAGAGGCCAGTTGTTGGAATAAATTACCAACTTCCTGGATTGTTGAGTCTATCATTTCGACGGCATTATTACGTTCCTGCAGATACACGTTATTGGCCTGACCCTCTTCCATCATTAACAGCATTTGTGAGTCACTTTGAGGAAGAGCCAGCTCAGAACCTTTAGTTGCATGTGAATTTATCTCTTCTTCAACTACAGACGAACTCATAAAAGGATTAGAATTATTGTATGTTGTTTCAGTGGCCAGCAAGTTAGCGTTTGCATCGACTGTATCATTGGCATTTGGATTTTTGGCTGTAGCACCATTACTTCCACTTCTTCCAGTGTTCGAGCTTATCTTCTCCCATCTATCTCTATTCGCCATCTCCATTCTTTGTCTCTCCTCCAACACATCCTTAAACCCACCAGAAATATTCCTCATCTTAGTATTCAATAGATTAACCACGTTCTTAGAGTGTTGGGTAGCCACCTCTGGAGTCGCATCCACAGCACCTCCCTTCTGTTGCCTTTGTAACTTACTCAGATCCACCAGACTCTGTTCTATAGCATAAATCTTACGTTTAATTAGAAACGACAATTCAGCAATTTCAACAGGGTTGTCATTCAACATAGGCTTTCTCTTCGCCAGCAGAGCCAATTTAGATAGTAGCTGAGCACTACTAGATATCTCACGCGCTATAGATGATGCTCTCTTTTGAAACTCCGATACGTTACGCTTATCTGCACCTTTATCATTTTGCTGTACCTGTCTGTTTATTTTCCTGTATGTCGCAACACTCTGTTGGAACTCAAATGTTCTATTCTTTATATTCATGGTTGTGTACTTTGCAGATTATTTTCTCGTTGTTCCTAGTCTGGGCTCTTGGAAACTCAATATCAAAATAAAGTTGTGGTCTTTCTTAAAATTTCGTGATTTTTATTTTGCACTTTCTTAAAATCGTCGGCTTGGTCGAATTTGATTTTTTTTTCGAGGCCAGCGAAGGTTTTTGAAAAAACTATGTAAATGATGGATAACCAAAACAAATTGAAATATTTATTTTTATTTGAGAAACAGTCTTGACAATTCATCGTAATAGCAATATATTAAAATAGAAACTAGACACTAATATTTAGAAACTGTCAGTAAGATATTTTATATAAAAAGAAATACAATCACAACTTGGAGCTGCCGGAGAAGTGACGGACCACCTCATCGATAGCCTTGGCGACGTACTCGACGTTGCCGGTGTTTAGACCAGCGATGGAGGCTCTACCACTAGAGACCATGTAGACTGCGTGTTGGATTTCCAATCTTTGGACCATCTCTGGGGAGAGACCAGTGAAGGAGAACATACCGCACTGTTCGACGATGTGGTCCCAGGTACCAGGGGTACCTAGCTTGACCAAATGGTCTCTTAGTGCTACCCTCATCTCCTTGATTCTCGAGGACATAGTGACCATGTCTTCGTGCCATTGGGCAGTTAGTTCTGGGGTATTTAGAATTTTGGCGACAATCTTGGCACCGTAGGCAGGAGAGTTAGAAACTTCGGATCTAATAATGCTAGAAAGTTGGGAGCTGATAGCGGTTTTGATGGATGTTAGGTCGGCATTTTGTTGTGGAAGGATCAAATGGAAACAACCAGTTCTCTCACCGTACATACCAACGTTCTTAGCGAAGGATTGGCATACTAGAATAGGAGAAACCTTGGCTAGTTTCTCAACACCTAAACGTAGTGCAAAGGCGTCTTTGTTCAAATCACCAGAGGCAAAACCTTGGTATGCAGAATCAAACAGGGCAATGTGGTCACCCTTGGCAATTGCATCCAAGATTAGAGGCCATTGCAATTCGCTTGGGTCCAAACCGGTTGGGTTATGTGCACAAGCATGCAGAACGAAAACAGATCCACTTGGAGCTTGTTCGATAGCTTTCAAGAAACCTTCTAGGTCCAGGGACTTGGTGGAGCTCTTCCAGTATGGATAAGTGGCAGTCTCTAGATTTTGGGCCTTGAAGATGGAGTTGTGGTTAGCCCAGGTTGGTTGAGACAAGTAAATCTTTCTGTCGCCAGCAAACTTGGACAAGAAATTGGCAGCAATGTGTAGAGCACCGGTACCTGACAAAGACTGTACAGAAATAACTCTGCTCTCCTTTAATGCTGGAGAATCATCGCCAAGTAAAACC
This sequence comes from Nakaseomyces kungkrabaensis, assembly GCA_030556385.1. Taxonomy (NCBI): domain Eukaryota; kingdom Fungi; phylum Ascomycota; class Saccharomycetes; order Saccharomycetales; family Saccharomycetaceae; genus Nakaseomyces; species Nakaseomyces kungkrabaensis. Next base: position 61,587 of record JAKTPY010000039.1, on the reverse strand, counting down.
TTGGCAGCAGCAGATGTCAACTCAGGAAGACCGTTGATCCCTAAATATTCATGGTTATATGATGGGTCTTCGTGAATCAATTTCTCAGCCTTTCTAACTGATGGAAGAACCCATGGTTTACCATTATCATCACGGTAAGCACCAATACCCAAATCAACTTTAGGTGATCTAGTGTCTTGGCCGTACCTTTGCTTCACAGCGAACAAGCCATCGGCTGGAAGTTCTTCTAGATTGTTAAAAATAGTTGCAGACATCGGGGCAGTTATATTTTTTATCTTCCTATAGATATGTCTTATGTTAAGATAAAACAAAAAAACTAATTTATATGTAAAGAAGAGTTTGAAATACAAGAATGAGTCAATCATTGAAAAGAAGCTTGATGCAATGTCCCTTTCATTGGCCGGAGAGTGTGAAATTTTTTTTTTTTTCATTCTTGCACAACCGGCCGGTTCTTCGGAGGAAATCGGAGAACACATTCTGACACTTGCCCATAAGGTAGTCTATCCTTCGCTAACATTTTAATAATCTTATATGGTTGTTTGGCCGAGCGGTCTAAGGCGCCTGATTCAAGTTTAATCACTTACTACATTACAATGTAGGAGCACTCAGGTATCGTAAGATGCAAGAGTTCGAATCTCTTAGCAACCATTATTTTTTTTTTGGTTTCTAATTTTATTATGGTCGGGTAAATATTGCTTCCATTTTTGTTTATTTCAATATTTTTTTTATTTTTTAAAGAACTGGATCACATTTTGATAAATTACAAAGCTAGTTCAATTAGTACCAAAGACCTATATAAAGAACATATCAAAATTCATCCGCGTTTTGTATGCAGAAACTTAAGTTCATTACGTACTTTTTACTCTATGTACTTGCCATAAATATATCTGTGCGGATTTTTCAGCGATACGGTGCTGATGCATTTCTACAGATGGTGTATAAAGGTGATTGTGAATCTTTATGCTGGTGGCAACGGGTGCCTGTTGTAGAACGTATAATATGGTCAATTGTTGATCAATTAGAGTAAATATCAATATAAAAACTTAATATCTATAATGTACATTAATTTGATAAGATTATTATTTTTTTTTTTCTTTTTTATTTTAAATTTCAGATGGAAGTTCAACACCACCAACAGCCCAAATTTCTCTTTCGTCTTCGTATCTGTCACTGAACATGGCCTCGGCATCACCACCAGCAGCCATTCTTTCTCTTTCGACAGAGGCTAATCTCTTAGCAACACGCTTGGTGTAATCGCCAATTGATCTCAGCTGGATAGTGGTACTGGCTATGTTGGTAATGGTATCACCATTAGCAGAGACCTTCTCGAACCACTCGGTGAACATGGTCATGTTTTCGTCTTCGATCAATTCAAATAGTGCCAAATAGGCCTTTTCAGAAGCCAGTTTGATTGGAATGATAATATCTCTAACACAGGAGAACACGGAAGTAGCTAGAACATCAATGTTAGGCTTAACCGTTTCGTCATTCTTTAATCTGGCGATGGTTCTAATCACAACAAGGGCCAATCTTCTTTGATCGTTGGAGTTACTTGGAGGAGTGACAATAACTCTTGCCAATTCTTCAACTAATCTCTTGATGTCATCCTCTGGCAATGAAAAGCTTTCTGTACTGGTCATATTAGTATATGGAGACTTGGTTTCATTAATGAGCAGTAGGATCTTACCAGCAGCCATTGTTGCATTTTCAGCGAAGTAGGTGTTGGAAGATGTTAGGGCATTGATGATGAAGGTAATGTATTCACTAACTTCTCCAGATTTGAAAATATGGGTTGGAGCGTCCTTTAAGAAAGAGTTCAAGATCAATACAGCAAACTTACCAGCACTTCCTTCCAATTCCACATCCAAAACCTTTTCTCTCAAGATGTTAGCAGCTTCTGTCTCAGACAAAATCTCAGACAATGAACCGATCAATTTGGCATAAGCAACTGCCAATTTGTCGTTACTAGACAGCATTTCTTCCTCAACAAGTTTAACGATATTCTTCTTAGAGGATTCATTCAACTTGCTACCAGCCTTACCGACAACTTCCAACAATGCATTCAACATAGCAGTCTTGACACCTTCCTCAGTAGTTTGTTTAGCATTTGTGACCAATTCTATGACCAATGGGTCAACTCTTGGTTGATGTTCGATCAAAGTACCAATTGCTCTAGCAGCACGCAAACGTAGAGTTTCGTTAGTTGGATCAGAAAGAGACTTCACAAATGTTCTTTGTAATTGAGGAATGAAAGGTTTCAAAAATTGTGGAATCTTCTTGAACAGAATATTCAATGCCAACAAGATAGCAGCCTTAACGTCACTCTTAAATCTTTCACCAACAACACGAATCAATGGACCAGTGATGGCACTAACGAATGGTTTCAAGTTTGCAGCTGGGGTCTTAGAAACAACATCAGCAATTGCAATAGCAGAAACCTCTCTCTCTTCGGCAGAACCATACATTAAACCATGTAAGAAAATTGGCAACACACAGCTTGGACCTCTTGGTAAAGCAAAAGCTGCCAAGTTCTCACCTTGCTTACCAGTTCTCTGTAGAGCTTGCTTAGCTGGTTGGACAAGTTTTTCTAACATTGATTTATCTTGTTTCTTAATCAAACTTGCAAGAGCTTCAAATGTGGACTTGACAATTCTTTCATCAGAATCATCTAAACACATAATTGAATGAGATACGAAATCAGGAACATAAACATCAATATCCAAAGTGGTTTGTTCAAAGAAGCTAGGTAGGGATTCTAGGGTGACAATACGCTTTTCAATGTTATCATTCTTCACCAAGGCCAAAATTTGTTGTAGCAATGGGTGCAAACCTTCATCATCCTTGACAGAGAGAAAAACACGGTCAAGTGCAGATTTAACAGATTCCTTAGTTTGATCATCAATAGATGGAGCAATCAAAGTATCAACCAAAGAGTTAATAATGACGGACAATCTCTTGTACAAAGCCGGACCTGCAACCTCTGCCAATGAACCAAGTGCGGAAGCTCTGAAAGCATCGATTGGGGCAGCCAGTAAAGTTGGCATCAAAATTGGGAAAATTACTTCGGACTTCGTTGTCATAATATCTTGTAGACCGAGTAAAGCATACTCTGAGCCTTCTGAAGATTTTAGAGCATTTAATAGGTATGGGATAACCTCATCGACTGCAACCTTACCAACAATTTCTTGGTAAGAATCAAAGGAGGCGGCAGCAGCTTGTCTAACTGATTCATCGGAATCGACCAAGGTTTTTCTCAAAATGTTAACAATGGTATCTTGATATTCGACCAAGGTATCCATATTAGCTGATTGGATCAACTCATGCAGAGCAATACAGACACCTTCTCTAGAATCAGGGTTAGTAGCTTTCTCCAGACTAACTTCAAGAGCTTCTAGTAGTTGAGCCATAGCATTACCACCAACACGACGAACAACATCACCTAAGGTTTGGGCGGCAATGTTTCTCAATACATTAGATGGGGATGCCAGATTGGTGACGATCATATCAGTAAGAACAGGTAAGATTTCCTTAACGGTACGAGGAGTATTAGGAACAAGAGCCTTCCAAATATCAACGGTGCTTGCACGAACAATACCAGATGTATCATTTCTACAGACAAACAAGGATGACAAGACTCTGTCACGACGTTCTTGTCCAAGAACATCGACCATCTTACCAGAAAGTTCGGACATACCTTCACTTTCCTCTGAGAATTCATTTCTAGATGAAATACCAGTGACTTGGAATAATAGTTCACCAGAAAGTTGAACAGAAGATAGACGAATACGTTCATTTTCATCGAAGACACCTCTTTCCAATTCTGGTAGTAACAAATCAATGGCTTTAGTGGCATAATTTTTGACAATCAATTTACCAGCCTTCAAAGAGGTATCTCTGATATTTTCATCAACATCAGCCAAACCCGCCAAAATTGGTTGAATAATTTGGTTAATATATGGAGCAAATTGAGCACCAAAACAGATAGGTAAGAATAACAATAAAGGTATAAAACCTTCTCTGACAAAAGATCTGTAGTTAGTGGCACCAGCAAGGATGGTAGGTAGCATCTCGTCCAATTTAGATAAGCCGAGTCCACTGATAACTTCAGCCAGAGCTTGTGCAGAGCCCAGACGATCACCGGCTTTAGTTTCGTCATTCAAGGTATCTAGTAATCTTGGAATTAGATCAGGGAACTGTTCCTCACCAAGTCTTTCGACAAGAGCACCAAGAGCTCTAGCAGCAGTTGCTCTAGTATTTGGAACTGGATCAACCATTGCAATCTCAACTTCATCAATCAACTGTTGCAAGTAAGGAATCAAATCCTTAGTTTCAACCAAAATTGCCATATTACCAACAATCTTACAGGCCTTTCTCTTGGTATTAGCAGACCTATCATGCATACCACGATGAATGATATGAATGATCAAAGCCAAAGATGGACCATCGATGTAATGAACAAATTGAGTTTTAATCAAGGCATCAAGGGCTTCTTCAGTATGTTTGGTTGGATCCCCGATAGCCTGTAACAAAATTGGAACAAGTTTTTGAATTTCTGGGTTTCTAATAACTTCACCAAATCTCTTTAGCGATTCGTCAGCAGCCTTACGAACTTCTTTGTGCGAGTCGTTCAAGACACCAACAATCTGAGGAACAATGGTTGAAAGAGAGTTGGATAATTGAGTTGGATCTAGATAGGCCATATTACCCAGTAGTTCAACAGAACCTCTCTTTGTTCTCCAAGCAATTTCATCTAGATTTGAAACGGCAACAGGGATCATTTTCTTCACACCATAACCAGTAGTGTTAGCCATAATGGCTTTGGTTGCACGGGCAGTAGCATCTCTGACTTCTGGGACTGAGTCACCTAAATTCTTTAAGATATTTGGTAAGATTTCAATAACATATGGTTCAAAGAATTTTGCAAGAGATTTGGATATATTTTGAAATGCGTAAGCAACGGATTCCCTTTTAACTGGGTCTTTTTTATCCTCTGAAGCCTCCATTAGATTACGAATGATATCAAATTCAGATAGAGCTGAAATACCATAACCTTTAACAATACCTGCAATACCCCAAGCAGCACCTTTTCTAGCAGCCTTTGGAGTGTTAGAGTCAAGAAGTTTCGTCATTAATTGGTTCAAGTAATTACCAGCATTGTTTCTGAATTGGAAAACTAAAGGTGCAATACAAGCAGAAACAGCCTGTTGAACATCTGAGGAAGGTGTATCTAGTGTTGCTAGTAATTGGTTGATAATAGAGTCAATTCTAGGGTCGGATTTTTCTAAGTGACGAGCCAAAGTACCATATAAGATAATAACGTTTTCCTTAATGTTAACATCTTTGCTATTTTCTAATGCAGATTCTAAAACAGGAACAAGTTCTGCAGATTTTTTGGCACCGTGATTATTGATAATTTCGATACCTGCCTCTTTCATTTCTTGGCGAACGATTGGTTCTCTATCACCTAGTGGGCTGGAAACCAAAAACTTAATAATATCAACAACGGTTTCACCTTCGTTAGGTAACCCAGGAGAGAGTTCTTTGAAAGCAATAGCTGTTGTACTTCTTTCTTCCCAAATATCTTTTCTTTGTGAAGCTGGAACAACAACAAGACCAAATTCATCAAGAATAGCGGTTAATGGTTGTGATTTCTCGTCGTAAAACTTCATTAACATATCCAATGCAATTTCAAGTCCGTTACCACTTGTGAGATTATATGTAGCATATGCAAAGGCCCTAGCCAGGAACAAACGCAGACCACTATCTTCTTGGTTAAATAGAGCAAGTAAACCGTCCAAGAGTTCTGGTTGAATTTCAAATTTATTGAATTCCCAAATGAAATTTGCCAGTTCTCTGCTATTTTCATCTGAATCAAATCTACAGATAAAGATAGATGGAGAGAATTTCATGAATGGCTCAAGTTCGTATTCATTATCTAAAGCTTCTAAGATCGTGGTACGTACAAAAGAGTGAGGGGACAGTAAACGAGTCAAAATAATGTCCAAATCTTCCATTGTTGGTTCGACTGAAATACTTTGACACAAAGTATTGAAACAATCCTTTGCCAATTTGGCCTTTGATGGCAGTGATAGAAGGGAAAGAAGAACCTCAATAATTGCAGTTCTTGGAATAGATGGATCTTCGAACAAAGATGCTTGGGCAGAAATGATATCCATAACAAGAAGCAGGTTTTCCTCTTCAACGTCTTCTTCAATGAATTCAGTTCTGTTGACTGGCCTATCGGCATTTTTAACAGCTGCCTTCTTACCTTCTTCTAAAACGTGTGTCATTAGAGGTAACAAGTAAGTTAAAGTAATTGAATCTAATACAGAATTGCTAGTGACGATTTTCAGCCTGAAAAGTACTCTTGATAATAACTCAACAAGGTTTTCCTCTGTATAATTATCTGGGATATTTCTAGCTTTGTATACTCTTAAAGTTGCTAAACCACAAAATAGTCTGTAGTTTTCCAATTTTTCTTCTGTATTGTTAGCTAGTTGTAAGAAAACAAAGACAATTAAATCACCAGCAAGTTCAGAGGCATTGCTTTCTTTTATTAAATCGAGGAGTAAATTGGTAGCAAGAGGAAACCATTGATTTATACCATTTTCAACCAATTCAGCATTGATAGAGAGTTGCTTTATCAACTTTAGACCTCTACTTATTCTTAGGTAGTTTTGGTTAACATTTTCTCTAATTTTGGTTTCCTTTTCCAGTTGTTCTTTGACCAATTGTTGATCTTCCTTAGAAAGCTTCTGATTAAATTTTTTGGCTTGTTCCTTTCTGATACTTTCTTCCCACTTCAATGTTTCATAGTCTTTATTATTTTTATCGGCTAGTTTCTTATCACTCTTCTTTTCTAGAATATTAAAAACCATTTCTCCCTCGACACCCTTCCAGATCTTAAAGTCATCTTCAGTGAATTTAGAGATTTCAGACAGGTTTAGATCTGATTTTATTTGTTTGGCAAGTAATGGAACAATAGCATTTGGGTTAATGAAAGCGACATAAGCAGCAGCTTTAATAACACAATCGCCGTAAATAGTCGTAATTAGTTCTTTATCAGAAGATTCATTGACCAGGATTTCAATAATCTCGCTTGCTGCCTCAGATATAACAATTGAAGGATCCATGTTAACATTAATTACTAAACCAGCCCAACCATTTCTGATCTTGAAGCCATCATATTGTGATATTATCAACAAATGTCTCAAAATATTGGCTTGGGCATTTGAGTCATTAATCTTTGTACATAGAGCATTGAATACTGGGATAATGTAACGACTTGAACAACCATCTGGCAAGTTCAAGTCATTGTACTTTAAAGTTTGAGAAATGGCGTTAATAACGTTCATTCCGATGTTTTCAGGGTATTTTTGAAATGCTGTTTTTAGCATATCTACTGCATTTAGACGTAAGGAAGCTTCTAGTTCAACAGAAGTACAAGATTTCAGATAACTGAAACCTAACATAGGATCTTTTGTAACTTCTGAAATGCTAGTTTCCTCATTCTCGTCTCCAGATGTTAGAAGGTGGTTGAAATAGCACAATGGATAATAAGGATTGAAATTTTCCGATTTCTCTGCGTGAGCTAGAGAATCTTTAAAGTAAGCCAGGCTCACTTCACGGAAAACGTCACTGACCTCTTGAGACAGCTTGTCAGAATGCTTGAAAAATTCATTGAACCAACACTTTTTAATGTTCATCTTTTTTTCGTTCAAACCAGTAGAAATGACCTTGTTAATCTCCTCATCAATCTTAGCAGAAGATAAGTAGTGCAAAAAGAATGCATTCAATAGTTGACTTAACACAGTTTCATTGCTTTCCTTCGTAACATATGGTATCAATTTTTGTGCAATGGAAATAGATACTGTGTTTGATAATATTGGAATCTCTTTTAAAATGTTAGAAATAAGGATTTTGTAATCAACATTCAAATTAGCTTTTAGGTTTGTAAAAATTTGGTCAACGACCTTTTGCAGATCATCTTCAGAAGTACACTCTTTTTGTACTACTTGTAGTAGGTTGATCATAAAAGATACTGCAGCAAGTCTAGTCCCCTCCTTAGAACTTTTGAAAGATGAGAATGTTTGGGACATCAATTTAGTGGAAATAAAAACCTTCAAGACATCAACTTTCTTGTTATCAATATGAGCAAATATTTCTGCTGCCATTTGGAAACTAACTTCTGGAGATCTCAAATTGGATTTTTCCAAATTTGGAATTAGATGCTTAGACACATTCTCTTCAGTCAAAAATTCATGAAAGAAATTGTCCATCGTAGTTTGTAAACAAAAAATAGATGGTACATTCTTTCCTAATAAAATTTCTTTACCAAAGAAAGCAAGGAATGGCTCACAAAATGTGGATCCCATGTAGTCCAAAATAGCAGGCTTCTTAGAATGCAACTGTAAAGCAGATTTAGTCAATCCAGCAACCAACACTAAAGTCCCTGAAGCTGGTAATTTTAATTTGACATATTCCTTTAATAGAACCTCATTTATACTTTCAAGTCTCATGTTAACATCACAGTTGGATCCTAAGATAACAGTCAAGCTCTTGGTGGTATTTTGAACAATTGTTTGACGAATTCTTCTTCTATGTTGATTTTGCTTATCAGAACTGACTTGAGATTGCTTTTCAGAGACATCTAACAGAGTTTCAACAGATGCAGTAGTAAAAGTGTGGCAAACAATCAGTTTGGAACAGTATTTCTTGAAAAGTGCATCATCTTGTAATATTAACTCTAATAACAAATTTGCTAAATCCAATAAATTCATATAATCCACTAGTGCTTTAGTACCAATCTTCTTTGTTACATTCTCTTCAATGAATGAAAGGAAATATTCTAGTAAACTCTGTTCTGTTCTTAAGACAGAATTGAAAACATCACGAATATGCTTTCTCGATTTAGAATCATTGTACAATGTATAGGTTTCCAACAAAGTCTTTGAAAGCAACTCTAATTGCTCTGAGCTCAAAGACTTGTTGTCAACTAAAACTTTCAAATTTGTCAGGAATGGAATCCTCTTCGATAACATCGAATCATGGCTCAGAATCTCCAATTCCGGAGCCAAGTCCTCCCATGTCCTAAAGTTTGTCATCTTTTTAATGGACACACTTGGATTGGATTTTGTAGTAGATAATAACTGTATTAAAACAATCCAATTGAATATAAGTTTATTACTACTAGTATAATGGTTAACTTTTTTCAAAAATTTTTCACTTCTGAGAGCTCATCGAAAAAACAGCGAGAAACCTTGTGGATACGTACATAATGATAATAGTGCTGATCATAATGGAAAGTGAACTTTTGATTAACAGAATGTAGTAATGGGTATATATAGATCTATAAAAGTACTTGTCGACTAACAAAATAGATATTTACTACCTTTAATCGTCTACCACTTTTGATGTGGTTTCCACAAATCGACGACAACACCTTCTGTGTTGATGACAAAATAGTAAGGAAATTGAGCCATTGTGATACAGGCGTGCTGAGGCAATATGGCCACCTTCTCTCCAATTGTCCAGTTACCTTCTTTTCCATTCCAAGGCTTCAAAATACCATGTTCTTGGGACACGCGATCAATATATGAAGAAACCTTGAAATCCTTCCGATTAGATAGATAATTTTCAAGTTCTAAAGATAGCCCTAGGCCCTTGGTTGAGGAGCTTTCTCTGGCTAGCGCCAATACACCAGTATTAGTTAAAGCCTCATTTCTCTTTGGATACTTTGAGATGATACTACCTAGCACAAAGGATGAAATATCTTCTAATTTAATACAACCAGTTGAGTACTGTTGTAAATCATAGCAAGGGTAGTTACCACAATGAATTTCTAGTGGTGCAACCATCTCTTCTTTAATGTATGAAATAATCTTTTTGTTCTCAGTTAGTGACAATGCATTCGAGGTTGGGGTGGCACCTACAGACAAAACAAGAGCCTTAGGATTCACAAAGGAGGAAGCAATTTCAGCAGCAGTATTTACGGCTTTAATCTCGTCTAGGAGATAACCATTTGCCTCCTGAATAGTCTTCGAACCATAACTGTGACCTGCGTGTGCGTAAAAACCATATAAACTTGCAACATCTTGGACATCTTTCTCCTGTAACTTATCAAGAATATCGAAGAACTCCTGAGAATCGATATCCAAACCAGCTCTATGGGTTCCCATGTCAAGTTTTATGAAGACAGACCATTTTTTACCACTGGCCGGTTTTCCAAATTTCTTTAAGTTCTCCAAGTGTTCAATATTATCAATGAAGATCCTTAAATTAGCAACACGAGTACTTAACGTTGATAAAGACTCTAATGTCTCTGGAATAATTGAAGGAAGACTGAATGCAATATCATCGACAAAATTCTTATTCAAAAACTCTTGAAAATCAAGGATACCGTTAGCTTCTTTAATTGTGGACACAAGTACAGCTTTTGATCTAATCTTACCTGGAGTACCTTCAAAGCCTAATTGACGTAAAGTACCCTCTGTGGTCTTGTGAGTCTTAATGTGAGCTCTGAAAAGAATTGGATGAGAAGTTTGCTCAGCTAGATGTAAAATATTTCCGAGCATTTTATTGCAGTTCGCATTGAATTTTTCTTCATCAATCACTAGAGCTGGAGTTGGCAGTTTCGAGACATGTTGTCCCAAGTACATTTCTGGTAATGTTTCCATGATTTATTAGATCGTCTTTGTTGGTGTAGTAATATGTGAAGATAGTTATTAAATTTAGAAAATATATGCTTTTTGCTCTATCTCGATAATTTTTTTTCACATGAAAGTGCTCAAACCTTTAAAAATTTTAGTCCGCTTAGAACTACGTTAAACAAAACATAAAAATTAAAAATAAATGATACCTTTACAAACTACTTAGTATAATGAATATTAAAATAATTTTTTCATTGCTCATTTTTTAATTCTTCAATCAGTTCAATTTAAAAATATGAATTAAAAAACAAAACAAAAAAATAAAATAAAATTGTTGATGCAGAAAAGAATATGCTTGTGTTATAAGGAATATTCAATTATTTCCGAATACCAAAAAATGATAATGGTCCCATAGTTGCTGCATGCTCATTTTTTTTACGTTCACTTCCACCATGATGACCAGATTTATTTTCGGATGGAAAACCTATGGATGTCGCATTCTTCCCTAGCTTATGGAAGTTTCTTGGCTGTTTAGATAGTTGAGGTGAAGATTCTGTTCTCATGGAACATGCTTCTTTCGAAATAGATCCCCGCGAGGAAGATGCAGGAGAATGAAGTTGTTCAATAAAATGTGTACCTGGATGAATGTCTTGGCCCAAGGCATTGTTTTTTAATTTCTGTTTGACTAATGGATCCATTGAAATATAAGAGCTGCTAGCACTTGGTGTTTTTGTTCCTGTCTCTTCGAATTTCATTACTTCCTCACCCTTGGCCTCTACAAAATTCATTGAAGACAAACTTTGCTGAGATCCAGTCATAAGAGATTCTTGTTCTTTCTCAAGATTAGAAATTTCAGCTTTCAGTATCTTCTTACATCTTTTCAAGTCCTTGGAAATTTGCAAACAATCATTACATCTAATCATGAGACGAACCTCATTGACAAGAACCGTACTCTGATGAATGGATTTAATAACCATATCACTTGGAGGTAAAGCATTTTTCGAGGCTAAGCTCTCCAGAGTCAAAACTGTGGCATTGTTAGCTTGACTATCATTTTTTGGATATTTGCCAAAACCCATACTATATTTAGAATATGGCTTACTGGGAGAATCCATATTACCAACTTTAGCCAAAGGATCTACCGATTCGTCATCATCATGTCCTTTACCTTTCTTTTTTCCTGCATCCAGTAAACCAAGACTGAAATCGAAATCTTCAATATCCTCTCTGTTTTCATCAGCAATATCGTGCTTACCATCTCTTGCATCTAAAATAACTCCATAGTCTGATTCTGACAAATCCCTTAGCTTAGCTTGATCCATTTCATCCTCTAAATCACAGCTACTACTACTACTACTGCTATTAAAAGCTCGGAAGATATCTTGTCTCTCAGTGTTCATTGTTTTTTCGTCCACTGAATCCGCCTGCTTTGTTGTATCAGGATTTCCTGAGAGTGTTGAGGTAGTTTCAGTATCGTAAAAAGATGATGGCTCGATCTCTTTGCTTAAACTAGATTTTTTAGTTGTTCTATGAGCGAATGTCGTTGTAGAACGCCTAGAATTCGATAAATTCATATGAACAGGATAACCAAGCGATCCAATGGAGTTATGACTATCTCTTGGTCCACCAGCAAACAAAGTTGGTACGTAATTTGGTGATTGAGGTGACATATCAGTAGACATATTTCTATCATTTGATTCACAATCGCTACTTTCATGAGCAGAAGATCTACTTACTGAATGTCTTCTCATTAAATCTAAATCGAAGAACCCATTATCGATATTCTCCAAACAGAATTTGATCTTCTTTAGAATCTTAAATGCTTCACATCTTTCCAGAAACTCATCCAATTTTTTGGTATCACCCCCTAGAATAGTTAATGCTTTGTTTGTAAACCATTCCACTAGAGATTTACATGTAATATACATACCTTCCTCTTTCTTACCAACAATCGAGTAAAGAACTTCAGATATCAAATTAAATAGCAAAGGAATTTCGTAAAGCTTGGATATAACCAGCAAGTCTAAAACAACTGGAGCGAGAACCCACTTACCATTAACCTGACCAGTATAAAAAAACTCTGAGAATGCGCGGACAGTCTTAGTTGACCACGGCATATACAATGATCTTGGAATAAGCATTGGCTCCATTTCCAAGTTAATGTTACATGGACCACTTTCACAACTGTCGGATGTTGAGACAAATGAACCTCTACTCCAATCATTAGCCAAGGATCCTCTGGCAGACTGTAAATTTTCCGGTTGCTTGAGATTGGGTTGCAATTTATTGATTTCCTGTTTCTTATCATAAGCTAGGTCTGCTTCATTAAATCGATGCTCCATTAATTGTCTGTCCAAAGATGTTTTGGCTTCTGCAGTGGTGGTATTCACAACATAGGAAGGTCTTCTCGAAGATAATGGACTTCCTTTTGATGAGTGGAGAAACTCAGATATAGAATTAGTTCTTGATTTGGAAGATGTACTTGCATGTCTGATGGTCGGTGGTGGAGGAACAGGTTCAGTAGGTGTTTGAGTTTGAGGAGGAAGAGTAATATTTAGCACCCCTAACATTGGACTATCAGTAATACTATTATGTCTACTATTGCTTACATGTGATTTACCCATCCTGTCTGAAGATGAGCTCACGAATGAAATGGAACTTCTGGCACTATTACCATAGCCCCTTGATTGTGGTTGTGTTTGATCTATAATACTAGAAATAATTGGATGAGATGATCTTCTGGTATTATCAACTTTAGACGATCTAGGCACAGCTACCTGAGGGGCCATCAGCGACGATCTTCTCCTATCGTCAATTTCGGGTCCTGGTTTTACATCTGGCGCAATTTCCTGTGTTGTAGGTGATGACTTCTTCTCTAAAAATGGAACCCTAAACACCATACCACCTGAAGAACTAGTAGTGGAAGAAGTTACGCTTCTAGAAATTCCCTTCATTTTTGGAGGACTCTTTGGATGCGCTGTTGGTCCCAGGTCATCATCAGGATCAGTAGAGCCAGGACTAGTTTCAGTAATTACAGAATGAGTAATACCAGTATAATGATCATCAATAACAGATTTATTTGTCCTCTCAAATGGGTTAAGTCTACCCTCCCTAAATGGATTTAACTCTGATAGAGCTGGTTTTCTGTTAGTAGCAGCTGAAACAGAGAAATGATGTGGATGAGACCCCGAACCTTTATTGAAATAATTCTCAAGGGAGCCAGATGATGATAATCTTGACGACCTTATATCCCTCGAGCCAGCTCGAGAGGGATATGGTGACAGTTTTATTAACGTAGATTGGTTTCCGGAAACTTCATATTCTGTACAGACCTTTGCGTAACCTTGGGATAATAACATATCAAAATATCTGCCCCATCTCTTCCTTAATAAGAATAATGGAACACCAATGGATTCACCCTCACTTGTGATGAATTCAAAGTCAGATAGCGGTTTGCCATATATCTCCAATGCATCTTTACCTAACACCATCGCATACGCTGGGAAAACAGATCTTATAGAAGTCATCTCATAAGGTGGCGCTATATACCTGATATAGTTCTCAAATTGAGATGTTTGGGAGGAAGAGAAACTTACTCTATTGAAATCACTTTCCAGTTCCGTGCTTGTAGCCGACCCCATCTTTGAGCTAGATGATGGCATAACCACTTCTTTATTAGATGGAATTGTATGAATACCCTTATTGAAAATATTAATTATAGGTAAACCAAAAGATAAAAGGTAATCAAATTTTTGTACACTTGGCAAGTACCCATCATCATTTTTTGTTCCTAATAGTAAAGTCTGATGATGTGATTTCCAAACAAAGACTTTCCAGAATCTATGTGTATGCATTTCACAGTCGGGACATGTGATACCTATTCTTGTCCACTTACCAGAAGGGATATCATAAATATAACAGTGGAAATCTGATGGCAACAGTGTTGGACAAAAACCACCGATAACAATATTGTATCCAAAATAATCACCAGTAACATTTAATAGATTTAATGGAGCCTCAAGAAAATCCGTTGGTTGGAACGGATGTGATGCCATTCTTAAACCTTTGGAACCAGATAATATTGGTAGTGCCACTATGGGAGATAATTTTTCTTTCCTCTCATTACTGTTCTTTCTACTATCATTTTCAACAGAGCTGTTTTCATCATGTGAAGTATTTATCGGGGTAGAAGCTCGGCTACTATTCGATCTACCGTTACTATTATTAGCGGAGCGTCTCCCTAGGGACCCTGAGAATCGGCAGTTTTCAGGCTTGTAGAAAGCCAATGCTGGGATCTTGGCTTCATTGTTTTCAACTAGAATAGAAAAATTTGCATCCGTCGTGACATCTACTGGTTTGCCATCTATATTGGTTTGTAAATCAATAGGATACTCAGCGTCAGGCAGGGACTGCCAATAGCCTCTGCTCAAGTTATAGACATCGATCTTTCTCACCGGTTCATCCATGTTATCGAGCCCACCAACTATAACTATCTTAGTGTCCCTTGTATCATTATGTTCATTCTTGACATGCATAGTGTGGTTGAACCTCCTCTGTATTTGCGGATTCTTACTGACCAGAGACCATACTTTCGTCCTGAGATCAAGTCTCCACAACTCATTGGATGCTGTGAACTCGTATCCACTCTGCGGTGACATAACTAACCCACCAAACACGAATATATATCCATCCACATAGCACATAGAGTGGAATAATCTCTCTCTGAACACCTCCTGACTCGCCAGTGAAACTGTTGATGACGACTCCTCACTCTCATCCGCGCTGTTCTGGACCCGCGTCTCCACATGATTCCACGTCCTCGAGATCAAATCCAGAAAGAATATCTCGGGACTCATCCACTGCCTCAGGTCCTTGAACGCCGCACTGCTATCCCTCTCCTTCGCGAAGTAAAGCACCACTTGGTTCTGAATCTCGGCAGAGGTAACTTTCTCCAAGTTTAACGGTATGGTCAACCCACCATGCACAAATATATTTGACCTCGTCAGCACAACGGCAGCACCAGTCCTGCAGTCCAGCGTAACTTTCCTCATCGCATACTCGTCCAACTCATCTGACTTATTCACCGGCGGTGACGGCTGCGGCAGCTTCAACTGGTAACACGTACAAGTAAAAGGCTGTAAAAGCGACATATTTTTTATCTCTGTATAGTTCTTTGTTATTGTTTTTACGTTACAACTACTAAAAGAAGTCTTTAGCCTTATTTAAATTTGTTATCCCTTCTAAACTCACCTTTTATTGAAGGTCCTTTAAAAATGGGAAATCCCAGAGAGAGAGAGGCCCCTCCAAGGACATTCTTGCCTGGCAGTTCCACGGGGACAACCAGGGGGGGGCCAGACCAAAAAATTATTGGGGGGGAGCCCACAGAGAGAGAGAGAGGGGGAGAACACAACCCACAACCCTGCAGTAAAAGTGTCAGGGTGATTTTGGAAAAGTTAAGACACAGAGTAAAGACACAGAGTGAGTAACACAGAGTGAGTAACACAGAGTGAGTAACACAGCGAGTAACACAGAGTGAGTAACACAGCGAAACAACATCTGCCCTATCACGAGTCTCTCTTCCGGTAAAAACATAGGGGATAGCTGTCATATTGGATCTTGCATTCTACGAGAGTTTCTGTGTAGCCACTACCTATTTCGATGTGTCAAAAGGGGGAGAGATGAAAAAAAAAATACAAATTGAATCATCTCCAGAGAAACGGGCGTGGGGATAGGGCTTTCCGTGTCCAGGGTAATGAAGATAGGTTTGGTAGGAGGAGGGGAGGGTAAATAAATAACAGCAACAGCAACACGTGTCCGTATAAAAAGATATTTGATTTATATATATAGAATCGATTAATTACAGTATTATTGATAGCCAGCCTAGGCCGAAGAGGCACAGGGCCAATGGGTAGAGTTGCACGAACCCCTTTGATCTTGTGACGATGGCTGAGCAGGAGAAGGACCAGACGAAGCAGAAGGCGAAGCATGTTAGTTTCAGCACGGAGTGGACTCTAACTTTCCAGCCTTGGGTTTCCTTCATCGCGTGGAAGATTGCGGGCAGGATTACCTGTACAACGAGGGCGTTGATCACTAGTGGGAACAGGCAGTAACCGGACAGCGAGATGTAGGACAGCAGGCTTGCGTTCTGGTATGGTTTGGTCAGTTTCAAGTGCAGTGCCATGACGAGCAGTACGAACCAGCTCGAGACGAATACGGAGGAGAACAGAGTCTTGGCGTGCGATACGCACACAGAGTACAGAATGATAAATGCCAATGGCGCCCAAAAGTCCGAGCTGTTGAAGATCTGGTCGTCGGTACCAGTGATGGCACCATCCTCCGCAGTGCCGGCAGCCATGTATCGACTCGAAGGCATGTGTGGGTACACCACCTGCTTTAACTTGGAATTTATGTCATATATATCACGTTTCAACGTCTGAAGCACAGTTTCGTCAAGTGTACCCCTGCTCAACCCACCAACAACATCCATATTTCCACTTAATCCAGGCATACTATTATTCACATTGGAATTACTGGCATTACGGTTGCCTCCGCCTGCCTGGATAGGCACATCAGGCTCAATGAAATCCGGTTCAATAAATTGGTCATCTGCAGACATGATATTTTTTCTTTGTGAGGGTAGAGAGAATGAGAGAGTAAAATTGAAATAAATACAAAGTAACCTTGATAATCGTTTATTGTTTCTTCAACAACAATACAACAGTTACTATTCAATGAATTGGATTGTACTTACTATAACATCTGGTTCAAATAAAGGGAAACTGTGCTTTACAGCTTAGACTGAGTAGAGAAGGACAGGATGGTCCCAAATGAAAAAAAAAAAAGTGATGCCGTGCAAAAGGATAATATAAAACATATTATACGGAATATAAGTGTGACCGACAATACCACTACACGAAAACTTTTTCTCAATTTTCCTTTTTGAAATTTCAATTTCTGTGCGCTTGAAAGAACGCGCTTATAAGCTACAGCCAAAAGTGATGGAGGATACAATACTGAGGTTTCTTACAAAAGCTTTTTCAGGGTTTTGATTTCATTAAGCCATCTCTCTCAGATACAAAGAAGGAAAAGTCATCTTTTACAACAAATTGAATTAAAAAAAAATCATGTCTTTGTGGGTTGATAAATACAGACCAAAGAATCTTAAGGCACTGAGTTACAACGATGATCTAACGAATTTCTTGTCTTCTTTGGCGATGAACTCGAAGGATTTGCCTCATTTGTTGCTGTACGGTCCAAACGGTTCAGGGAAAAAGACCAGATGCATGTCTCTTTTGGATTCTATCTTTGGTAGTCAGGTCTATAGGTTGAAAATCGATGTGAGAAGGTTTGTTACACCATCCAACAGGAAACTGGAATTGAATGTCATTAGTTCACCATACCACCTAGAGATCACCCCTAGTGATATGGGTAATAACGATAGAATAGTTATCCAAGAGCTGTTGAAGGAAGTCGCACAGATGGAACAAGTTGATTTCCAAGATAGTTCCTCTGGTATTGCCAACAGGTTCAAGTGTGTTATCATTAATGAGGCCAATTCTTTAACTAGAGACGCACAGGCTGCACTAAGACGTACCATGGAGAAGTACTCCAAAAATATCAGACTTATCTTACTTTGTGACTCCATGTCATCCATCATATCACCAATTAGATCGCGTTGTTTGATGATTCGTTCCCCAGCACCAACTACAGAGGACATAGTAAGGACTTTAAAAGAGGTCGCCATGAAGGAGAACGTCTCGATACAAGCTGACTACATATTTGATAAAATAGCTTCGGAATCTAACGGGAATATGAGGATAGCATTACTAATGCTAGAATCAATGAGTCTAAGTAACGAAATGCAACTAAAGGAATCTACCCCTGTGATAAAACCAGACTGGATGGTGGTAATTGTCAAACTAGCAAATAATATCAGGAAAGAAAGATCAGTGAGGGCCTTAATAGAATGTCGTGCTGTTCTGTACGATCTTCTGGCACATTGCATTCCTGCTAAGATTATCCTACAGGAAATTACATTTGCATTAATTAACGATCAAAATACTCCAGAGAGCTCAAAGGTTGAGATTGTGGACCATGCTAGTGTGTTTGATGAGAGACTAAGTTTAGGTAATAAACCTATTTTCCACTTGGAAGGCTTTGTTGCCAAGGTTATGTGTACTTTAGATAAATAATTAATAAATAAAACTAATAAATCGACTCCAATACTAAGTCATTCATGATTATATTTTCATCGATTAGAGAATCTTTATTATTATATTGGCATTAATGTACATTAAAAGATAAAGGAAAGTTTATATAAGTGTGAAATAACAAAATTAGTTAAAATGGGTTAAAATTACAAGGTTTTATTTTTTTTCTTTTTTTGGAAGTGAGGCAATTATGATTACTCTTCGTCGTTGAACTTTGGAGCCAAGAAGAATTGTAGGAAACCACTCTTCAAGTCAAACTGGAAAAGAGCTGGAGCTTCACTGGAAAGCCTTATACCGATCTTCTCTGATAGAGCGGAACCCTTAACGATATCCAACAGATACTTAGAACCGAAAGTCAAGTCGACTGGTTGTTCCATCTCCAATTTAACGGATTCTTCTGGCTTTTCCATATCAACAAATGGCTTCAAGATAACGGAACCAGAACCAATGTCACCATCGGCGACAAACTTGATAGTTTCCTTAGTGACCATTATATTTAGAGAGTCACTCAATTGACTCAAATCACGGACAACCTTGGAGAACTCGTAGGATGGCATCATCAAAGTAGTGTCGTATTGCAATTCCTCGATCTTCAAGAAATCAGCGTCGATATCCATCAATTTCAAAGAGTACTCAGCGATTCTCTCTCTCTTGGTGTCCTCAAACAACAACAGAACGGAGTCAGGAGTGTCGTCTGCGATCAAAGTCAAGGTATCAGAGTTGTTACCACATCTCAAAATCTTACTTAGAGAGGTCAAGTCGATACCCAAAGTGACAGGGTGGTCACATCTGTATTCTTGGAATGCTTCAATACCAATCTCCAAGGAGACCAACAAAACACGAGAGTCGTCAACGGCTTGGGCAATAATACCATCTTCCTTACATTGGAAGTTAACCAATTGAACACAGTCCTTGAAACCGTCAATGATTCTCTTAAATAGAGATGCTTCTTCAAACTTAGCTTCCAACATTTCTTCTTAATATTATTTATACGTAAATTTTAGTTTGTCTTTCCTTTAAACCAGACAAAAAATTGTAAAAGTAAGGAATAAAGAGAAGTCTGAAGGAAAAATACAGAAAAGAATTAAACCAGAATATATATATACTCGAGAAATGAAAAAAAGAAACACCAAAAATATGATAGCTGAAACACCAAAAAAAAAACTTTTTTTTTTCTTCAGTCGTTATTACCAAAGTTTACGCGTCTCAAAATTTTACCTTTTTTTTTTTTGTCAACAAACGCGTCAATTAAATATACGAAAACGGAATTGTTATTAGCCTAGGGCAATGACAACTAATATATAAAATATTATTATCTCTATTTTATATTGAAAAGTAAATATAGGGATATGCATCTGATGGACTATAGGGTCTACAATCGTCTCTCTGCCACAGACCATGTGCAAGTTGTAAGTTCTTGGCAGTTTTCTTTATATAGATAGTAAAATATGTTGCAAAATTACTTCCAAAGGTTGAAAGAAGTAAAATACCCTTTTACCAACCAACCAACCAACAATAATGTAGGTAAAATAACAAATAGCAATATTACAATGGTGTGTGATTATTTAGTACATAATGACATATCTGTCACAAAATGATGATGATGGCGGATGTACCGTCTAAGCCCTTCCAAGAACATATTAAGATAATATAAAGCACTATATCCATTAGTAATACCTCTATTATTTGGTATTGTAGAAGCAATAAATTGAAAGAAAGCAATAAGGAAAAAAAAAATTCAATGATTGAAGGTTTAAGTAGGATTTTAGGTACTAATGACAATATTTTGAATAAGGACTATAGTACCGGAAAGAGGTCAAAGACACATAGTAATACTAAAATTGGCCAGGAGAGTATCAAATGTGATGAACTGCCTAGAACCATATATAAAAATGCCAATTTCTCAATACCTGGTAAATATGAAATTGTTCAGGTTCTGGGTAAGGGATCCTATGGTGTCGTCTGTGCCGCTAAGTATAAAAAGCCCTTGTATAATGACAGAGAATTTAACGTAGCCATCAAAAAAATCATTAATATATTCTACAGAGAAATATTGTTGAAAAGAGCCATTAGGGAGATCAAGTTTATGAACTATTTCCGAGGTCATAAGAACATTGTTAACTTGTTAGACCTTGAAATTGTCCTGGATAAACCATATGATGGTCTGTACTGCTACCAAGAGCTTATAGACTATGACTTAGGGAAGGTGATTCACTCCTCTGTACAGTTATCGGATTTCCATATTCAACATTTCACATACCAGATTCTTTGTGGTTTGAAATACATACATAGCGCAGAAGTGATACATCGTGATTTGAAACCTGGAAATATATTATGTACTGTCAATGGCTGCTTAAAGATATGTGACTTTGGCCTTGCTAGGGGTATATCAAAGAAATATGTCAGTTCTTCAGATAAACCGAATGATATAACAAACTACGTGGCTACAAGATGGTATAGAGCTCCTGAACTCATTTTGTCAAACCAAGAATATGACAAATCAATTGATATGTGGGCAGTTGGGTGTATACTAGCAGAGTTCTTTGGCCGAAAACCTTTGTTTATGGGCAGAGACTCTTTCAACCAAGTATACCAAATAGTCCAAATATTGGGAACTCCACCTAAAAACTTGCTGATGAAATTCGGAACCATAAAGGCATATAACATATTTGGGTATAACGGAGAAGGTGGTGAAAACCAGCCCTTAGCCAAAATGGGTGTACCCTGGGCTACAGTTTACCCGATGGCCTCCGAGGAAGCAATTGACTTGATTGACAAACTGTTACAATGGGACAGCCAAGAAAGATTAACAGTAAACCAAGCAATCGAACATCCTTTCTTAAACATTGTACGCAAGATAGACGACGAACCCACTTGTCCTAAGGGCCCATTTGATTTCTCATATGAACGCAATCTAAACTCCATGGAAGAACTACGAAAATGTCTGTTTGACGAAGTCACACAGTTCAACATCGAAAAATCTATGAGAACCCCAACAAATTCAGAGAATAACTATTAGAATATAACACAATAACAATAACTAAGACTCAATAATATATTACTCTAAATCTACCTTTTGTATAATTTTTCACGTCTCTTTGCAAAAACAAAAAAAAAAAAAAAAGGGACCTTTTTCCTTTTGATAAAATAATATGTAGCAAACAGGAGAGGCGACTTATTAAATATTGCCATTAATATTCCTGCCCTGGTAGCTAAGTTACTATAGATTGGTCGTTCTAAACTTTAACATATTGAACTGTGTGTCCAACTAATTGCTACAGTTTTGTTTTTTTGTTTTTTTTTTTATTGATTGACACTTGAAAAAAACAAACAAAATAAACTATATTTTTAAGTTCTATTAGTTGTCTCGAGGTTTGGGAATCTGTATCTTTGAAAACTAGAATAGAAGCCTAGTATGGATCATTTAGGTGTTAGTGCGACAAGAGGCCGGCGCCGTGCCCTGTCAGTGAATAGTTACTCAGAAGACCAGCAACATGCGATGGACAATGCATTAGACAATTTGAAAAGTGACTTGGGGTTAGTTAAGAGTCAATGGAGTAGAGTGCTAACAAATGAGTCAATTCCATTGGAACTTGCTCTTGCATTTTTGGATGATACTTCTGTGGGGTTAGGCCATAGATACACTGAGTTTAATCAGTTGAAAGATCAGATTGGCCACCATCTTCAAGAGGTTGTTAATGAACATAGTCAGGCTTTCAACTCTAACGTGGCCTCGTATAGTCAAGCTGTCAATGCTATCACAAAGGCACAGGACAAATCTTTAGAATTGAGGGAGTCTGTCAAGATTGCCAATGGGAAGATTACTGGACAAAAGGGTGACCTTGGTGACTTAAACGAGCAAAGTTTAAAATACAACCAAATGATCGAGGATCTAAATTCTATCGAAAAATTAATTCAGCTTCCTGAAAAGATAGAAGAAAACATAAGGGATAAAGACTATAGAAATGCTCAAAGATTACTCGAGAATGGTTTGCAACTGATAAACAGCCCAAATCTTAAGGCAATTTCTAGTATCCAACCTTTAAACCAACAGTTAGAACTGCAAGAACATGTTTTGTTTAACACGCTAATTGAAGAGATCCATAATATTATCTACAGCAAAAAGGACGATGCTCTTATCAACAACCAAATTTTCAAAATTGTGGGTATTTCTCAAAATCAAATGTCAACATTGGAAAATTATGTGTACAATGTTGTTAATATTGATATAAACAGGCAATCAAAGTATATGAACAAAAAACTAATGCAATTTTTGGAAGATATAAAGGAACCTACATCTTATGCCGAAAATGTAGTAATACGAAACAGTAAGACCGCCTTTGATGATTTATACATTTACTTGAGTATTCTGAGAGATATGAAAAAACTGCCAACTGCAATAAATATCATTGCCGATAGAACAAAAGAAGAGTTTCATAATATTATCTTGAAAGCAACTGAGAAGGTACGGTCAAAACATCCATCTATATTAAAAATGTCTAAAGGTTTTGATAAAGAGATTACTTATGGTCTCTCAATTAAGGATCTGTTATCTTTAATTATGAGGGAATGCTTCTGGGAAATGGCTATTAAATTTGTGATTGCAACTCAAGGTCATAGAGTAGTAACAGAATCCATTAATATCTTACAAATATCAGGTACCAGACTTGTGTATCCATTTGAAAAAATATGGCCAAAAATTTTAGATGAAATTGAAGTATTATTAACAAAGTATTTGAAAAATGAGAAGTTATTAATAAATAACAAAAATTCAAGAACAAGGGGTTCAAGAACATCTTCAATATTAGCCAAAAACAATGAGGTTTTCTTACTAGAGAACAATATTGAAGATGAGTCCAGCGCAAAAGATCATGCGGTAGAATTGAAGACTTTGTTAAAGGATATATTTCCTGGCTTCACTGTGTCTGCAAATATGGATCTTGGATCCATTTATATTAAGGATGAATCATTTAAAAGAGATGATGCACTAATTCCACCAACCATCTTTAATATTAAAGTGCTGTTAGAACCATTCTTATTATACACGGAGGTAGCAGAGGAAGCTATTCCAAAGGCACTCGTTTCAAAATTACCAAAGCCATTAGAATTTTTAGAAAATTATATGAACAATCAATTTTCTCCTAATATCGAACTTACTTTTAACTTTTTATTTGAAACACTAGTTGATAAGACTAATCCATTTGCCTTGGAAACAATCGAGGATGGGAAACTAATCTTTAAGGCAGCTGTTGAATTCCAATCTATGTTATTCAAGATACTGAACATTATGAACACTACTAACAGTTTCAGAAAAAATATTTCTGCTTCAATTTTGGAGATCATTGTACGGTTCCATGTCTATTATGCCGATCTTTTCTCCTCTGTCCTCTCGAATAGTTCTAGTGATATAAATGGTAATATATTAATGACTTGGTTGGATGACCAAAAACTATTACAACTTGAAGATAAAATTTATAATGGTGATGAAACGGTGATTGAACAAGAGACGGAAGAGCTTCTAAAGTATATTCCACGTTTCTGTGAAAAGGGTAGAGGTTTAACAAATCATGATGTTTTTGGTCCTGCCACAATGGACACTGTGATTCAATTCCTTGCTACTGTTATCTGGATACTGGACTGGCTTCCACTTCTTAAGAAAAAGGTAGGGGATGACAATGATGCTGAAGGGAAAGGTGATGTAGACAAATTAAGACATCAATGGTCCTTTTTTGAAACGGTTGATGTTGAATTGAACCAATTTGGGTCATTGAAGTTTTCTTTAGATAGTGAATTCGAGGAGAAGTTTGACGAGACTGTATATGGTTTTATGAACATCAAAAGTAAATTAGTTTCATTATTAAGATTTGACATCCGTTCTGTTTGTGTCTTACAAATTGGTGAGCTATTCCAACACACTAGGAAGTGGAACCCAGAAGACAGTAGCAACGAAATTGATCAGAGCATAGCATCCTTAATATCGAAACTAAGAGTTTCCGAGAACAAACTAAAACAACACATTTCCGATGTTGAAATCAAGACAATTCTCAGTGGTATTGATGTCATGTGTAATCATGCTTTCATTGATGGTGCGAAGACTATTGAAGTTTTGAATAGTAACGGTATCAAGAAAATTTCCAGAAATATTAATGTCCTACAACATACTTTCAGAAACTTATCAAGTGAACCTGAAAAGGTCAGCATGTCTGATACATTGAACTATTACGCATTGTGTGGTTCTGATGAAGCTAGTCTATTTGAGCAGATTAACTCTGGTGTTTTGTCTAATTACAATATCGATGAATTGAAAAATATATTGAGACTACAATTCAGTGAAGAAATAGCAAGACAAATGAAAAGATCAAGTAAAATGTCATCAAAAATGGTCTCTAAGCCAACAAATAAAAGATATCAGGATGCCATGGAAAAGTTGAATTCATTAACTTCCAATAAGGGTTCGGTTCCTCCATCTGCAATAGAACCTCCAAAGTCTACAAGCCCAGTTAAAAAGCAACAGGAGAACAGACCCCAAAGCCCTACAAAGCCGCAAGCCACTACTAGAATGAAACAAATGCTTGCTAATAATGATAATAACTGAATAGCCCTTGTTTCCTAATACATATATTGATTTTTGTTTAATGAGTTGTTAAGAGAAGAGGTACTTTCATATATATAAGAATATATTAACAAATAGAGTCCAATTTTATATCTATCAGAATACTTAATTATAAGTTTCAAAAATAATATTTTGAAGCCAGTCTATATTGTTCATTTGAGATAATGCCAAAATTTCAACATTACGTTGGAAATATGTGTCTTTAAAAAATTGAAAACAAAAAAAAAAAAAAAATAATTAAAAAAAAACAGAGATTAAAAAAGAAGACTTTTAAGTAAACTATTATCTTTCCCTTTTGTTTATCTGACATCCACCTATTAAAAGTTCATCAATACCAGAATTGGGACTCTCTTGATATAATATTTCAACATGGATGCCATTGCTGATCCCAACTTTCAGCAGACAAAGTCAAGAGCCAATGCGACTGAAGATGTCCCCTCGCTCCTCACTGTGATACTGGATATATCTCCTAGGCTATGGGCTGAGTTTGATCATGTAAAGGGAGAAAAGACTAGTATAATATCAGTTTTAAAATCTCTGATTGTGTTTCTCAACGGCCATCTAGCGTTCAATGGTGCAAATCAAGTTGCAGTTATAGCTGCTTATTCACAAGGTATTCAATACCTGTATCCACGGAACACATCCAATAACTCCAAAGATCTTTCCATTGTCAATCCAAATATGTATAGAAGATTTAGAAATGTTGATGAGGCCCTAGTTGAAGACTTTTACGAGTTGTTTAAGAAAGAAGACGGACTTATAGATCAAAAGGTGCAAAAGAGCACCCTATCCGGTGCAATGTCGGCGGGTCTAGCATACACCAACAGGATATCTAAAGAATACGAGAGTCTAGGTATCAAATCGAGAGTGTTAGTGATAACATGTGGTAGCAGTAGAGAGAAGGATGAGATTTTCCAATATATCCCAATTATGAATTGTATATTCTCTGCAAGTAAGCTAAAGTGTCCTATCGACGTTATTAAGATTGGTGGTAATAAAGAAAGTACATTTTTACAACAAACCACAGATGCCACTAACGGTGTCTATATTCACTTAGACTCTACAGCAGGTATCATTCAGTATTTATCTACAGCCATGTCAATTGACCCCTCTTTAAGGCATATTATAGTCAGACCCACCCAGGGTTCAGTTGACTTTAGAACATCATGCTATCTAACAGGTAAAGTTGTGGCTATTGGATTTATCTGCTCAGTATGTCTTTGTGTTTTATCTGTTATTCCACCAGGTCATAAATGCCCTGCTTGCGATTCAGAATTTGACGAAAGAGTGATTGCCAAATTGAAGAAGAAACCTGTTGTTCCAAGGGTGGTGAAGAAAATAGTTAAGAAGAAAGTCACAAACTAAGGGTGACTAGCTTTTTTATATCTCAAAACCTTTCACTTAAACATAATTTTATTAACGAATGCATTTTGATGAAATTCCATAGCTATTTAAAGGAAATTCAATCAATTCTCAATACAAATATCCAAGTATAATCATTAGATCATAATTTTTTTTTGTTTTTTTTAATCCATATTATTTTTTATAAATATTAGTATATTTATCTGTACATAACAGATTATTTTATTACGAAATCTACCTTTTCTCTAAAGCATCAATGCAACTGTAGATAAATTAACAAGTATTATCTCATACCATTCTTATTTCTATTGATCATTTGTCAAAAATATAATATTTTTATAATAATATAATTTTCATTTTTTTTTTTTCAAGCTCATCGCTAAAAATATGGCATTGTAGGAAATTTAAGACTGTTCCATTAAAACGATTTAGTCGATTAAAAGTAATTCAATATATCAATTGGATTAGTACTCACTGACTAATCATACTCACATCTGTTATCATGGGGAAGCAATCCAATAGAAATGGGAAGCATGAAAATGAAGACAATCAAAATCACATTGACCCCATATTTGGTCAAGCAAAAGTGTTTGGTGTTGATGATCCTTTAGTGAACCCATTAGTTATAGATTATCTAAAAGAAGTCAGAAGAGAAGCATTACAGACTAATGCGATCAGTGTTGATAAGATCCAAAACACCAAAGTAAACTACGTTGCTAGTATATATGACGACGAAGACCTCCCCGGAAGTACAGAATCTGAAAACGTATCTGATAATAAGAAGCCAACATTGGGAAGTCACGGTGTAAATAATAACCAACTAGCTCATTATCAATACTCTATTGATAACTGGTTGAAATGGTTTAATAATCTCTCACAAAAAGTGCGGGAAGAATGTTATGTGTTTGAAGGTTATGATGAAGCAACTTTAAACCATTTACTTGATCTTATCAAGTCTCATCTAATCGAGAAGCTTAACACAAAGAAGATATCGGGGTTTGAACGTCATCTATTAAATATTCTTCGGGATCAACATAAACAACAAGATCAAAATAATAAAGAAACTGATTTTTCAATCGATGAGGAATGGCTATATGGTGTACTAAATAAAATGAAAGCACAAAAAGTACGAAATTTAAACGAGGTAAAACAATTCATACAAAATTCGCATACCTCTGCTCCAATGGGAATGAAAGACTGGTATAAATATGTTATGCAAAACGAGCCTACACACACAACATTTGTTAATATGATTGATCCAAACAGTCTTTGGACATTGGTAGACTATATGACGCAAGAATGGCTTAAGGATATCAATAAAGCGACAGTAGGAACACCTAAAAGAAATCAATTGTCAAAATGGTTGTTATATTTGTTGGTACATATCCCAACCCAACTAACAGCAGATAAGACAAGCAAGATACGTGATCTAGGTAAAAAGAGTAAGAAACTTCTGGATGCTAGAAAAGAAACCAACATTTTTGGAGCCGAGGATAGCATAGTCTTGCCTGAAGAATTAGAAGAACTTGAAATGCAACCACCACCGAAGACCCTCGATCTGGTATCCTTAGTATTAATTGTTGTAGCAGAAATACATGGACAACGAGACCTTTTAGAGTTATAAATAGGTTAATAACAGAATAGTTTGAAC
The DNA here is from genome assembly GCA_030556385.1 of Nakaseomyces kungkrabaensis. Taxonomy (NCBI): domain Eukaryota; kingdom Fungi; phylum Ascomycota; class Saccharomycetes; order Saccharomycetales; family Saccharomycetaceae; genus Nakaseomyces; species Nakaseomyces kungkrabaensis. The sequence continues at coordinate 33,102 of JAKTPY010000039.1, read as the reverse complement.
TTATTGGCCCAAATGAAAAATGAATCATTTTCTGCTGAAGCTCATCTCAAATAATTTGTAAAGCCGTTTGCACAGAAACACCCGTAGAATACAGTTTTTCTTGACAGCTGAACAAAAAAAAAAAGATACTTTGAAAATTTTTGGGAATAAAGGCCTTTGCGATGAGGGTTTGAATCAAAATTATTTAGTAGTTAACCCTTAATACATCGGATGTTCGGAGTGTTTAACTTTGTTTTTGTTTTTTATAATATTTCATAACAAGTTTTCTTCATATCCAAATTTCTAGAAACAAATCAAGAATGTCTGAAGAATTTCCTGCTCCACAATTGATCGATGATTTAGAAGATCATCCTTCTAATGATAACTCTAGAGTCTTCAAGGACTTATTGGCCGGTACTGCTGGTGGTATTGCGCAAGTCCTTGTGGGTCAGCCATTTGATACTACCAAAGTTAGACTACAGACCGCAAAAGTGCGTACTTCTGCCATGGAAGTGGTTAAAAATTTGATGAAGAAGGAAGGTCCAATGGGATTTTATAAAGGTACGCTGACACCACTAGTGGGTGTTGGTGCATGTGTCTCAATTCAGTTTGGTGTCAATGAGGCTATGAAAAGATTTTTCCACTCCAGAAACACTGATCATTCAGCTACTCTGTCGCTTCCGCAATACTATATGTGTGGTGTCACCGGTGGTATGGCTAATTCTGTGTTAGCATCTCCAATCGAACATGTCAGAATTAGGCTACAAACTCAAACCTCTTCTGGTGCTGACGCAGAGTTTAAAGGACCTATAGATACCATCAAGAAGCTAAGGAATCAAAAAAGTTTAATGAGAGGTTTCGTCCCAACAATGTTTAGAGAAGGTCACGGTTGTGGTACATACTTTTTGGTATATGAAGCCCTGGTTGCTAAGCAAATCAATAATGGTACTCAGAGAAAAGATATTCCGCCTTGGAAGCTATGTTTCTTTGGTGCTCTTTCTGGTACAATGTTATGGCTAACTGTATATCCTATCGATGTTGTCAAATCTGTTATGCAGACTGATAAGCTAGGGGGTGAACCACAATTTGGTAAGAATTTCATTCAGGTCACAAGAAATCTATATCAAAAACAAGGCATTAGTGCTTTCTTCAAGGGGTTTGGTCCTACAATGCTGAGAGCTGCACCTGCCAACGGTGCAACGTTTGCTACATTCGAATTAGCTATGAGAATGTTGGGTTAAGAGTTGGACAAGATACATTTGTATATATAAAATTGAACAATATATAATTTTGTCGTATAATGGTTTCTGTTTTAGTGTTAAACTAATATAATGCATGTAAAGCGAATGTTAAACTATCAATTATTATCATAAAATAGTGGAATATATAACATAATAAGGTGAACGAATATATTAGAAAGAATACTAATATTAGATGTTTCAAAGGTTTCATCAATTTATTCTTGTTTATAACTAATCATTTGTAGCTGTCTGACTTATAGGTAATGAAATCTGACTTGGGCCACTTTCAATATTATCCTGTGTAATATTTTTTTCCGTTTGTCAATATCGTAAATGTTTTAATTTTTTTTTTTTTTTTTTTCGTATTATTCATTATTTTTTATCTTTTAGCATTTTTTCTTCCTTTGCTTGTAACTCCTTGATCAAGTCCTCATTCTTTGCAGCTTCTCTATCCAAATCATCCTTAGACCGATACATGTTAAAAGTTCTAAACCACAAGAATCTCCGTAACCGTGACCACTTATCGGTGTCTAGACCATAGTTAATATAACACTGACCCAAGTCTCCCTCGATATTATCCTCTGTGATACTCTTCTCCGTTAGTGTATCCTCAATCCTCGATAGCAATGAGCTGCCTTCCATACATATCAACAATCCACCAAACCAAATAAGCAATGTCCAGGGGTCCAGTTTCTGTCCCGAGTTATTTTGGTAGTTATGGACATCTTCCCAAGTACCAGCATTCCAATACGCATACGACTGGTCTGAGAAGTTGTTGTAAGCTGCACTAGAGGCATAGTAGGCTGATTGCGCACCACCTGGCCCGTAGGGTCTCCCTGTAGTACCCCATCCTGTTCTCATACTATCATATAGACTCTTCTTTACAGGGTCTTTCAATATCTCATATGCCTGCGATACAAGCTTGAATCTCTGAACTTTTTCATCATTTGTTAAGAACTGACCACCATTAGAAATCTCCATCGCATGGTGTGAGTTGACTAGACTCGATCTCCGTATCTGCACATGGGCACTCAAATCTGGATGGTATAATTTCACATATTTGTGGTACTCTTTCTTCAACTTCCTAACATCAACGTGATTCCCATGACTCATCCCAAATATCTCATATGGTGTAGGGTCCAAGTTCTTGGGCCACAAAACATCATTAATAATTTCTTCCCTACTAGACCCAGAGGGAACTAGATGGTTAGCATAAAACCGTGTCCCTAACGACATCGATGTCTTGCATGTGCTACTTCCCCGAAGTATCATCATCATCTGTGCTCTGTTTTGTTGTTATCCTTCTATCGAGTCGCAACAGTCATTGTATATTTATTTTTTAAATAGGTGCACTTGACATAACATCTCGGACCTTTTCAATAGGTCATAATTTTTTTCTTGATAGCGTAAACGTTTCGTTGACTTGAATGTGGGGTGAATGTGGGGGGTGCTATCGGTTCAAAGAACAAAAAAAGAAGTCAAAAAGAAACGAAAGTTTGATCAACTTTAAAAAATTTAAAATTTTTATTCAAAGAGCGATGAGCTTTATGAAATAGCCATTTTCATTTAAGAAAAATAGATTATTTTCAGTGCTTAAAATAAAATTTCGTTAATTTTTTCTTATTTACAACTCTTGTTTTAATTTCCTTACATAAATAAGTATATAAACCATAAAAAAATGTCTCAATGGGATAAAATTGGTATGCAAATTGCATACGAGGAAGCTGCTAAAGGGTACGAAGAAGGTGGTGTTCCTATTGGTGGTTGTTTGATCAACAACAAGGATGGTACTGTCTTGGGTCGTGGTCACAACATGAGATTCCAAAAGCAATCTGCTACTCTACACGGTGAAATATCTACTCTTGAAAACTGTGGTAGACTACCTGGTAAGGTTTACAAGGAAACTACCCTATACACTACTCTATCTCCATGTGACATGTGTACCGGTGCCATTATTATGTACGGTATTCCAAGATGTGTTATTGGTGAAAGCGAAAACTTCAAGAGCCCTGGTGAAGAGTACTTGAAGTCCAGAGGTGTCGAGGTTGTTCAAATGAATGATGACAAATGTAAGACCATCATGAAGAAATTCATTGATGAAAGACCACAAGACTGGAACGAAGACATCGGCGAATAATCATTGCATTAGGTTAGAAAAACACTATAGATTTGTTTTTTTTTCTTAAATATTTTAATAATATATTTTATTTGTCATTACAGAAAGAGGTATATATTCTTTTGTTTATTTGTTTTTACTTCTATCCTTTACGTTTACTATTTTAAATTATTATACATTATGGAAATTAATCCTTTTTCTCATCAGTAGACTTCTTCTTGGAAACTGGTGGAGCATCTGGTTGTGGGAACACCAAGTTCATGTAGCAAACAGCCAAACCAATAATACTCATGGCAATTTTCACTAGAGGTGGTTGATCCAATGCTGAGTTACCGGAACGACTCTTGTTCATGGCTAGAGACTCCTCATCGGTGTTCAAATAGTAATGAACACTCTGTAGCAAAGATAACCATGCAACAAACTTATTCTTTAGGAAAATAGCGGCCATTGGCATAGTTTGGTTGACCATACCAGTCAAAGATGGATTCGTACTGTACAAACCGGCTGGTGGCTGCACTTTTTGGTACTTGACACAAAGGTCATTTCTTCTAACATTAACCAGAGTCATTTGTTTTTGCTTTACTTTATAATTTGCTTTTTCTGTGCTCAATTAGTCAAGATTCCTTTTAACTTACCACCCATGCTCTGTTTCTCTTTCTATCCCAGTTCAATTCGTTTACCCAGGAAAAGCACCTTCCGCTTTATGACATTCGTCCCGAGTTATATTTACTGACATCAATTATAAAGTTTTGATTTGAATTATATACCATCATTGAATATATTATATTATGAATTACAAATTTTAATTCTAGTTGAATTCAAATGTGCTGTTATCTTCTTTATCGTCTGGTTTGTTTATCGGGTTAATGTCTAGTCTTTGGTACACCTCACCGCGATTGCTTTGATAAAACCCAAAAATGTTACCTTCTTGTTGATCGTGACATAGATAATACAAACCATCATGTGAGATGTTCTTGATTTCAACTTCTTCAGGAACAAAGAATTTTTCCTTCAGTTTCATGAAGATGTATCTCTGTTGACTTATGTCCTTGATTCTTTTGCATTTGTTTATAATATTGTCCCTGATCTTTGAAATATTTAAAAATGGATTCTCATTGGAGTCCTGTTGTTCTTCAACAAAACAATCTCTAAATAAGTATGAAAATTGTGGGAACAACCCCCAATGGATCAAATCTATGTGGTCCTCGCATAAGTAATCCTTTAAGTAAGATTCCTGACCCCATTCCGATGAAAAAAGTCCAAACTGGTTATAGTTGATAATGTACCCTTCAAAGTAGGTCTTGACCTCTGTTAATCCAGACCCTAAGTTTTTAATTGATAATGTTCCTGCAAAATGTGGTGTCAGGGTTGTTAGTTGCCCTGTAGAGATGGTCACGTCTACATTTAGCACATCCATTCTTGCAGGATACTTTCTATCAGTACATGTTTGATAGCCACTAAACTGTTTGCCAGGCTTAAAAAAAGTTGGTATGAACTTTGTTGTAACAGCAACAGGACCTATTTGGCTGGTGCTTTCAGTGGTATAATCATCATCTTCATTATCATCTTGGTTTTCAATGGCAATTTTATTCTCCATTTTGTCGACACTAAGAAAATAGTAATCTTCATAAGGTGCAGATATGTCTTCTATAATTGTTCCATATAATCTTGGCATTTGAAGTAGGTTTGTTAGGAGCTCTTTAGAGATGGCATCAGAAGGTTGCCGCTGTCCATTATCTATATATTCAAATCCAAGGTCTTGAAACTCCTCTGTCAGGTGAATGAGTGACTCTTCACTAGGCATGTTTATATATATTAAATATATGATTACGTAGTTTTGGTCATGAAGGGATAATTATAGATTTGTTGTATTTTCCACAATCGTTACTTAAATATGGAATTTATTTTCAATACTAGCATTCTGTGTCCAAATACATAATAGACACAAAATCTTAAGCACACAATAACAAGAAAATATGTACATCCAAACCAATATTTGTCTATATTGTGAGCTTTTCTGATGAAATGTAGGTCACTTTGTTAGGGTGAATAATTTATATCACTAAAAGGAACAAATAGCTTTTTTATAATACTTAGTTCGAATTAATACTATTGTTTCATGTTCAATTAGGTAACTTAAAATAGTCAATGAAAATGATAATTAACGGGATATATTAATTATTTGTACAAATGTATATGATAGTAATGTGTATAAAATAAGAACTATTAATGTAAAGTTGTAAATTAGAAGCAATGAATTCCGCTGTGCAATTCAGGTTTAAGAAAAAAAAGAAAAAAACGTAGATTGAAATGACCAGATCACTAGTATAACAATACGAGTTATAGCCAGCAGCAGTACATAGAAAGGAAACTCATGAGTTGTAAAGTGCTGGTATTGGGTGCAGGAGGACTTGGCTGTGAAATTTTAAAGAACCTAGCACACTATGATTTCATCTCCGAGATCCATGTCATCGACATGGACACCATCCAACTAAGTAATCTAAACAGACAATTCCTGTTCCGTGAAGAAGATATAGGGAAATATAAGGCGCAGGTTGCTGCAGATGCGGTCAATAAGGAATTCGAAACCAAAGTGATACCTTATGTATGCGATTTGACTACAATGGATCCACAATTTTTTTCCCAATTCCAGTTTGTGATATCGGGACTGGATTCAATTGCTCCTAGACGCTACGTCAATCAAATATTGGTGAACTTAACACTAAATTCCAATTATGAGGTATGTATTCCATTCATAGACGGTGGTGTAGAAGGGCTGAAGGGACATGTGAAGACTATTGTCCCCGGCTTTACCGCGTGCTGGGAGTGTTCCATAGATACATTACCATCAGATGAAGCTGTAAACCACCCAATGTGCACCGTGGCCAATAACCCTAGATCAATAGAACATATAGTCGAGTATGTGATATTGATATCGAACCCCGAAGCAGACCTGGATGACTACGATATATGTGCAGACTTATTGGAAGAATGTCGCACCAGGGCCGACCAATATAACATAGACAGCTCCACATTGGATATCAAGACAATGACAGGCATAGCCAAAAGAGTTATACCGAGTGTATCAAGCACGAACGCAATAGTAGCATCGATGTGCTGTAATCAACTTCTGTGCATCTACAACGACCTCATAGACTTAGAAACCGCACCAAACTTCACAACAGTCAATGGATCATCAGGGTTCTACTGCTACAGTTTCCAATACGACCGCAATCCACAGTGTCCGGTGTGTGCTTCTTGAAACCTTTGTTCATAATCCATTGCAATGTTATTAAAATAAGAATATACGTCATTTTTCCTATTACCGATTTTCGGAAATTCCCGTATTTTGCACAGAAAGTTCCGTAGAAATGCTTTCATCGAGTTATTTGTCATTTTTTCTACGCTCACAACGAAAAAGAGACTCCAGCAGAAAAAATGGCATTACTAATGTGCCAAAACCATCCCAATATTCAAGTCAAGGGTATTAAAACACAAGATATTGTCTTTATAACTACGACATTGGCTTGATCAGATAGAGAAGAAGTAACGATGTTAGGAGTAGTAAGATACGGTTACAGGGCATTACCTGTGGGTAGGCATTTAACGAGACAGGCAAGATCACTGACTCAGGTGCCCCGAGTTGTGTCAGTACCAAGAAATTTTACATATGTAAGTCAGAGACGGAACTATGGTATCAAAGTTGAGCAATCTACAGGGGATGTGGTCTTCATCGAGCCCTTGAAAGTGCTCAATCAACAAAAGGATAAAACCTTGAATATAGCTGAACGTGCTGCCTCCAGGTTGGATGAGATATATAGCGACAGCAAAGAAGTGCTCAGGGTGTTAGTGGAGAGTGGTGGTTGCCACGGGTTTCAGTACAATATGAAACTTGTGCCTGAATCAAGCATCGACCTAAACGTAGAGGCCACTAAGAAAGCAGAACAAGAGAATCCCGAGGCAGATGAGTTTGAAGAAGGCGGTGATGCTGCCACTGCAAAAGACGTTATTTTCGTTGTCTCGGATAAAGGCGGAAAAGTAGTCATCGATGAGACATCTCTGGGGATTCTCAACAATACCACATTAAACTATACCACAGAACTGATTGGCTCCACATTCAAAATCACAGATGGTAACTTGAAGAGTAGTTGTGGTTGCGGTAGCAGTTTCGATATCGAAGAAGATAAGGTATAGACACTTCTTTGAAACGAGACAAATAGAAGGAAACGAGACGGCCATGTACATATATATTGTTGATGATCTAATTTATTTATTTTTGTAGTAGAATCCAAATGAATCAAATAGTCGAATATAGAAAGAAGTAGAGCCTATACATTAGTCTAAGATACCGTAAATCATATCGATGTTGCTTAGAAACAGCCGTAGCGTGACGGAACTTCTTCTTCTTTTTCTTTGCCTGCAAGAAAGAAAAAAAATTGTAGGACTCTCCCCTTATTAAAGATGGATGTACGTTTAACTGAATTGTTACAAGAAGTGTGTGTCCTACTTATTTAGAGTTTCTTTGGAGATTCACGCAAGAATAATACCGATACTATAGGTTAGGCAAAAATGGATTCGCTTAAATCAGGACTGGTTTCGGCTGGTAAGCTAACCTATAAAGGTACGAAGACTGTTGCCAAGGCTGGTTATAATACCAGTAAAAAACATATGAATAAGAACAAAGGCGGTGATTCTTCTCGGCATCATGGTGAGGATGTAGATGATGACGATTATGGAAGTTCAGTTAGACCAACTAGCTCGTTAAGAGACCCTTCCTCATTTCCGGCTCCACCAACCAGGGGTGGGCCGACAAGGACAAATACTAATGCCTCATATGGCAGTAATGTAGGTGGGTATCAGAATAATCAATATTCTCAATATCAAAATAATCAGTATCAAAACAATCAGTATCAGAACAATCAGTACCAGAACAATCAGTACCAGAACAATCAGTACCAGAACAACCAGTACCAAAATACGGCACCTCAGCCCCAGCAGTATGTGCCGGGACAACCAGCACAAATAAACAATAACAGTGCTCCACCTCCTCCACAACCTCAGAGATACGTACCTGGTCAACCCGCACAGTTAAACTCTACACCACCACAACAACAACAGCAACCAGGTTATAATAATCAGCAACCTGTACAGACTCAACAATACCAACAAACAACACAGCCGCCAGCACCTAATCCACCTTTGAACACCACTCCATCATTTCAAAACAATACAGCTCAGCCTCAAAATAACTATTCGCAGACACCGCAAAATACGAACTCATACTATCAGAATAGTGCATCTCAACCGCCTGCACCACAACCTGCTTCATACCAAAATCCTCAACCACCGATTACACCTGCTAGCTCTGCTGGAGGCTCATCATATTCTAACAACCAACCACCGCCACCACAACCACCCCTACAGCAACAGCAATATCAGAATCAATATCAACCCCAGAATCAATACCAACCCCAGAATCAATATCAACCTCAGAATCAATACCAACAACCAGGCTCTATACCTCCGCAAAATCAGGAACAAGTACCTGGTCCTCCACCAATTTCGATTCCTGCAGTTGATCTTACTAAGCTACCTCCACCACCTACTCATAGGGATCGTGGGAATATAAATACAGCAGTGGATACACCCGAATCTGGGGATTCATTACAAGCAAATTCAGCAGCTGGGGGAATGGCTAATGTTCCACCTAAAACGCCTAGTCAAAATCCAGCACATGCAGCTGTTCAGTCACCACAGACACCTGGTCATACGGCACAACCACCTCCAACTGTAACCACTGCAAATGCAACTCCAGCTCAAGGTCGTGCTGTTCCCCCTCCGCCTCCAAGGCGTAATACGTCCTTTAATGATGCTAACTCGAATCCACCAACAACTGCTGCTGTGCCCCCTCAAACACCACCTAGAAGGGGTACAATTGGTCAAAGTGATATGACAGCAGGTGCTACCTCTTCCAATAGTTCTTTAAGAGGTCCTATAAGTCCACAAAATATGGCTCAGCCGGAACCACCAAGTCGTTCACAAATGCCGCTACCAACAAGAGCTACCCAGCAAAGCTTTGAAGCTCCACATACAATGGCATCACCCCCATCTGAGCCTACAGCAGACCCAGTTCAAACTTCACCTCCACAACCACAACAGGGATTTGGCATGGGAATGGGTGATATAACTAATGAATTGCAAAATTTGAAGTTAAAGAAAGTTGGCAATTCCTTTGAGAAGGAAATTAGAGGAGGGCCTGAAGAACCACCTCTTCCAGCTAAGAAGAAACCACCAGTTATTCCTAAGAAGAAGGATTCATTGAGAGGTAAACCACCTCCACCAGTTCCAAAGAAGAAAGCTTCCTTGAAAACTATGGCTACGGATTAAAACTTTAGATAGATATGTAAAAAAGATTATGCTTGTTAAATAAACGATTTTAAGTATTGATAATTAACTAATACAAGGGGAGAAGTATTATATTATTAATATTTATATGTTAAATTGTTATTTATATAGAAAATGGTATTTTAGTAAGGGAACTCAAAATATAATAAAGAAAAAATATACTGAATGGTTGATATTTTAGGGATTTCATTAACGTTTTGATTTGTATTTTATAACCTCTTTTCTTTAAAAAAAATACAATATCTGGTTCGGAATGAACATAATCAAAGGGAAGAAAGAGATATGATGAAATTTCAATTACTACCTAATAAAGTAGTAAATATATACACAACTACTTCAAAAGATATAGGTGAGTAGATGGTAATCATAATTATTTTTTGAAATTCTGGGGGAAAAATGGATATATTATTACTTTCTTAAAGGTATGTTGACATTTTATTTTAAAAAATTTGATGAATGTTCTTGGCAAACATTGAGAGGGGTTTGAAATTTCATTAATTTCTTCCTCTTAACTTAGGTTGAAGCAGATATTAATATTAAATATAAAAAAAAAGGGGGGAGATTATAATAGGAAAACAAATCATTTAGACAAAAGAGCGGCAAATTGTTGAATGTTGATTTCACCAGCACCATCACTTACCTCTCTCAACATTTCATCTACTTCAGCATCAGTCAACTTCTCACCAATAGAGGTCAAGACATGCTTCAATTCAGCAGCAGAGATCAGACCGTCACCGTTCTTATCAAAGACCTTGAAAGCCTCCAAAAGCTCCTGTTCAGAATCATTAGACTTTAGTTGACGGGACATAAGGGCCAAGAATTCACTGAACTCGATTTGATGGTTACCATCAACATCAATCTCGTTCATCAAATCAGTAACTTCGGCTTCACTAGGCGATAGACCCAAAGATCTCATCACAGTGGCCAGCTCACTGGAGGAAATAGAACCGTTGTTGTCCTTGTCAAAGAGAGCAAAGGCTTCCTTGAATTCGGCAATTTGTTCTTCAGTCAAGTTGGAGGACATCTTATTGTTGTTATAGTGTTTTTTTGTCTTATTTATCGTTAGTTTGATCCGTTCTTTAAAAAGTAACAGTTAACTAAAAATCTCCTTTTCCTTATTTTCTTTGTTCAAATTGAAAACAAAACAAAATTTCGGCCACTGCGCCAAAAAAAAAAAATTAAAAAAAATTAAAAATAAAAAAAAAAATTCATTAAAAAATTCACTCTGCGGGAGTTTCTTAGGGCAGAGGTAATGATCTGATATAAATTATGATTATATAGTCTGATATCTATTATTACATGGTATTAAAGCTCTGATACCAGGCTAAAACTATGTATTACCACTCACTATCTATATTATACATTTAAGTATTGCACATGTAAGAATAAATAATATCATTATATACGTAAAGTCACGTTTAGCACCACAACCGTAAATCCATAGCCAATATCTATATATATACTGATTGCTAACAAATGTATTATACTATATGATCTGGTCAATCAACTGCCTAATATTGTTCTTGTTTTTCAGCGAGCCGCCGTGTTTGTCGTAATACCAGAACTTGTATTGCTCCTTAGCGTACAGTTCGATGTACGGATGGTCAGGTATTAATGCATCTTCCTCCTCGTCGATAACAGTAGTATCTACATTTCCAAACTTCTTCAGTACTCTCCATGTGAGATATGTATGAAATCTACTCATCAGTAAATGATTATATCCGCCACCTCCGAGTAAAACGATAGAACTTTGTGGGAATGCATCAATAACTTCGAGTATACTATTGGTAAGGCCCCTGATAGATAATTGCCATTCCTTATACTTATCTCCGCTTAACCCATCGCCACCACATTGTATCACTATCACATCTGGGTTATGTTCTTTGGTTTTCGGTATCACGACCTCGGTAGTGATCGCGGCCAGTGACTCATCATCTAAGCCATGTTCTACAGGGACGTTTACAATATTTTTACCACGTTTAGAATCCTCAATTGACCCTGTACATGGGAAAAATCCAGGTTCATACATGTGTATGGATACCGTCTGAACATTCTTACTGTACTGAAATGCTTTTTCAACACCATCCCCATGATGAAGATCGAAATCAATGTAACTTATTTTATCTACGGATGATTTCCTTAATTTCATAATCAGAAGTACAATATCATTGACATAACAGAACCCACTAGCTCTTGTCTTCATAGCGTGGTGCCTACCACCATCCCAATTGATGCATATACTTCGCTCACTGCTTAGTATGTGATCTGCCAGTGAGAGAGATGAACCAGCTGTAACAAAACAGTATATAGGTAAGCACTTGAATAATGGACAGTCACCATTAAGGCCCATAGATTCTAGAGCACTCATATCTATCTTTCCGTCTTCTGCGTCATCATCTGATGAATCGTTTGCTTTCCTCTTCCTAACTAAAGGCTCGTTATATTTGGACACCAAGCTCTGATATTGGTATAACAAATCTCTGGTGCTTTTGACGTTCATGGCATCATGGTCACGCCCTAGCTCGGCCAATTCTTCCCAGCAATGACCATCTTCATTGACTAAATTTAGGGCATCATCAAGTATTGTATCCAAGTAATGCTTACCATGAAATTGTTCAATGTCCTTTCGAGAAGCAATTGGTTCGTCAACAACATAATCAAATAATTCCAATAGACCATAAGTTCGTATTAATTCGTAAGTGAGTTGGGATTTTCTATATTTATTCACTGGCAGCAGATCAGCCAGCTGGGACTGCAACCTTGAGGCAGATATTACCAACTTTGTCATATGTGTTTCGTGGAGCTGATGCGGAAGTACCTCTTTAGTTCTCATTGCCCTGAAAATAGACGCATCAATCGCTGAATCAATTATCTTAAACTTCAAGAAAAATAACACAATGCAATGATATCAGAACGTGGGTGGTTTTACAAACCGGATTTTGCATTAAAAACTACCTTTATTTATTTAACATCTCGTATGTACATTATTAAGTTATTAGTGTAATTGTTGTATTTATTGGGACAATTCCTTAGCAACCCAGTTTGGCAAGACGAAGGAGGATTCGTGGATTCTCTTGTTGTAGTATCTGTAAAGCTTGTTCTCTTGTTCATCGGAGATTTCACGTAGTGGCTTCTTAACGTTGCAGTTACCGTCCTTGGAGCAGACCATGAAACCGATGGTACCGGATGGGTAAGTTGGAATAGTGGTGTAAGCGTATTCAGCGACTGGGAAAACTTGGGAGCATGCCTTCTTCAAGTCCTTAATGATTGGCAAGTGCAACCACATGCTCTCAGCTTGGGTAGTAATGACACCCTTCTCGGTCAAAGCACTCTTCAACAATTCGAAGTACTCTTGTTGGAACAAAGTCTCAGCTGGACCTTCTGGGTCACTGGAGTCGGTGATAATAACATCGAAGGTGTTTTGGAAGTCTCTCAAGAATTGGAAACCATCACCAATGTGGGTCTTAACCTTTGGGTGGGAGTAAACACCGGCCATGTCTGGCAAGTACTCCTTGGACAATCTAATGACAGCCTCGTCAATGTCACACAACCAAGCTTCCTCAACACACTCGTGCTTGACAACTTCTCTTAGAACACCACCGTCACCACCACCGATAACCAAAACCTTCTTTGGGTTAGGGTGGGAGTTCAAACCCAGGTGAGTGATCATCTCTTGGTAAGAGAACTCATCACGCTCGGTGGCTTGAATAACATTGTCCAAAACCAAGACATTACCGTAGTCAGTGGACTTGAAGACAAGAACATCCTGGTACTTGGACTTTTCATGGTGCAAGACCTTCTCAACTCGTAGAGTCATGGCTTGACCTGGCCACATAGTATCAGAGATCTCTCTGAACCAGCCATCAACAATAGTAGGATGTGTAATTTCACTCATTTTCTTCACGTCTTTTTTTTACTGTACTAAACAATGGAAAAATAGAGCAATTGAATCGTAATTTAAAGAATTGATCCCTTTTCTCCTTGTTGTTCCTGAAATCAATAATATTGTTTGGTCGATGTTCCTGTGAGCTCATCGCAAGAAAAAAAAAATTTTTTTCAACTGGAAAAATTTTATATCATGGTGTACGGTTTTAGGAGGACCAAAAGGCAAGGAAGAGAAAGAGAAGAGAGAGTAGACTACAAAGAAAGGACACCAAACACAGTAAACCAATACAAACCTGGCTTCTAAAGACCTGATCTGCTAGTCAATTGCACTAGAGAAGAGGTATTTTCAAAGAGACAAACTTCTTAAAAGAGATTAGAACATAGCGTGAGTGTGAGCGAGAGAGAACAATGGCTGATGAGTACGTTGAAGTTTTAGGGGAATTGATTGATTTGCTGAAGGACTACAAGCCAGGCTCGATTACTCTGGACAATGTCACTAAATTGTGTCAATCTATGGGCTTGGAGTCGTTTATTGATGAGTTAGACGGGGAATTGTCGCGGTTATCGACGGCATCGAAGATTATTGTGATAGATATAGATTATAACAAGTCTCAGCGTAAAGTACAGGATGTAAAGCTTGTTCTGGCGTCTAGTTTTGATAATTTTGATTACAGTAACGAGCAGGTGATAGAGTCTGGGGACGGGAGTTCCAGTAACATCTTGCTGAACTCGTTGACTAAGTACGAGTCATTGCAAGAATTCCATCACAACTTAGAATTTCTTTATCTGTTGGACACTTATTCAAATGTTGATTCTGATAGCGCTGCTAATGGTAATGGTTCTTCTCAGACCGCTAGTGGCCTCTCTTCAACTGCTAACACTTCAACTGTTTCCGATAATGATAGAAAATCCACAAATGAAGGTAAAGTCGGCAACGATGGGAAATTAAACTTGTTTAAGTACTTCAGGGAGTTGAAGAAATATATGAATCTTTTTTTCAAAGAAACGATGAACGGGAGATATAAAGTGGTAGCCAATGTCGGAAACCGTTTCGGACTGTATATCTTCAAAACAGATGATTACTCGTTGAACTCAAAGCCATTGGCAAAGATATATTTCGAAAGAGCAAGTGATCCTAATCAGAGATTCTATGAGTACATTTTTTCGCCTGAGGCTGGTTCCTGGATAAATGAGAACTCAGAAAATTATTCTGTTGGTGTAAACCTTGTTCTTGAAATAATCGATTATGATGAGACTGAGGGTGTGTATTGGTTCCCTAAGGAATTGTTTCCAATGGACCTTCTAGTAGATGCTAACGATGCAGAAACTAATAGGAAAGTTACAGATGTTCTATCACATACCTACTATGAAGTGGGCAGCAAAGAAAAGAAGACAGTACAATTGATGAATGATTTTACCACCGAACTGATAAGAATTAAAAGATTTAACATTAATAACGATAACTTAGATCTTATTTCCGATATATTAAACTGGACCCTATGGTACAAGATAGTTTTGTTACCAATCTATTTGAAATTATCGGAATCAATTAGTGATAATGATGACCAACAACTCCGGTTTGAGATACGAAACAATGAACTGCCTAATATTAGTAATAATAATAATAATCATAGAGAATCTGTACTGATGAATCCGCCTCAAAATTCGGGACCGATTTCAACAAAAAGAGCTTCGGTGTCTTTCCAGAGAAGAAGACGATCTTCGAATAAAGGTAAAAGACCAAGTATGTCGGAATCTAATGTATTTAGAGATGAAGGTTTACAACAATTCAGTTTGCATGAAATAATGTCTGAACCAGCTGTTGAGGAAGAAGACAATGGCAGCCTAAATATTAGTGGTAATGATGATAGTATGGTTCAAAGTTTTGTAGGTACACAGGAACTAATAGGTGGTAATGACATCATTTCTGGTGATAAAATGGATATTGATGAAGAAGCTGTCAAGGAGGAAAGTGAAGATCCTGAAGTTATGGAAGAGGAAAATCTTTTAATTGTCAATGAAGATCATATTTCTTTCAAAGGTCTTGGGTACTGTTCCTTTTATGACGGGATTGATAAATGGACTTCATATATGGCAGATTTGCATCAACAATTACAATAGTTTTATGGGCGCATTTATAAATATACAATTTCTTAGTGTATCATTATATGTCTAATATATAATTTAATGAGGCCATGAACATACATTCATATAAAATAATAAAACAACCGATTACTTAAATCAAAAATAAAGTATTTTTTTTTTTTTTTCTTTTTTTTTTTTTTTTGAGAATTGAAATAAAATGGAAATAATAAAAATAATGTCTTTCTAAAGGCCCTGAAAAGGTATTATCTTATTTACAATTGCCATATATCAACAGTGGTATCACGTACGGCCTTAACATTCCACATTGTGAGAATCAATTTTACAAGTAAGCTCGAAGAATGCTAGAACCATAAAGGCCAATTCTCACCTAATCATCGTAGTTTTCATCTTCTTCGACTTCTCTAACGACTGCTTCTTTTGTTACTGAAGTAGCTTCTTCGTTCTTGTTTTCATCCATTCTCTCTTTTTCCTCCTCTTCTCGAAGCTTAGCTTCTTCCTGCAGCTTTTCAATAGCTTCAGCTGTAGGTTTAATTACTGTCTCAGAGCTATTTTCTTCCTTGGATTCAGCATTATCGGCTTGAACTGGCTCGGTCTCGTCTTCCTTCTTTTCAGAGCCATTTTCTGAGGTCTCCTCGTTTGGTTTTTCAACACCATTCTCTACTGGAGCACTGGTTTCATCCTTTTGTTCTGTGGCTTCTTTAGTTTCTTCAGAAGTCTTCTCATTGCTTTCCTCAGTGGTATTTCCAGTGGCTTGTCCAGGAACAGCAGTGGAACCTTCCTCTTGTGGAACATCTTCTGTAACTGGTTTGGCCTCGGAAGTATTTGGTTCCTCCTCAGTCTGTTCACTCTTATCCTGTGGTTTCTCCTCTTGCTTCTCTTCAACCTTGGATGGATCTTCAGATTGAGAAACAGTATCGGCAGCACTTTCTGTTGTCGCTAGTGGAGCAGCCTCTTCCTTCTTCTCTTTATCATTATGCTCATCTGCCAGTACTGGAACTTCTTCAACTGGTTCACTTGTTGGTTTTGGTTCCTCCGCCACTACAGCTACTGGGGCTTCTTCCTGTGTAGGTACTTCGGTAGTCTTGACTTCAGTATCTTGCTGTTGGTTGGTTTCATCTTTTGCTACTTCTGGTTCACCTTCACTTACCTTTGGGGGCTCGGTTGTTTGAATAACATTCTCTGAGACCTTTTCTGGTTCTTGTGGTGGTTGGGTTGGCGCTTCTTGATCTTCCTGAGGCTTTGGTTCTACATTGTTTTGGTCAGTTTCCATTGGTTCAGGTGCTGCGGCTTCTTGTGGTTTCTCTTCAGTTGCTGGTGCAGACTCTTGAGGAGCGTTAACTTCTTCCTTTGGTGCTTCAGCTGGTGCAGTCTGCTGTTCCTCTTGTAGAGAAACTGGACCTTCAACTTTTTGTTTCTTAGTTGGAGGTTCAGATTCAGATTCTTCTGGTTTTCTATCATCTGTTGGGGCCGGAGCTTGCTGTTCCGTTGGGGCTGATGGCTCAGTAGCTGTAGGTGGTTCAACAGGAGCTGCTGCGGTCTCTGCTGCAGCAGGAGCACTAGATACAGCAGCATTGACTAAAGCATTGATGTTACCATTTTCTGTAGTTGATTGTTGGATATTTTGTTGCTGTAGAGATGGCAATTGTTGGTTTTGTTGTTGCAATCTTTGGGCATCGGTTGGTGGAATACCTTGTTGACCTTGAGAGTCCTGCTGAGGAGGCATTGGAATGTTATGAGGTGGAGGTGGGAGCTGTTCCTGTTGTGCACCCTCGGTTGGTGGGTTAATCTTACTCAACTTAATTGGTTCTTGCTCTTGTTGGACTCCATTTTGTTCTGCCTGTTGTACTTGTGGTGGTTGAGCTTGAACTGGATTCAAATTATTGTTATTGGTTAGTGGCAAGGCATTGTTAGCATTCTTGATGTCCATTGGGTTTTCCTGACCTGGCATGCCCTGTTGTGGTTGTTGCAATTGTGGAGGAATTTGTGCTGGAGCAGCAGCGACTTGAGGAGGTAGTTGAGCTTGTTGCTGAAGAGCTGGTTGTTGTTGCTGAGCAGCCATTTGCATATGTGGAGGTTGTGCCATCTGCTGAGGTTGTTGTAGAGGAGCCCCATTGTACAGTTGTGGTGGCTGTTGTGATTGAGGTTGTTGTTGCGCACCTGGCTGTTGGTCATTTTGGAATGCAGGTCTCACATTTAATGGGTTACCTTGGTCAGCAGCCTGCAATGTTGGTTGTAACATTACTGGTGGACTAGCGTTAGGGTTACCATTCATCATCATTTGCACACTACCTTGGTTGAAACCTTGTTGTTGGGCATTGTTGGACAATATAACGTTACTGTTAGAAGGAGTGGCCATATTGCTCTGTTGCTGTTGTTGTTGCTGTGACTGTTGCTGAGCACCGCCTTGTTGTTGCAGAGCAGCAGCCTCTTGTGGGTTGTTCAATTGGGCGGTTAGTGTCTCTAGTCTCTTTCTAATATGAATGTTATCTGGGTCCAATCTTGCTGCTTGCTTGTATGCGTCCAGAGCATCAGACAATTGGTTGTTGCAAGTCTCGTACAAGGTTCCCAGGTCGTACCACACCTCACTGATGTAAGGGTTGAGTCTGATAGCTCTAGTGTACGCATCCAAGGCGTCTCTGTACTGGGATATCTGGTAGTATAGGACACCGATGGAGCACCAGAAGATAGGGTTTCTGGAGTCTCTGTTGACAGCTTGTTGGAAGGCATCGTATGCGGCGGTGTAGTCAGACCTGATCATGTGGACTCTACCCAAGTGGTACCAGGTGGTAGCGTCGCTTGGGTCTGCTTCCAAAGACTTGAGCAAGTAGTTGAGGGCCTTTTGAGGGTCGTAGAACTGGACGTTGTTCATACCGTATAGACAACCCAATTGTTGTAGGACCTTTGCGTGGTGGTCATTCTGCAGTAGGACATGTTCGTATGCTTCGCGAGCACCTTGCCATTCGCCCATGCTTTCGAGGACGCTACCCAATTGGAACCAGATATCCCACTCTTGCAGCGGGGTTGGTGGCTGTGCGAGGATGTATCTGAAGCACTCCAATGCCTGGGACCACTTCCCTTGGTGTTTGTAGATGATTCCGAGTCTGAAGTAGATCTCGTTGGCCTTTTCGAAGTGTGGGTCGAGTTCGAGCACCTTGGCAAAAGCTTCTTCGGCGTAGTCGAGGGACCCGTACCTGTCGTACAGTATCCCGATGCCGTGCCATAGCTTCGGCACGTTCGGGTTGCTCAGGTGGTACAATGCCTGCTGGTACGCGTTGTACGCCCGTTGCAGGTCGTCGAGCATCAGGTAGCAGTGGCCCAGCGTGGCCCACACGTCGCTGAGCTCGGGGTTCACCTGCAGAGCTCTCTCGTACAGCTCGGCGGCGCGCTGGAACATGTCTCTGGACCTGTACAGGTGCGCCAACGAGGTCAAACCTTTGGTAGAGGACTGGTTGTGCTGCAGCGTGGCGTCGTACGCCATGGCGGCACGGTCCGCGTCTCCCAGAGTCTCTGCCAGCGAGGCAATCGACAGCCACGTCTCGGCGGTAGACTGAGTCAACGGATCCATCTCCTCCTCCATTGTCGCATTCGCATTCGCATTAGTAGTTGTTGTAGTGGTAGTTGTAGTAGCTGGGGCTATAGCCCCAGCTACTACAACATTGGATATATTATTAGCAGCCACAGCAGGCGGAGTATTAGAAGTACTCATCGTGATTATATTCTTGTCTCTCTGTCTCTCTCTCTAACTGTCAATACGTCTCAGCAAAGAAAGATATAAATCCCTTTTGTTTTGTTTTGTTCTTTGAAAGAAATTTGACGACAACAGAAAAAAAAAAAAAAGAAAGAAAAAATGAGAGGGCCCTTAAATAAAAAAAATTTTGTGAGCTGAAAAAAAAAAAAAAAAAAAAAAACGAACGAAAAAAATTTTGTGAGCGAAAGAGGCACGACCGTTTTGAGCTTGGTGAGCGTCTGCGTTGAGCTTCTGCTGTGCTTTGAGCTTCTACGTTGAGACAGCCCTCGGGAAGAGGCGGGGGTTTGTCATTTACTGCGATTATCTCACTGCGATTGTCTCTGTGTACTTCAATCCTCTGTGTACTTCAATCCTCTGTGCTTATCTCTCCCCCTGCAATTCTCACTGCGTTAATCTTTTTTTCTGCATCCTCTCTACTTCTTTTTCTGTGTGTTCAATCCCCTACGTCTTTTTAACCAGATTCACAACGTCAAAAGCACCAAAGAAAAAAAAGAAAATCTTCTCTCCCCGTGACCGCTCTCTCTTATCGCTCGGCTCTCGCTGTCTTTGTTCTCTCGCTGTCTTTTTCCCCCTCGGCTTGTCTCTTCCACTTTTTCACGGTGTACGGATACTGCACGATACAGTTCCGTGGTGTATTATATAAATGCGTTTGGAATGATATATCATATGATTTCTCGTACTCTATAACATTTCTTGGTTGGAAGGGACCAAAGGAAGTTTTTTTCTTTCTTCAAAGGAATTGGGTTTTCTATATTTTACTATTCTAGAGTATTGAAGTATTGAAGTTAAAAAGTTATCTGTAGAGTACGAATCAACAGCAAAGATCAACAATGTCGCAGAGGAAGTTGCAGCAGGAGATAGATAAGCTTTTGAAGAAGGTGAAGGAAGGACTAGAGGAGTTTGATGGGATCTACGAGAAGTTCCAGCAGACGGAGTCGAGCAATGTCAGTTACAGGGAGAAGTTGGAGAACGACTTGAAAAGGGAGATTAAGAAGCTGCAGAAACACAGAGACCAGATCAAGACGTGGCTAAGCAAGGAAGACGTCAAGGACAAGGACACCGTGCTCATGGACACGAGGAAGCTGATCGAGAACGACATGGAGAAGTTCAAACAGATTGAAAAACTCATGAAGACAAAACAGTTCTCAAAGGAGGCCCTGACAAACCCCGATATCATCAAGGACCCCCGCGAGCTCAAGAAAAGAGACGAGTCCACCTTCATACACGAGTGCATCGACGAGCTCACAAAACAGCTAGAAAGCCACGAGTCCCAAGCTGACCACGACGACCAGATAGAGAGACACGAGTTCCACATCGCAAACCTCGAGAACATACTGAAACTCCTGGAGAATAACGAGCTCGAGCCAGATAAGCTGAACGAGTTCCATGACGACATCAAGTACTACGTCGAGAACAACGACGACCCCGATTTCATAGAATACGACACCATATACGAGGATATCGGATGTCAATTGAACAGTCAGCAACAACAACAACAGCAACAACAAGTGGAGGACAGCACAGTTAAAAGCACACCAAAGAAGAGCCCCACGAAGAAATCTTCAAAGATTGCTTCTGGTACTGCCACCACCACCCCATCGAACCCAAGAAGATCGCCTACCCCTAAACCAGTCACTAGTAGTCCTAACGAAGATGGTGATGGTAATGAGAAACCACAAGAGGGCAATGACAATGAGGAGAACAAAGAGGACAATAAGACCGCGGTTGAACAAAAAGATGATGAAGAAAACGACGAAATTATCGAACCTGTGGATAGAACCGAGGAGATTAACGCAATCCTACAAAAGGACGTGGAATTGAACTCGGCAGCAATGGAGAACCCGCTGTTCAAAGACGAAATCAACTACTGGCTAGAATCTAAGAGAAATCTGTTACAGCCAATTGAAACAATGACACCTTCAATGGTACAACAATTGGAATCCTCTCTGTTGAACTGTCCTGATTCTCTGGATGCAGACTCGCCTTCTCTTTACCAAAAGCCATTATCACAGCACCACCCTACCTCTATCTTTTTCCCTAACGAACCAATAAGATTTATTTATCCATTCTACGAGGAAAGCCAACAGGCCCAACAGAGTGATTCTGAAGGTAAGAACCGTGACTACGAAGACATCTACTCTAGAACATCACTTGCTAAGATCTTTAACAAGTTTGACCTAGATACTTTGTTCTTCATATTCTACCATTACCAAGGTACATACGAGCAATTCTTGGCTGCAAGAGAACTGGCAAAGATAAGAAACTGGCAATTTAATAAGAAGGATCGTTGTTGGTACTACAAAGAGATAGAGAAATTGCCACCAGGAATGAACAAGTCGGAGGAAGAATCATGGAGATACTTCGATTTCAGGAAGAGTTGGTTATCTAGACGTTGCGGTAACGACTTTGTCTATAACGAAGCCGACTTTGAAAATCTATGAATGAGTAAAAAGGTTACCTAATTTATCTTCGTTCTTTGGCATTTATTGTATTCTTAGAATGAAAATTTCGAGAGAAGAAAAGAAGAGTATTATTGCATAAACCCCTTTTATTCACTTCATTTAATCTTTACCCAACTTGTAACTATTTTCTTAAATTATCTCGTTTCTTTCAAGAACAACTATTGTTTTAATTTTTTTTTTCTTTATTTCATTTCTGTATATTTTCTTTAGGGTATAGTCTGGTGGATGCATATACAATAGTACATTAGAGATAATTCATGATGCTTGGATCTTCATGAGAAAATATCCATAAGTAATATCATATAAATTAATGCATATTTTGTAAAAGAACAGTAAAAAATTAATAACAAATTGTTTTTATACATTCAAAATTCCTTAAAGTTAGTTTAAATTAGAATATATAGAGATTTAGGTCGTAAAAGAAAAACTATCAAAAAATAAAAATAAAAAAATAAATAAAATCTATATTTGTCGTGCATCTCTTGTAAGAAAGAAAGAGAAATAATAATTACAAATTTCGATTTGCGTCTTCACATTTT
This sequence comes from Nakaseomyces kungkrabaensis, assembly GCA_030556385.1. Taxonomy (NCBI): domain Eukaryota; kingdom Fungi; phylum Ascomycota; class Saccharomycetes; order Saccharomycetales; family Saccharomycetaceae; genus Nakaseomyces; species Nakaseomyces kungkrabaensis. The sequence goes on along the minus strand of JAKTPY010000039.1, from coordinate 10,621 downwards.
GGGGAAGACTAATGCTACAATATATAGTTAAATCATCTTATTCTCCAAAAGATAATAAAAAACCTACTCGACGTTTTCGTCCAGCTCACGTTTCAAAAACTCTTTGCTGAAATAAGTGACTTGCTTGAAATTGTATTCAAAGCCTTCTTTACCACCATAATATGGATCATCCACAATCTTGTTGAATTTCCCTTCTGTGTTCCAATGGCCGAATAGATAAATTTGTGTTTTGGAACCCTTTGGCTTTAAACGGTCTAGATTTCTGTAATTAGACTCGTCCATACAAATAATATAGTCAAACTCATTGAAATGATGCGCTCTGATCTGTTGCGCTCTGTGATTTACAGGAACACCGTGTGATCTACATGTAGAAGAAGATCTTGAGTCTGGGGTCTCGCCGACATGGTAACCAGCAGTACCAAATGAGTCAATCTTTTCGAACCTTTCGTCTAGATGGTTTTGCTTAACAGTGTGTCTGAATACAGCCTCTGCCATTGGTGAACGGCAAATGTTCCCTAGACACACAAACGCCACAGCAACCTTGTTTTCAGCAGTCATTTAAATGTATTTGGATTTTTGTTATTGGATATACCTGTATTGTGTTTTCTCAGTAAAGTGGTTTTCTAATAGAGAATAGAACTTCGTTTAGTAAGAAAAAAAATTTTGTACTGTTTTTATCTTTTCTTCAGGAGTCGTGTTGTTATAAGAGCAGTTTTTAAAACAAAAAACTTATATTTTATATATATAAATATCTTTTAAGGAAGATTACAATGAGAACAGTATATCTATTGTCTTTTTTTTTTAAGTTGTATAACTTCTGCGATGAGCTCTATTAATCAAGAAATATTTTACAATTAAAAGACAAAGGCCTCGAGGATTGTACATCAATGGGGAGAGAAAAGTAAGACATTTCCATTTGCCTTGAGAAGCGTCATTGTAGTGTGTGGAATATGTGCTTCTTCTCTGTCTTTTCTTTTCCTTGTCTTTGCCATTGAAAGCCGTACGTCCCCACTGTTGTACCATTTTATATCCGAACAAATTCCAGGAATTGAGTAACTTTATAGCGAGGACATTAAAAAAAAAAAAGGAGATTAACATAATGAGGGTTGTTTGTCCTTGATTATTAAAAGGACATTTGTCTATATAGATAGAATTTATACACAATTTTTTACCTTTCCTAGGTAATGGTGACAAATCAAATTCGAGGATTGGCTTCAGTCCTGAGGGACGAGGGATTTACAAAACCGGTAAAGGAAATTGCATTGATAAGGTAAATTCACATAACGTCATCTCCTGTTTTTTTTAAAATATAATGATATTTTGTTAATTTATACATATATATGTGAATTACTATAAACCATGAAATAATAAAAGTGTACAACATTGAAAAACTAATCTAAAAACAACCGGCCATAAAAGCTGAAGAGAAACTTTCAGAAAAGACCTACGAGGAATAAATGAAAGAGTTATTCACCTCTTCTCTTAATATTTAAAAAAGCATCAAAGACTTTCGATACCCAGTATCATAAAAGCTTTGCTCTCTTCGTAAAAAAGAGAAGAAGGACAACTCCTTCTTTCTGAATTTCAAATTCATCTTAACGACTCATAAAAAAAGAAAGTATTGAAAAAAAAAAAATTCTATTTCTTTTCTTAATTTGTTTAGATAGCCTTGTTCAATGGAGACTTAACGTTTTGACCCTTGTAGAAGGAGACAACCTTCTCAGCCTTGGAGGCAACACCTTCTGGGGTGAAACCGAAGTGCTTGTAGACTTCTGGAGCCTTACCAGAGGCACCGAAGGAGTCGATACCGAAGGATTCGTGAGCGTACTTACCCCAACACTTGGTGGTCAAGACTTCAACGGACATGATTGGAGCACCGTCAGCCAAGACAGACAACTTGTAGTCTTGAGATTGCTTGTCGAAGGCCAAGAAGTCTGGCATGGAGACAATTCTAGCCTTGATACCCTTGGTAGCCAAGACCTTAGCAGCGTCAACAGCCAAGGAGACTTCGGAACCGGTACCGACCAAAGTGATGTCAGCACCAGCAGCTTCTTGCAAAACGTAACCACCCTTGACGGCCTTCTCGACAGAAGAACCTTCCAATTGTGGCAAGTTTTGTCTGGATAGAGCAATGACGGATGGAGTGTGCTTAGATTCCAAGGCAACCTTGTAAGCAGCAGAGGTCTCGTTACCGTCAGCTGGTCTCCATACGTGCAAGTTTGGCAAAGCTCTGAAGTGAGCCAAGGTTTCGATAGGTTGATGGGTTGGACCATCCTCACCGACACCGATAGAGTCGTGGGTAGCGACGTAGATAACTGGGTGACCAGATAGAGCAGATAGTCTGACGGCACCAGCGGCGTAAGAAACGAAGTTCAAGAAAGTACCACCGTAAGCCTTGTAGTTAGCACCGAAGGCGGAGATACCGTTCATGATAGCGGCCATACCGTGTTCTCTGATACCATATCTGATGTATCTACCGGAGTAGTCACCCAAACCGGAGGATGGTGGTTGGAAGTCGACGGCTTCCTTCCATCTGGTCAAGTTAGATGGGGTCAAATCGGCGGAACCACCAATCATTTCTGGCAATTCGTCGTAGATGTTTTGGAAGACGATTTCAGACAACTTTCTGGTAGCGACGGCGGAGTCAGCTGGAGTGTAAGTTGGCAACTTGGAGCACCAGTTAGCTGGCAACTCACCGGACAATCTTCTAACCAATTCAGCACCTTCGGCGGAGAACTTTTGTTGGTACTTAGCGAACAAAGCGTCCCATTCTTGGTTAGCCTTAGCACCTGGCTTGGCCAACTTAGCTTGGTACAAGTCGTAGACTTCTTGTGGAACGACGAAAGACTTCTCTGGGTCGAAACCGAACTTCTTTCTCATTTGCTTCAAGTCGTCTTCCTTCAATGGGGAACCGTGGACGGAGTGAGAACCAGCGTTCAAGGAACCGTAACCGATGGTGGTGGTCATCTTGATCAAGGTTGGCTTGTCCTTGGATTGCTTAGCCTTGTTGATGGCAGCAGCAATGGCGTCCAAGTCGTCGTTACCGTTTTCGACGTGCAAGACTTCCCAGTCGTAAGCTTCGTATCTCTTAGCAACGTCTTCATCGAAGGAGACCTTGGTCTTACCATCGATGGTGATCTTGTTGTCATCGTAGATAGCGATGATGTTACCTAGCTTCAAGTGACCACCAAGGGAACAAGCTTCGGAGGAGACACCTTCTTGCAAACAACCATCACCCAAGAAGGTGTAGATGTAAGAGTCAGACAAGGTGAAGCCTGGCTTGTTGTAAGTAGCGGCGAAGTTCTTTTGGGCGATGGCTAGACCAACGGCGTTGGAGATACCTTGACCCAATGGACCGGTGGTGACTTCGACACCTGGCAATTCGAATTCTGGGTGACCTGGACACTTGGAGCCCAATTGTCTGAAGCTCTTTAGGTCATCGATGGAGAAGTCGTAACCGGAGATGTGCAACATGGAGTACAACAAAGCACAGGCGTGACCATTGGACAACACGAATCTGTCTCTGGCGATCCAGTCTGGGTTCTTTGGGTTAGCTCTCATTTGAGTCCACACGACGTGGGCAGCTGGGGCCATACCCAATGGGGCACCTGGGTGACCAGAGTTAGCCTTGGAGACTTGGTCAACAGACAATAGTCTGATAGTGGAGACAGCCAACTTATCAACTTCAGTGAAAGCCATTTTTTTTTATTATTAATTTTTCTTTTAAGTTAGTATTTAAAAAAAAAAAATTTATCTATTGTATTTTTTTAAAACTTATAATAAAAAAAATAAGTGTTGTACAATGGGTTGTGGGGATTTTTTTTTTTTTTAATGGTATTATTTTTTTTATATTACAAGAAAACATGTCAATTGAGGAGAGAGAAAGGAATTGAGTTAAAGTCCTCTCTATTTATATTACAAAACAACTCCTTTTTTTTTATTTTTTTTCATCAATTTTTTTTTTTTGCAAAGGGGGCAAGAAAAAATGATTTTCCTTCAACCTTTGAGATTAATAGATTGTGTATACGGTGTGTACCATACGGTGTGTAATTGTTGTGTTGTGCTATGTGTGTTGTGCTATACAGTGTTATGCTATATTGTGCTATTACAATGCTGTGTCTACATGTGGTGGTACAAACTACAAGCGGTGCAACCGTGATAGGGACCAAATATAGGCGTTGTTTTTCTTTGGTAGAGAGCATAATTTTTTTCAAACCCGAAATCGAAAGTAAGAACCTCTCGACCCTAAAAGAGAGAGAAAGGGGAAAAAAAGAAGAAGAAGAGATAGAATCTCGTAGAAGTTTCTTTCTCACCGTGGAAACCGTGTGGTCTATGCTGTCAAGATAAAATGATCTACCCAAAGAAAAAAAATTATTTGATCACACTAACCCGCCTACGGCTCTTTTACACCAAACTCCCCTTTTACCTACAAAAAAAACGTAATCCTTTCCTTCTCCTTCTGCCACCCCCCCAAATAAAAAACTAAGAACCACTTTCTCTCCCCCAGAAAAAACCCCCTGAATTGAGATGAAATATACAAGTTGTCCCTATCTTGTCCCTTTTTTTTTTTCATTTCGAAGAAATTAGGGTAAAGCATAGAATGTGATAAAAATAGGGGTGGCCAAAGGGGGGGAAGAACTAACAAATGTTGGGGAAAAACCCGTTAGTGCCCAAAAAAAAAAAAGGGTGCCGTCCACGGTGATTCATTGGTGGGGGATTACGAGATTATTATGCGAGTCTCACGTAGATAGTGATAATGTTGACGTAAGTGGTTGTGTTTTTTTTCTCTATGTGACCGATCGGGTCTAGAGGCGGGGTTATATCTTCTTTTATAGTTGGGACTGGCGGTGCTAGCGGTTCTAGCGGTGCTATATGTTTTTCTTAACTGCGAGGCACGGCGTGACGGGGTGATATCTTTCATTTGTAATAAAACAATGTATCGGTGCTTTGATTTTACAAATCTATATATTGATTACTAAAAAAAAAAATAAAAAAAAAAGCCTCAGCTAGATATTTCGTGGCGGTCATTGAATGGGTCTTCTATAGATATGTCTAGATCTACAGTGAAGCTGTCGTTGTCAGAGAGATCAGTACTTTCATTCTCATCTTGTGTTCCCTGTACTTCTTGTGTCTCTTGTACTTCCGTACCTGGGACTTCATGTGTACCTGCTTGTGCTTCCGTACCAGGTGCCTCCCCATTTGTACCCGGCACTTCCTCATTTGTAACTGTCTTTTGTACTTGCTCATTCGCTTCCTCGTCTTCTCTGTTTATTGTCACTAGTTTTGGTTTGGCTCTGATCGCCGTTGTGAGACTGGTTTGTGAGGCTGAGTTCATGCTTGGCTGCATCATCTGTATCGGCAGGGATTCCAGGTCGAAATTGTCCTCGCTGCCAAGAATAGACGACCCCAGTGTGATGTGGGATCGTATGTCGTCCTGGTTCATATTGCTACGGCCGTGTGTCGTGCGGCCCTGTGTGATGGTGACACCAGGGATATACGCAATAGGCAGGATATTCGACGACGCCTTCGTGTGCACTGTGTTATTACTATATATACTCTGGGTGTCACTTGCCGCCTTCAGAGGCCTCATCGGTTTGAGTCGGAACTGTTCTATCACTTTGTGGGGTTTCTTGAACGTTACGTTGTTATGCGCACCATCGTTTTCATCATCGTCTCCTTCCTCTATGATATCCTCTAGCGGTGGGTGTCTCTCGTATCTAGGCTGTGGTACTGGGTGGTGATCATCAAGATCTTCCTCATCCAGGTCATCGAGATCGTCGTCATCGAGATCATCGTCATCGAGATCGTCATCGTTGTCTGAATCGACGTTGCTATCCCACTTGATCACACCATTCTCACTATCATTTTTGCCCATATTGAAACTCTGCAGAGCATTTACTCTCTTATGTCTTCGCCAATAGTACAGCACGAGCAACAATACAAACGCAACCACAGACCCGACCACGACACCAGAGACTAACCCACCAACGTCCACATGACTCCCACTGCTTTTCGAAGTGGAGGTAGAGTTAGTGCTGTTGACAGCATTACCGTTCGCGTCAACACTAGATAATATACTTATGGAGGAGCTGCTCTTCTTGGCACAGTATGTATACGGACACGTGTTACACGTCAAAGCTGTCAGCACACAGTTCTCATCTTCCGCACACTCGGGACATGCTGGCGCCGTAGGACACACAACACACCCATCAGTCCCTCTACTATACGTCTGACTAGGTTCCACCGAACTCATTTTTTTTCTCCGTTTGCTTTGATTTGTTTTAAAAGAAAGATCAAGTTAACAATACCTCATCTCCTTGTTTTAAATACACTGCTCGCGTTCCTATAATAAATTTTTTGTATTTTTTTCTTGATTGAGACTCACCGCGTTTTTTTGAGTGCGAAAAAAAGCCTCCCTCCCAAGAGAGTCTAGAACTTTACCCTGTCACAATATTAAAAAAAATCTATTTATAGCACAATACACAACAATGGTAGCATTCGATTTTGATTTTTTAAAAGAAATTTATATCATATTAATTATGTCTATATAGAATAAAACTAGTATTATTTGTTTAGATAGAATGCAGGAATATATTTTAATTGGTTAAGCGAATTACTTGCACTTACACTTCTCACCGCAACCGCAGGAACCGTGGCAAGAACCACCGTTGGCACTGCACTTACAGTTTTCACTGCATCCGTTCTTGTTGCACTTGCATTGGTCACCACATTGACAACCACCGTTAGCACAAGTAGCACAACCACATTCGTTACCGCATTTACAAGCCATTTTTGTTTTTGTTATATGAATATTTGTTATTTGTATTTGTTTTTATTTAGTTTATAGCAAGAGATCAAGCTGGAAAAGTACTGAACTAAAATAAAATAATGTCTACTTTATATACGTTTATCACTGGCTCGTCCCTTATTAAAGTTAATACTGCTGATTTATTTTATTTTGGCAGCAATAATAGCGTTCTAACAAAAAAAAAGTGCCAGCTATATTCGCTATCTTGCTGTTTCGTTTTCTTAATAAAGATCGCTAAGAACTAACCGTACAGATCACCGAAGAGAAGCACAAGAAATCTGGTAAAAAAAATAAAAACCTTCTCTGCGTTTCTCAGAAAGTCCAGAACCGGTTTTCCTTACCACGTACCCCCTCACCGTGCGATATGACAATTCAGCATTAATCGCTTTGTTTTTGAAGCGAGGAAGAGCCGAGAGCGGGGGGCCGGAAGGGGGACGGGGGAGAAGAAAGAATTCTGGCCCGGGTGACTTTTCCCTTTAGTCTCTGGTTCTGCCTCTGCGGGTTATTACTGCGGCTACTCCACGTCTGATGGAACGTCTAATTGAGTTGTTATTGCTGCCGTTGGTGGACCCGTCTGTGGACTCAACGCCTGTGGCCTCACCGCCTGTGGACCCGTCTGTGTACTCACTGTGTTCGATCCCGTATCCGTTGCCGTTAGCTATGGCAGTAGCGTTGGCTAAGGGGTGGTCTCTCGTCATTGGTACGGAGGTCAGGTCATGTGCGGTGCTCGTGGATGCGTCCACGGTTACTGGTGCTGTGCTTTCTTCTGCGGCAGCGTGTGGTAGTGACGGGTGTTGTGATCCGTCGGAGCTTGATTGCGGTCTTATTGCTGAGACCGAGATGGATGACTCGTGGTCCATGCTTCTGTTTGATAGCGACTGCGATTGCGACTGCGACTGCGACTGCGATTGCAGTTGGCGGTATTTGTGGCCGGTGGTGTGTTGGTATGGTACCTCACTGGCCGCAGTGAGGATGCTCTCTCCATCGTTGTCTTCTTGATGTGCTACTGTGTCGACATATACTATTGATGATAGAGGTGTTCTTATTGTAGCCTTGCTGCTATTATTATCTTGTTTCTTCAATTTCTGTTTCAGCCAGTTCCAGTTGCAATTGTAGGTGAAGAAAGCTGTATAGCGCTTATACCATGAGCGGTTCGTTGCTGTCGTGGTATTTGACGTGGAGGAGTGCGGGTCTTCAAGCTTGTTAATCTCGGTGCTCAGCTCCTGAATACTACGCTGCACTTTTTCTTCTTCCTGCTTTACCGCTTCTTCGAGGTCTATAGTTTGTTCAAAGAGTTTGGTGATACGCGCATCAAGACTGTTGACCAGATAGACGTCGTCGGCCTCTTGCATCTCGGTTGTTGGCACAGTGACTACCTCATCCTGCGACTCAGACATTTCTATTTGCTACTTTTAGTTTGGGTATATTTATTTATACTATATATAGATTGTGCCATATTGCTTCTCTTTAGTCGTTTTTTTTGTATTTCAATATCTATTTCTCCTATATGGTCCCGCTACTGTTGACACAAAAAAGGTGCAATAACTACATTACACATTATGTAGGAGTACAATATGTATATGTGCGTATCTAAGGTTCATATGTAGATATGCAGGTGTATGTGTACATGTGTTTTGCGGATAAGAAAAATTTATGTTTTGTTTGGGTTCCTATGGTTAAGGGTAAGTTAAGGGTGGGGGACCCTAAGGATCTCCCTAAGAGAAAAAAAATAAAAAAGCAAGAAGATACAAAATGACTTCTTACTTATTAAATAATACAATATACAAGAAACCATAGAAACAGATACCCATATAATCATGAAGTACAGCATAATACTCCTGGGTTTACTGCATTTTTTTATAGTAAGTGCCACTGATGTGCAGCCGAACCTGTTCTGTGCCGTCATGAACCCACTGACGGGGTCTTACATCGATCTGTCGCAGCTGTCGTCTACACCAAACGATAGGTCACAGAACTCATATGGACGGAAGTTTAGTGATAAGTCACGGTGGTTAGTGAGAGACTACGAGGGTAATTCAAATTTCACATTGAGTATATGTTCCTCGCCGGTGGTTTCGAAGGATGAGAAGGCGCAGCTGCAGAACACCACGGGTGCTTTCTATACAGTAAACGACACCCACTACAAGGATAATAAGAGACTGGTGTCAATTGGTGATTTCAGTACTGCCCCACAACTCGTCAGCACGAGTTCATCAGAGTCCCGTACGTTGACATTAAAGTATGAGAATGGGTCAATGTGCCCCAATGGCATTGACCGGAAAGCGACATTGCTAAACTTCATATGTGACAGAACAGTTAACTCGAAGGCGCAGATATCATATGTGGGGAACTTACACGAGTGTGCGTATTTCTTCGAGATACGAAGTGTTTATGCGTGCCCAACCTCCAACAGCACCAATGAGGTCAATGTGTATGGTATATTCTTCAGCATCATAATAATTTTCTTCATGGTCGAATACGCATGCAGGAAATGGCTATTCAACAAGAAGGGACAAGTACAAGAAGAAGAAGGCCAGGGACAAATACGCCTGACACCGGAGTTCACTGACCTGCGATGGGAGATGAATAGAGGCAATACATGGTCACGTATCCCATCAACCGTGGCAAGAGGTCTCACCAACGTGGTTTCGACCCTATACAACCGCTTCTTCTTGGCTAGAAGAACAAATCCATCAAGAACAGCATTTTATAGAGATATGGAACACCAGAACGATATACTAGACAGTCTAGATAACGTATAGATATATGTATTTGTATACACGAAACACGTGAACAAGTACCAGCTTACGACAAGACAAATGTCCTTCTTCTTCCCCCAGAGAAGAGAGAAAAAAAAGCAATTCATCAAAAAAAAGATGCATATCTTGAGCAGGGGTTTTAAGGTACCACAGAAACAGCAGTAGCACTACAATTCAAAAAAAGAAAGAAATAAGAGAATATTAGACCCACACACCACATGTAAATACAAAAAAGAAAGGAATTTTGGTGCAGATTAGAAGAAAGAAAAAAAAGCAACAAGGAAGAGATGAGGAAAATTGGTTCTTTTAGTTGGGTGGAACCAAACCCAATTTATGTTAGGCTTCCCTTCCCCCACGCCCAACTCTCTCGGCCATTGGGCTTTGTGATCTCCTCTTTCTTCTTCTTCCTCTGCCTCTCTCTGCCTCTCTCTGCTTCTCTGCCTCTCTGCCTTGGCCTCTCTGCCATGGCCTCTCTTTCGGTTGCTTCTTTGTTCTATACATCTCTTTGTACGTAGTGAAGGAACAGAATGAAAAAAAAAAATTTTTTTTTGGGTTTTGCTGGCTTTGTGAAAAAAAAAATTTTCTTCGTTGGTTCCTCATCTCAACTATTTAAAGGAAAGAGTGAAGAAAATTTTTTTCAGTAAATTTTTTTTTTCTTCTCTTCTTTCTTTCAATTATTTTTTTAATTTCTGGAAATTCTTTTCTTTAAAAACACCATCAAACTCTAATAGAACATCAATAATGGGTAAGGACAAGCAACACGTTAACGTCGTCGTCATCGGTCACGTCGATTCTGGTAAGTCTACTACTACCGGTCACTTGATTTACAAGTGTGGTGGTATTGACAAGAGAACTATTGAAAAGTTCGAGAAGGAAGCCGCCGAATTGGGTAAGGGTTCTTTCAAGTACGCTTGGGTCTTGGACAAGTTGAAGGCTGAAAGAGAAAGAGGTATCACTATCGATATCGCTTTGTGGAAGTTCGAAACTCCAAAGTACCACGTTACCGTTATTGATGCTCCAGGTCACAGAGATTTCATCAAGAACATGATTACTG